>JAOWBW010000257.1:0-532500 GCA_026119855.1 Campanula takesimana
AAGACTAAATACAACTATCATAAACTTCCAAGTTTATGCCCAACAAAATAAAATATACAATTCTTAGTGACGTCATTGTTTGGTACAAATACCCCAAAAGGTTACACATTTATATAATGTAAACAACCTATATCAACCTTCCCCAAAAGAACGGATCCACTCTCGACGTCCTCTTTCTCGTGATCAGCGAGACTAATCCTTAGCACCTGGGGGGGGGTTAAGAAAACAAAGATAAAGAAAAAGGGGGGTGAGATAAATCTCATAAGTTACTAATGCAACTACATGACACGCTATGATGCAATAAGCAATAAACAATAATAATTATCACATAGCACATAGCAATTATACATACAATAAGCAGCGGAAATAAACACATAACAAAGGATATAGCCAAGGTTTTCCAAACCGGAACATCCAAATAAAGGATCGCTGCGCAGCTTCAATAATCAACAAATCATCATCTTCATATAGCATGAAAGCCGAAGAGAAACCCCGGTACCGGAACCAATAACCAATGAAGTGTCACAAAGGGACGGGAGACATGCCACAAAGTCATGCTCCAAGTAAAGCTAAAATGCACACAAGGGAGCTAGCTCTCTCACATCCAGGCCAATCTGGAGGAGGGTATATAAGGGGCAAAACAATGGTCAACATCACAATGGACTTGGCCGTGCCATCATAATGTTTCGCATCGCCCAAACACACACAAAATACCAGCTGGGTTTTCACGTAAAGGCTAAGTAATAAAATACTAGCACGATAACAACAAAGGATTCCAAAGTAGGGAATCATACCAAGAAGTCACCAAGAAAGTGAAATGAACTAACATAACCAATTAAGGTGCTCTAATAATTTCCACAATAATAACACCAATCCCTTATCACATTTGATCACAAAGGATCCAGTTAACTCAAGCACACAAGCAAAACTATTCACTCATCTCGAGAGCTCAAGGAGAGCTTTAAAATGATAGTTTTATTCGCCTAAAACGGAGTTCAGATGAGAAAGTTATGGAGGAAACAATTTTAGAAGAAAAGGGAAGAATATACCAGAATTCTAGCTTGGCACGACCGTGCCTAAGAAAGTGGCACGACCGTGCCAAACATTTCGAGAGGGAAGGTAATTTTTGGCGCGACCGTGCCTAAGAGAGTGGCACGACCGTGCCAATCAAGACGGGAGGAATGGGAATTGTTGCACGACCGTGCCAAATAAAGGAGCACGACCGTGCCAACCATTACGAGTGAAAAATGAATGTGGCACGACCGTGCCAAATAAAGGAGCACGACCGTGCCAGAAGAACAATGCCCAGATTCTTCCTGGGTTTACACATTTCGAACCAAAACACAACTTTCACTAAAGTTATCAAAATCAAAGCTTCCCAATACATTTCTAAAGCTCCTAAACAACATCCAACCTAAAGGGAACCTAAATAACACCCTTTAATCAACCAAACCAACACCAAATCCCCACATTCAAGATTTCACCATTTTTAAACAAAAACTCAAATAAATTCAAAAAAAATTCTAAACTCAACCAAACTTCAAATATAACACATCAAACATCATATAAACATGAGATGAACATTTTAGCATCAAAATGGGGGAAAAGTAACTTACTTGAAAATTCTCAAAGTTGATGGATTTCAAATATTTTTGGCTTCCAACGATCCTATCGACGATCTAAACAATGTTCACGTTTTAAGAAATGAATAATAATGAGAGGAAGATGGAGAAAATGAAGAGAGAAGTGAGAGGAAGAAAACTTACCAAAAGCTTGGAGAGAGAGAGATTTCCAGGGAGAGAGAGGGAGGTGGAGTGAGTGAGTGAAAGAGTAGGGTGAGGGAGGAGAGAGGGAGTAGGAGGGAGTAATTTGAAATGATACACCTAGCCCCCTTCCCCCACTAACTAGCACAATTACTTACACTCCCGACTAACAATTAAGACTCAACACTTCCACACTAGCCCAAATAACTCGAGTAAAATGCTAGACATAATTATTATAACACATAAAATGCACACATAAATATTTAAATAATAATAATTTAAATAAATAAATAAGCAAATAATTAAATAAAAAATCATTTTAATTACTAATAAAATAGAGCCTATATTTCGGGTCGTGACATTCACTCCCCCTTAAAGAAAATTCGACCCGAATTTTAACGAGACTCACCTTAAACAAAAAAGCCACGGAAATTTCCTCTCGATCTCATCACGAAGCTCCCACGTCGACTCCTCGATGTTATGATTCCTCCAAAGAACTCGAACCAACGCGATGCTCTTGTTTCTCAACTCTTGAACTTTGGAATCTAAGATCCGAACCGGTCGTTCCTCATAAGTCATATCGGGCTCAATATCCTCCGTACCCTCGGTAACACGTGAGACGGATCATGAACATACTTCCGAAGCATAGAAACGTGAAAGACGTTGTGCAACCGGTCTAACGATGGCGGTAACGCGAGTCGATACGCAAGAAGTCCAACCTTTCCCAAATCTCAAACGGGCCAATAAACCTCGGAGCCAACTTGCCTTTCTTCCCAAACCTACGAATACCCACCTTTGGAGATACCTTCAAAAACACCCAATCACCAATCTGAAAACTAAGATCTCGCCTTCGGTTATCTGCGTAGCTCTTATGTCGACTCTGGGCTGTCTTCAATCTATCCCGGATAACTTTAACTTTCTCAACCGAATCCCGAAGCAAATCAATACCCACGATCTTCGCTTCACCAACCTCATCCCAACAAATAGGTGATCGACATTTCCTTCCATACAAAGCCTCAAACGGTGCCATCTCGATACTAGCCTGATAACTGTTGTTGTAAGAGAACTCCACTAACGGTAGGTGCGAATCCCAAGAATCGGAGAAGTCTATCGAACACGCTCGCAACATATCCTCAAGAATCTGAATAGTCCTCTCGGATTGACCATCGGTCTGGGGATGAAAAGCCGTACTGAATCGCAAATCTGTACCCAAAGCTTCCTGAAATGCCTTCCAGAATCTAGAAGTAAACCTCGGGTCTCGATCTGACACAATGCTAACCGGAACCCCATGCAATCTAACAATCTCATCGATATAAAGGGTCGCAAGCCTTTCCATCGAATATCTGATGTCAATGGGCAAGAAATGGGCACTCTTGGTCAATCTATCCACTATTACCCAAACACTATCATACTTCCTACGGGTACGAGGCAGTCCCGTAACGAAATCCATAGTCACATGCTCCCATTTCCACTCGGGAATCTCTAACGGCTGAATCAATCCCGCGGGTCTCTGATGCTCGGCTTTGACCTGCTGACAAGTTAAACACCTCGATACATACTCGGCTAACTCTCTTTTCATATTAATCCACCAAATTGTTGCTTCAAATCCTGATACATCTTCGTACTACCCGGATGAATAGTATATCTCGATTTGTGACCCTCATCTAAAACTTGCCTCTTTAATCCACCAACATCGGGTACACACAAACGACCACGGAAAGTCAACACTCCACTCGAACTCAATGAAAAATCCTCGAAGTTCTTTTCCTTCAATTTACCCATTATCTTCACCAACTCGGGATCTTCTTTCTGAGCTTCCTTTATCCTTTGAATTAGGGTCGGAGACACCCTAATATTCGCAAAAATAGCCCCATGTCTCGATTCACGAGGAGGACCAATCTCGAACATCCTCAAGCATTTTCCATTCACGAACCATCATTGAAGCCACATAAGATTTTCTACTAATCGCATCGGCTACCACATTCGCCTTCCCCGGGTGATAAGAAATCGTACAATCATAATCCTTCAACAATTCCATCCATCGGCGCTGTTGGTTGTTCAACTCCTTCTGGGAGAAAAGGTACTTCAAACTCTTGTGATCCGTAAAAATCTCAAACTTCGCTCCATAAAGATAGTGCTTCCATTTGTGCAACGCAAAGACTATGGCCGCTAACTCCATATCATGAGTCGGGTAATTCTGCTCACTCGGGGTCAACTTCCTCGAAGCATACGCAATTACTTTCCCATTCTGCATCAACATACAGCCCAAACCCTCTTTTGAAGCATCACTGTAAATCACTAGGCCATCGCTCCCATTAGGCAAAGTCAAGATCGGTGCGGTAGTCAACCTCTTCTTCAATCCTCGAAACTCTTGTCACATTTCTCGGTCCACACAAACGGAACATTCTTCCGGGTCAACTGAGTCATCGGAGTAGCAATCCTCGAAAACCCTCAATAAATCTTCTGTAATAACCGCTAAACCCAGAAAACTACGAATCTCGGTCACTGACTCGGGTCTCTTCCAATCCACTATTGCCTCTATCTTTGAAGGATCCACAGAAATCCCATCTTTCGAAATAACATGACCCAGAAATGACACCTTCTCGAGCCAAAATTCGCATTTACTAAACTTCGCAAATAATTTCTCCCTTGTAAGAACGGATAAAACTGTCCTCAAGTGTTGCTCGTGCTCCCCTCGGGATTTAGAGTAGACGAGTATATCATCAATAAAGACCACCACGAATGAATCAAGATACGGGTGGAAAACTCGGTTCATCAAATCCATAAATACTGCCGGCGCGTTAGTCAACCCAAACGGCATAACCAAGAACTCATAATGACCATACCGAGTGCGAAAAGCAGTCTTCGGAATATCCTCCGATCTAACCTTCAACTGATGGTACCCACTCCTCAAATCAAGCTTAGAGAAAACCACGGACCCTTGAAGCTGATCAAACAAATCATCAATATGGGGTAGAGGATACTTATTCTTCACCGTAACCTGATTCAACTTCCGGTAATCTATACACAATCTCAACGAACCATCTTTCTTACGCACGAACAAAACCGGTGCTCCCCACGGGGAACACTAGGGCGGATAAACCCTCGATCAAGCAACTCTTGCAACTGAACCTTCAGTTCCTTCAACTCTGCGGGAGCTAACCTATAAGGTGCTTTCGAAATTGGAGCCGTACCCGGCAAAAGATCTATACAAAACTCAATCTCACGATCGGGAGGCATCTCATACTCGGTAGAGAAAACATCGGGAAATTCCCGAACTACCCGAACACTATTCAAACTAGGGGATTCTTTCCTAGTATCAAGAACACTAGCCAAATACCCCTCACAACCACTATGCAATAATTTCCTCGCTTTCAAAAAAGAAATAAGCGAACCTTTCTACTCAGAGGACTAGCCTCAAACACGAATTTAGGCACATCAGGAATAGAAAAAGTAACAATTTTCTTACGGCAATCAACAGAAGCATGAAACTTGCTCAACCAATCCATACCCAAAATGACATCAAAGTCTTGGATAGGAAGAACTACCAAATCCGCACAAAGGACTCGACCACAAATAACCACGTCACAAGCACAAAAGACTCGATCAGAAATCAAGCATTCTCCTATAGGGGTCGACACCTCTAGCACGTACGGTAAAGACTCGAATGCAGCATTTAACATGGAAGCAAATTGCACAGAGATGTATGAATGAGATGATCCTGGATCTACTAACGCTCGTGCGCTCACATTAGACACAGAAACAATACCTCCAATAACGGATGGATCATCGGTAGCTTGTTGTTGATTCATGGCAAATACCCTTCCTTGGACTTTGGGCTTCCCAGCGGCATCCCTTTCTGACCCTGATTATTACCAACTCCTGACCCGGATGCTTGTCCTCTACCTCTTGGACAATCTTTTACAAAGTGACCCATTTGTCCACATTTTGTGCACCTTCCTTGCTCTTCCAACACCGGTCCTCAGAATGACCTTCCTTTTGACAATACGAACAAAGCCTCCTAACTTGGCTCCCTTGGTTCCCGGAAGTGGTACCCGGGTTCCTTGGGATCAGTTGCCCTCGGGACTGAGATTGTCCCCCAAAGTTACCTCGACTATCAATCCTTGGTTGTGGCTTGCTCTGCGCTCCTTGCTTACTCGGGTTAGCTACCTCAGTCTTCCTTTATGTTCCCCAATATCTTGCTCTATAAGATAGGCTCGATCCACCGCATCTTGGAATGTCACTATCCGTTGGGCAATTAGTTGAGTACGGATGGAGGTCTTCAATCCCCGAATGAATCTCATAGCCTTTTGTTCCTCGGTCCTCACCAAATAGTCACAATACCGGGCTAATTCTATGAACTTAGCCGAGTATTGTGCTATAGACAACAATCCTTGCTCCAAGTTGAGTAGCTCGATCTCCTTTCGGTTTTGATCAACAACCGGAATGAAATGCTCCTTGAATTTGCGTACAAACAACTCCCACGCATACACCGTGTGAGTATCATCCCAAGTAGCTTTAACACACCCTTCCACCAATGCTCGGCGGCTCCCACAAGCTTGTAAGCCGCAAACCGGACCTTGTCCTCATCCGTGCACCCAAATACATCATAAATCTTCTCCATCGACTCAATCCACAACTCAGCCTTCCTTACATCGGGTTCCCCATTGAATTCAACCGGTTTCAACTTCAGAAATTGCTCCAATCCATAACGGGGTGGTGCTGGTTCTACCCTCGGACCTTGATCATGTATGGCCTTCATGGCCGCCTCGAACATTCCTTGAAACATGGCACGGGCTTCTTCCCTTATATCATTCTGATTCTGTGCCCCACTAATACCTCCTCTGTTTCTTCTTCCAGACATTGAGAACAATTACCTGCATAAAACATCAACCGTTAATCACTCCGCACACTACTACCCACCTAGGTCATACTTATCCACCTAGACTTATACATAGAGCTAATGCCATAGCTCTGATACCAACTGTCGCGACCCCGGACCCCGCGGGCCCCGGGACCGCGATCTGGACGTCGACTCTAAAACCAAAACGGTGAAATACCGAAGTTAAAAATTTCATTTAATACCAAAAGGTAATAATCCACAGTTTTACAAAACCAAGTTTGATAAAGACTAAATACAACTATCATAAACTTCCACAAGTTTATGCCCAACAAAATAAAATATACAATTCTTAGTGACGTCATTGTTTGGTACAAATACCCCAAAATGTTACACATTTATATAATGTAAACCAACCTATATCAACCTTCCCCAAAAGAACGGATCCACTCTCGACGTCCTCTTTCTCGTGATCAGCGAGACTAATCCTTAGCACCTGGGGGGGGGGTTAAGGAAAAACAAAGATAAAAGAAAAGGGGGGTGAGATAAATCTCAATAAGTTACTAATGCAACTACATGACATGCTATGATGCAATAAGCAATAAACAATAATAATTATCACATAGCACATAGCAATTATCACATAACAGATAGCAGCGGAAATAAACACATAACAAAGGATATAGCCAAGGTTTTCCAAACCGGAACATCCAAATAAAGGATCGCTGCGCAGCTTCAATAATCAACAAATCATCATCTTCATAATAGCATGAAAGCCGAAGAGAAAACCCCGGTACCGGAACCAATAACCAATGAAGTGTCACAAAGGACGGGAGACATGCCACAAAGTCATGCTCCAAGTAAAGCTAAAATGCACACAAGGGAGCTAGCTCTTCTCACATCCAAGGCCAATCTGGAGGAGGGTAATAAGGGGGCAAAACAATGGTCAACATCACAATGGACTTGGCCGTGCCATCATAATGTTTCGCATCGCCCAAACACACACAAAATACCAGCTGGGTTTTCACGTAAAGGCTAAGTAATAAAATACTAGCACGATAAACAACAAAGGATTCCAAAGTAGGGAATCATACCAAGAAGTCACCAAGAAAGTGAAATGAACTAACAATAACCAATTAAGGTGCTCTAATAATTTCCACAATAATAACACCAATCCCTTATCACATTTGATCACAAAGGATCCAGTTAACTCAAGCACACAAGCAAAACTATTCACTCATCTCGGAGAGCTCAAGGAGAGCTTTAAAATGATAGTTTATTCGCCTAAAACGGAGTTCAGATGAGAAAGTTATGGAGGAAACAATTTTAGAAGAAAAGGGAAGAATATACCAGAATTCTAGCTTGGCACGACCGTGCCTAAGAAAGTGGCACGACCGTGCCAAACATTTCGAGAGGGAAGGTAATTTTTGGTGCGACCGTGCCTAAGAGAGTGGCACGACCGTGCCAATCAAGATGGGAGGAAAGGGAATTGTTGCACGACCGTGCCAAATAAAGGAGCACGACCGTGCCAACCATTACGAGTGAAAAATGAATGTGGCACGACTGTGCCAATAAAGGAGCACGACCGTGCCAGAAGAACAATGCCCAGATTCTTCCTGGGTTTACACATTTCGAACCAAAACACAACTTTCACTAAAGTTATCAAAATCAAAGCTTCCCAATACATTTCTAAAGCTCCTAAACAACACCCAACCTAAAGGGAACCTAAATAACACCCTTTAATCAACCAAACCAACACCAAATCCCCACATTCAAGATTTCACCATTTTTACCCAAAAACTCAAATAAATTCAAAATAAATTCTAAACTCAATCAAACTTCAAATAACACATCAAATATCATATAAACATGAGATGAACATTTTAGCATCAAAATGGGGGAAAAGTAACTTACTTGAAAATTCTCAAAGTTGATGGATTTCAAATATTTTTGGCTTCCAACGATCCTATCGACGATCTAAACAATGTTCACGTTTTAAGAAATGAATAATAATGAGAGGAAGATGGAGAAAATGAAGAGAGAAGTGAGAGGAAGAAAACTTACCAAAGCTTGGAGAGAGAGAGATTTCCAGGGAGAGAGAGGGAGGTGGAGTGAGTGAGTGAAAGAGTAGGGTGAGGGAGGAGAGAGGGAGTAGGGAGGGAGTAATTTGAAATGATACACTAGCCCCCTTCCCCCACTAACTAGCACAATTACTTACACTCCCGACTAACAATTAAGACTCAACACTTCCACACTAGCCCAAATAACTCGAGTAAAATGCTAGACATAATTATTATAACACATAAAATGCACACATAAATATTTAAATAAATAATAATTTAAATAAATAAATAAGCAAATAATTAAATAAAAAATCATTTAATTACTAATAAAATAGAGCCTATATTTCGGGTCGTGACAATACGTGTGTATTGAAAGCGCTATGAACAAGCACTAATGTGCTAGTAATTGATTTTAATCGTGCATATACTCAATGAAGTATATAAAGTATAAAGAAAATATCTTGTTCCTGAGATGGCTTCCTAAAGAAATAGGGACTAGTGTAATATGAAGATAACTCTTAAAATTATGATTATTACGATTTAAGTCAACGAGAATGATTCCAAAACACAATATTTGTTGGAAAATGTATTCGATGATTAGCGATAAATATACGCGAGATATGATTGTGACTAGGTACAATACGACCTATTAGACTATGTGCTTAGACTCTAAGATGTTGGGCTCTACTTGGAAGTAAGGGTATCGTGATAGACACATTAGTGTGTTAAAGGTTATATGAATATGTACGTGCAAATATTTCATATGACAAAGTGATATAGTATGACTTACCTTACTACTTGGTTGGGGTCTGTTATTAATAGACTCTAATCTGGCTTGATTGTGTTACGTGGACACATTATGTGCCATTCTTATGCTGATTTGTATTCACAATTATTGCGTACGTGTACTTGTATTTGGTGAGCACATGATTACATGGTTCATGTAGAGCTAGTCCACTACTTTTGGACTTAGTTCTACTCTTGTAGTTCAAGTAAATACCTACTTTTGCATTCTTGTGTGAGTCCAGCTGGTCCTTGTTTGTTCGGAGATATATAGGTTCACGCTTATCGCGAGTGCTGGGGCTAAGTGATAATCGGGGATCTATGTATCTGCGCTTGACCCCTTATTACCGATCATAGTAAGGGCATATAGCCTCCTTTGTTAGAGTAATACGCCTGATAAAGTGACTGCTATACCTCTTGTCTTGAATCTTGTTCTCGAGTGTGACACTGATTACCGGGTCCTCTTGTGTACTGCACAGCAGCAACTTGATTGATCGTGATTTGTCAACTGCAATAAGCAACGACAACAAGGGTTTACTTGGGAGGAATAAGGTTGGAATATCCTTTGTAATGTGATAGTTTAGCCTTACGTGTTAGCTACTTGATGAGTTGGCTTAGCCTCTCATATACTTGGTACTTGATGACATCTTGAGCATGATTACTTGATAATCTTCTTGATTTGCATGATTACATGATAACATGCTATGTACTTGTATCTAGTAACTTACTGAGATTTATATCACCCCGTTCCTTGTTTATTTGTTTCCCCCACCAGGAAAGCAAGTGGTAATACGTTGTGAGGCTCGACTTAGCAAGGGCCTACTTGGCACGTTATTCTTGTTTGGGGATAGTGTCGTTTTATATTTTGGTGAGGACAATTTTGTATCAGTTGTTTAGACTCAGTATATTGGGTAGACTTGTATATTACTTGTATATAACCACATTTGGTTTAAATTTCTTGGTATAGAACTTGTGGTGAGCTATTTTAGCTCGATTCTCTTGAGTATATATGATACCAGTTGATTTATTAAGGTGTCATTCCCGTTTTTCCGCTTCTTGTTAGTTACGGGTACCAGGTTCGAGGTTCCATTATAGAACCCTGGGACTTGGGGGCGTGTCAAAACCAAAGAATATTACTTTTACAACCGCACGGACAACAAAGTGTTTGTTGCTCGGGGTGGTACCTTTCTAGAGAAAGAGTTTCTCTCCAAAGGAATTAGTGGGAGTAAAATTAATCTCGAAGAGGTTCGAGAACCCGGAAATAACATTGAACTGATGGTGGAATCTGAACAAATTTAACAAGGAGTTGTGGAACCCGTTCAAGATACACAGGCTCGTCGCAAATCTAGTAGGTTACGATCTGAAAATGAGAGATATGGATTTCTCGTGATGGATAGTAATGAAATAGAAATCATTGAGAATGATGAACCTACTTCCTACCAAGAAGCGATGTCTTCTCCTGATTCGGATAAATGGCTTGGAGCTATGGAATCTGAAATCCAATCCATGTATGATAATCAAGTTTGGAACTTGATAGATGTACCCGAAGGAGTAAAAACCATAGGATGCAAATGGGTTTTCAAAAAGAAAACTGACATGCATGGAAAGTTGCATACTTATAAATCTAGGCTTGTAGCGAAATGTTATAGGCAGATTCATGGTATTGACTATGATAAAACCTTTTCACCCGTAGCAATGATCAAGTCTATAAGAATTTTAATTGCCATAGCCGCATATTATGACTATAAGATATGACAAATGGATGTCATAAAGGAAAGATTAGGCTTCTTTCCAGTCTACATCTCATATGGTGTCTTTGGAACAGATTTTGTTGGAACATTATTTAGTGTAAGTGCAGCAGTTTCTAATGCATGCCCCCAAAAGGAAAAGGAAGATCAACTTGACTCATCATCGAGCGGACCATATCCAATAAAGTCCTATTTCTCCGCTCAAACACACCATTCCATTGTGGTGTTCCAGGTGTAGTTAATTGTGAAACAATTCCACAATCTTTAAGATGATTGTCAAATTCTTGGCTTAAATATTCTCCACCACGATCAGATCGAAGTGCTTTAATAGTTTTGCCAAGTTGATTCTGTACTTCATTTTAAAATATTCTAAATATCTCAAAAGATTTACTTTTTGTTTTTCATCAAGTAGACATAGCCATATCTACTAAAATCATGATTGAATGTTATGAAGTATTGATATCCTCCCCTAGCATTGATACTTAATGGTCCACACACATCAGTATGTATCAGTCCCAATAAGTCACTCGCCCTTTCACTACTCTTAGTAAAAGGTTCCTTAGTCATCTTTCCAAGTAAACAAGACTCACATGTTTCATATGATTCAAAATCATGTGAATCTAAAAGTCCGTCCCCATGGAGTTTTGAGATACGCTTCTCATTAATATGACCAAGACGGCAATGCAACAAATAAGTGTGATTTACATTATTAGGTTTGAATTTCTTATTTACAATATAGATATCATCATTATTTCCATTCTCAACATCAAGGACATAAAGGGCATTAAATGAATATGCAGTATAATAAAGCATATCATTTAAATAAAAAGAAAACTTCTTATTTTTAATAAGAAAACTATAACCTTCATTATCCAAACAAGAAATTGAAATAATATTTCTACTCAAATCCGGAACGTAGTAATAATTGTTCATAACAAGAATTAAACCACTAAGTAAAATGACATCATAGGTTCCTATGGCTAATGCAGCAACTCTGGCTCCATTTCCCACGCGTAGGTCTACTTCACCGTCTTTGAGTAGCTTCTTATTCCTTAGTGCCTGCACATTTAAACAAATGTGAGATCCACATCCGGTATCTAATACCCAGGAACTAGAAGTAGAGAGGAGTATATCTATAACATAGATACCTGAATTAGAAGCAATCACATTGCCCTTCTTCTTCTTCTTTTCTTCCATGTAAGCCTTGCAATTTCGTTTCCAATGACTAATCTCATTACAGTCGAAACAAATTGCATCCTTTTGAGAGTTTGGTTTAGCCACCGCAGCATTGGCAACAATTGCCTTGCTTATTTTGGGTTTTACAACTTTTGCCGTCCCCTTTCCTTTGGCTTTAGAGCCCTTTCCTTCTTTTGAAACCACAAGCACAGGAGAGGCTTCCTTAATGATTTTCTTTTCTGCTGTCTTTATGTTGGGTTTTGAGGGTCCTTGCGCAGCGGAAGACGGCAATAAAATAAACAAAACCCTAAGCCCCAAGATCCATTCATGATGATTAAATTAACAGGAAGATGAATTTAGAATACAAACTTGGTTGTGCGTTTAAAATTTTCGGATCATCAAATCATCAAATCTTCAAGATTTAGATTTGATCTCCTCGTTCTTCACATTCTTCGGATCATGATCACAAGAACACAAACTTGAGATACTAAGGCTAGCATCCTCTATGTGTATCCACACGCGAACGAATATCTAGAACAATTCTAGATCCGGACTGCTAGATCCAATCATTAGAAAACACACTTTTCTAATCTTCAAAGGCTATATGAATTTTGGTGTTCTTGAGCTTTTGATTCTCAATCTTGGCGCAAGAATATGTTTCTCAAACATATTATTACCCATGAATAATGGCTGGTGAAAAAGAATTATTTATACTCTAAAATCCTTAACACTTAAGGACCCTTGAGACCTAATCCCTTCACCCTAATTATTCTGCTGTAAATCTGGCCCAGACACTCTGGCACGGTCGTGCTCACAAACTGGCACGGTCGTGCCAAATGGTGCGAATGTTCATAACATTCTGGCACAGTCGTGCCAAACTAGTTTGACATCTTTTTTCCAATTTTAGCCTTTTGATCAATTCGTTCTTTTGTGTGTGACCCCATAGGATTATATTAAGTTAGCAATGAGTCCAACCAAAGTCAAACTCTTAAATCGTGAGCGGACTCTAGCAAGCCATCATGATTACCCAATTAATATAACTTAACAAAGTTTGTTTATCCTCATAGAACATATCACAATCATTTTGTCACGTGATATCATATTGAACATAAGCCACGGTCTAAGTTAACTTAAGTGTCCAATGCTTTCTCGATCCCGAGTAGATTGATATGAGCAAATGACATTGAACACATCAATTCATTTGGGTATGGCCATACACTATCATTAATCTCACTCTCGAGTGGCCAAGCAGATATCTCTCTTTTGTATAAAGAAGGACAACATCCCATCTTGACTTATCATTCTTCCCTACAAGAATCCGATTGTGCCAATTGTTACCTTTATAAGTACCTGGTTAAGGGTAGAGTTTGAGTACGTCAAACACAACGTTCATCATGTGGAAGACGATGATAATCTCAGGTCTAAGGATTCCAATGATATAACTAAATGAGAATTAATTATGACATTTGACCATGACATAAATCTCATAGTGGGTCATGTCCAGTACTTGTTCACCAACATGTACCCGTAAGTTTAATTTGTATCACATACACATGTTCATCAATTAAACTTATACTAGTTCTTCATAAGTACTAGGGACGGGGATTATTATAATAAACATGTAAAACATATAATAATCCGAAGTGTGTTATCTCCATAACAAATGAGAACATGACATAACGCAAGGCCTTTCTCAAGGTCCTAGGGCATAATCTCCAACACTTTATCATCCCATGCAACTCAGACAGAGACTTATCCATACCATGCATATTATAGTTGATGACGAACTGATTATAGCTTTTAGGTAATGAATTTAAAATCAAATCGGTTGCCAACTCAACATGGATGGGATATCTAAGCCTCTTTAGATGCTCAAAATGGGCCTTCATCTTCAAAACATGAGGACCCACCGACTTTCCTTAACTCATCTTGCATGAGGTCAGAGCAGCCATGGTTTCGAACATTTCTTGCCTTGCTTGCTTTTGAAACATATCTTTCAACTGAGTTCCTATATCATAGGCTTCCAAGTGTTTAAGAGTCTTCTGAATCTTAGAACACATGGCAGCAAGCATGAGACAATCGACCTCACGAGAATCACTTTTGTGTTTCTTGTAAGCATCCTTTTCTGCCGTAGGGGCATTGGCAGCAGGTTCCTCCTCAGGAATGGGTTCATCAAGAATGTACATCAAGAATGTACTGCTTATCTTCATGCTTTAGAACAATTCTAAGGCTTTGGATCCAATCTATGAAGTTAGCATCATTCTCTTGAAGTTTTTTCTTCTCAAGGATAGATCGCAATGACACAGATTGTGTGTTTTGTGCCATTATCTATAATTATGCAAACATGTAACCATACATAAGTACCAACTTGATTAAAGATATTATTAATTTAGTATTTCATAAATACTCCCACTAAATTATATAACCTTCCTGATGCAATATATGTACAATATAATTTAAATGGGCTAAGATCCATATTTCATTTAATTTTACGTCCGTGAAGGCAGGAAGCATAAAATTAAACTATTTAGGTAGATAAATCCTTATCAATCATATCATATATGACTCTTAGATCTTTTATGAGATTATTTTAATACATCTTATGTCATACATATTTTAATCTCATCTGTGCCTTAGGCCTAAAACTCTTTTGATAGCCTAATTAAGTCAAACCACTTTAAACGCATAGGAACCACTCTTTCACTCATCTTGTTCATACAAGGATAAAATTAATGCACCTCGCGAGGGTTAGAGCGCGCATGAAAATACCCGTGTAATCCCATGTTTTTTAATCATGGATCAACACGTGAATTAAATTTTCAAGAAGGTTCATACACATAAAAGTTAATCAATTAACCAAATTAATTTTATGTGACTTAGTTGCGCTAGTTATAGGATTAAATTCTTGAAACTGAATCCACAGAGCATCTTGAAATTGAGAGTCCAAAACGTACGCCCGAAACTAAGCCAAAAGGCATCCACATTTCCGTATTAAGATCAAGAAACCAAGTAACTTCTCTATACGGCTGAAACTAATCCAAAAGGCATCCATATTTCCGTATAGATTGGTCACTTTTTTCAAGACCCTTTCATTGTCTCTTAATCTCATAGATTACAACAATTCTAAATTCTTTAGAATTCTGATTTCTGCAATCCTTTTCTGGATTTTCGATTGGGTTTGGTTACATTTGAGAAAGGAGCGATTTCCAGACCAACGGAAATCAAAGTTAAAACCAAGAGGAGATGGACCATTTCAAGTGCTTGAGCGAATCAACAATAATGCTTATCGAGTTGACTTGCCTAGAGAGTATAATGTGCATGATGTTTTCAATGTTGCTGATTTGTCTCACTTTGATGCAGGCAGCGATTTGAGGACAAATCACTCTCAAGAAGGGGGAATGATGTAAATACATTGGAGAGCTCAAGTCCAGCTAAACAAGACCCGTTGCAATAGAACGTTGGACCTATTACTAGGTCAAAGTATAAATAATTCATGAAGGCCATCAATTGATTAGTTCAAACATTTTGGATCCAAGCTCAAGATCCAACTCAAAGGAATTCATCAATTCAAGTGAATTTAATCCAAGCTGAAAGTGATGTTTGTTCCAGCCCAAAATCATAGAGAATGGAGCCCAAGGGAGTGCAACATGAAGTTTCATGGAGGAAAATGTTGGCCCAATAAATAAACACATTTTGGAGCCCAAATTGAGTCCAATATAAGTGTTTTCAAGTCAGCCCAACGAGAGATCCGAATTTTACAAGTCTCATGAAGATTCTATAGTGAATATAAGGTAGATAAATTCAGCACATGCTTTTAGAATGTTGGAAAGTCATTGGATAACTCATTATAATAATTGTATTCTTTATCATGTAATTAAAGCTTGTAATCCATTTGAACACACAATTCAGATTCAATAATATATTTGTGAGTTTTATTCTACTCTTTGGTTCTTTGAAAAACTTAGACTTATCAAGTGTAGTTCTCTATTACTTGTGGCGTCTTCCTAGCTTATCAACCAACTTAGGTGTATTGGTTGTGGCGCTTCTAAACCAAGTATCCTATCTTCTTAGGTAGGGGGTGCGGTTTAACATCTAAAAGCGACTTTCCTTAGAAAGATCCTTTCCTACAAGGTATTATTTTTCCTATTCATCTTCTAATCCTTGTAGAAATTACATCACTTTCCCCTTTGAGTTCTAGGTAACCCAACAATGAAATCCTTGCTAACATCATCCCATGGTTGATCTGGAACCAGTAAAGTACTGTCCTTTATAAAAGAAACTCTTTGATTTTTGACAAGTAGCACACCTTGTCACTACCTCCTGCACATTCTTAAGCATGTTAAGCCAATAAAAATGTTCACCTAGAATCTCATAAGTATTTTGCACACCAAATGACCAAAGTAAGTCCTCCCCTATGTGCTTCACTTACAAGTAGTTCCCTAATGGAGCATTTAGGAATACAAAGTCGATTCCTTTAAAAAGAAAACCATCTTGCACAATGAACAAACCAGTAGGACTCTCTATCTCTTGAGAAAAATTTGGATCAGATTTTTAGTACTCTTTAATTTGCTCAAAGCCAAGCAACCTCTGTAGCAAATCATCACTATAGCACTGCCGAGTAGGGAAGCTATCACGAACAAACAAGATATACAACTTATCTTTTGGTTCAACTTCCTTTGCAAATTCCTTGGCACTCAAGAATTTCTTCTCTTGCTTTGGAATGTCCTTTTTTGGGGTTAGAGGCTTCAAATTGTACTTCTCTTTAACCTTTAGGACAAAATAATTTATTTATTTTTTGGCGAAAGGAGGGCGGTACCTCCCTAGATTTTATTAATAATGAAAATTAAATACAAACAAGGTGGGGGACATGACAACCTCAACCACCTGAAAAATCAAAGGGGGGAGTTCTTACACAAACTGTAAGATCCTCTACAATAGAAGGGGGTGACTACAATAAGAGGAGAATAACCTATATAAGAATCTAGCCATGAACTCTAATAAAAAATACAAAAGCCCAAAAACAAGCTATTTAGATCTAATATAAGGGGTCCTTGCTTTGTCAAGAGATAGCAGCCCTTGACATTGCAGAGGAAGAACCATGATAAAGTCGAAATTATGCTTTGTATCCGCTGCAATGTTAGCTAAATAATCAGCCACGCTATTTCCTTCTCTATAAATATGGGTAACCCGAATGTTCATGATATTCATTAGGCGATGAATGTGAGAAATGATATACCCAATAGACCAAGGAATATGGTATTCCTTTATAATGATTCGCGTGAGCACTTGGGAATCCAATTCTAACCAAACTTGCTGGAAACCTCTCGAAAGAGCAGCCACAAGGCCATCTCGAGCTGCTTTAGCCTCCGCTACCATAAGGAGTTTCCCAAACTACCTTTTTAAGATTCAGAGGCTTAGGAGGGGAAATACGAACATGAAATTTATTCAGAAGGAAGGAATCATCATAAGAATGAGAGAAAGAAAGGGAGAAAGCTGAAACAATAAATGAAATCTGCATGCAAACCTTATGGATAATGGAATTGGGATTCATAGTAATGCCTTCAAATCGGCTCTTATTACGAGCAATCCAAAGCTCCCAACAAATGAAGGCTGGGATAATGGTTATGAGCCACTTAAGGAGCGATGAAGAAGAGTTACAGCCACACCACCATCGAGTTAGGGTTTGATGAATAGAATAAATATTACTCTTGCCTTGATGAAATACATCACGGTCAAACTGCCTTGGCCTCCCAAGCAACAAATGACATGCTTTTATTGGAACCACATCACATAATACCTCATCTTCATATGGGCCAACATCAAAAGAGATAAGCACTTGCTTTCTAATCTTCATGCCACCATCATCATTCAACCAATGCAACATATACGGATCAGGATGAGTAGTAGTAGGAACCTTAAGTTTTTCTACCATTTCACTAGATGCAGTATTTGTAAATGAACCACTATCAATGATAAAATTGCATGTCTTACCACCGACCTTGCATCGAGAGTGAAAAATTTGGTTGCTTTGATTTTTCTCCCCTGGACCAGATTTGATTTGAAGGTTTCGCACCACAAGCATCTCCTTCTCACTTGGTGGACTCACATCATAATCAGCAACCTTGTCCTCCTCTTCATCGACCACAAAACTTGGTTCCAACAAATATAGATCTTTCAAAGTGAGTATGTGGTTTTGAGGGCACTCATTCGCAATGTGACCATAACCTTGACACTTATAACATCTCTTGAACTTAGGATCAAAACCAGTTTTACCCTTATCTTTTGGTTCTTCTTTCTTGACCTCCTTTGAAGATGACGCAACATTAGGTTTGAGAGGACTATTATAGACATTACTATATTCACGTACCGTAGCGGACTTCTTGCTCTTCTCTTGTCTTTCGAATTTGATGGCCAACTTGCAAACATCATCAAAAGTTGAGTAAGGATGAGCTTCAACTTTTTGCTGCAATTGGGGAGATAAACCTTTGATAAACCTTGCTATCTTCATCTCTTCCCTTTCTTTAAGATCACAAACAATTGTTAATTTCTCAAATTCACGAACATATTCACTCACATTAAGGTTTACTTGCTGTAAGGAAGTAAGTTTTAAGTATTGCTCCTGCTCAAAATCCTTTGGTAAAAACCGCTTCTTGAGATGTTTCTTCAACTTCTCCCAAGTATCAATTCTTCCCTTACCCTCACGTCTCCTTTGATTCATCAAGTTCTCGTACTACAAACAATCATGCTTTGTCAACTTAATGGTTGCCACATTAAACGTCTTGTGTTCATCAAAATCCTTGTAGTAAAAAACACGCTCAATTTGCCTTAACCAATCAATAAATGTCTCGGGATCCAAATCACCTTGAAATTTTGGCGCATCTAACTTTAACCCATGATCATCATCATATGTAGCACGACGCCTTAGTTGACTTCTTGAATCATCAGAATTAGAACCATATCTACTTCTCCCTCTCAGCGCATAATTATTAAGGAATACCACATTCCTTGGGCTGTTTGGTACATCATCTCTCACATTCACCGGCTAATGGTCAATATGGAGGTTCGAGTGACCCACATTTTTTGAGAAGGGAATAGTGTCGCTGATTGTCTAGCAAACATGGCAGCGGACAATGGGCATAATTTCGAGTTTCTATCGGTTAACGATCTCCCTCGTCAATGTAAAGTGCTGACTTCTTTAGACAAGGCAAGGACTCCTTATATTCGTATCAAGTAAGGTTTTTTAATGGCTAGATTTCTTTATAGATTGTTTGCTAGTTTTAGTATTCACCCCACACGTTTTTGTAGAGGATCTTCCGATTTGTGTAAGAACTCCCCCATTTTGTTTTCCTGGTGGTTGAGGTGGTCATGTCCCCCACCATGTTTGTAATTTTTCATTTTTATTAATAAAATCTAGGGAGGTACCGTCCTCTTTTTTCCAAAAAAAAAAAAAAAGTATCCATGCTCTCCACCGTTGTAGTTAATGCCTCCAAATGACTCCATATCTCTGAATCATCGCGAAAAATGTTGTTACCTTCTATCTCTACACCCACGGACTAAACAACGCTAAGAAGGCTATTTATAACTGGGCTCTTGATACCAATTTGATACGTAAACTATTGTATTTTTGGAAGGGATATGGATTAACTTAAGAACCTCACAGGAACAAGAGCTAAAACTAGATAAAACAATCTTGCAATATTAGGCCTGTCCTCGCAAGGGCAGAAGGGGTTTAAACTTCGCAAGATTTAAGAACAATTCTCGCAAGAATTGAAGTAAGTTCGCAAACTCACAAAGAAATTTTATTCAATCACTCATATCCAACAATTACATGTTGTTGGGTATTTATAATAATCTTGGAACATCCTTTCAAGTTAGGATAAGCTAGACATTAATTATTAAAGGATAAGAAAAATAAAGATAAGAACTAGATGATGAAAACAATGTGAATTCGGCTAATCTGAACAGTCAGATTCGAACAGCCATAACTCTTCAAGAACTTGTCCTCAAACACGCCATAAGTAGTCATATGAAAGATCAAGACTTTATCTTCATCCCAACACGGACAAATTATGATTTGGGCTACCAATATGCAGATATAACCTGAACAAAATAATTCCAGAAACTTCCCAACCCAACTAATCACATTAACAAAGATTGGGCTTATACTGAACCCAAAGTTTGGTCCACACCTTTGGAGCTCAACATCAGCTCCTTTCTATCATCTTCTACCTTTGCTTCCGCATCAAAATGCAATATCTTGAGATTTTGAAGTCGAAAAACAAATCCAAAAACAACGTTGTGTTTGTCTCGATGAGACGAATCATTCTAGATTGATCATGATATATTTTTCATTTTTCTAAAAAAAAATCATACTTCCCTAGTGCCAGTTTAAGGTTCTTACTTTCTTTTTTAATTTGTCCTAGTTTAATGTTCTTTTAGTTACTTTATTCCATAAATGGTGAATGATTAATAGTGTTTTGGACAATTTTCTCCACAAAAGTTCATTTAATTACAAAAATACCTTACTTACTTAACTTACTTTTCACCCAAGTGCTTTATGATTTGTTTTTTGGACAATGATATCCTGAACTTTCTACTTTTATTTGACCCGTTTCCATTGTTTTTGCCTTGGTTTCTTTATAAGGGTGCAAAGTCAAACTAAGAACCTTAAACCGGGATGGACGGAGTACTTTAAGACACAAAATTGAGTTGCTCGTCGCCTAATAGGTAACACTTTTTATGAAAATTTAATAGTTTGATCTTGAAAAAGTAACAATGTTATTGTAAAAAGTAATAGTAGTTTTGCCGAAAAAAATAAATAGTTTGATATTTTTTTTGTTAGTGAAAGTAATAATTGACATGTAACAGAGTAAGTATGTGATGTAATTTGTTATATAGATAAATGTTACAGTTTTTATAGAGAAAATGTTAAAAAAAAATTCTTAAAATAAATAAGAATTTTCTACAAATGAAATAGTTTACTATACAGATGAATGTAATAGTTTGATACAAACCCTCCCCTCCAACGTTTTTTCTCTCCACTTTTTCCCCGTCAACAAATGTGACACAGATTAATGATATTAGTAAATATCCTGGCTTGGCAGTGCCCCCAGAGGTAGTCATTGTTGTAATGAATTAGGTTAATAAATATTGAGTTCTTTTCTTGTTGATTACTTACATATTATTCGTAAGCGTGGTTGTTTTGTCTCACCATTATCAGAATTGTATGGGCAAGCACTCCACAGATATACCACGATTATCCTGACTGACAACTGGTATCAGAGTTTCTAGTTAGGAAGATCAGGGGTGTTTGAATTATTTGGAAGACGGTTAAAGAAATCAAAATCAAAATCAAAAAATGCAAAGGATTCAGATGGTTCAAACGCATGATCCAAATAGGAATATGATTGCAAAGATCCAGATGGAATCATGTTGCAGGGATTCAGATTTGTCGAGATTCATTCTAGAAGTACGGCATGGATCCAAGATCAGGGTTGCAAAATCTGGTTGTCGCTAGGGTTTGCAGGATCTAGGTGGATCGTGTTACTGAGAAATTGTGGGAGCAGCGAAGATGAGTTGAACAGATAAACATGAAAATTTGATGGAGTCGGATTTTGGGCAACATATATGAAAGATAAAAAGAAAAAATGGTATAAGTTTCTAGGCCTTGGTGAATGTGGATTGCATGCGGGAGGCGTGCAAATCATGTGCAAGCACGGGCAATATGCGTATGTGCTACGTGCAGCATATGTGCAATGCACGTGTAGAATTCGTGCAGTACGTTAGTACCCAACCTGAAAATGAGTTATTTGGCATTGTAGAACTCACAAGGACCTCAAGGTATTTACAAGATGCGCAGGACTTATCCACGAATTCCCAAAAAGCCCTGATAAGAAGATATTGATGACCTGATCGGATGAGCTGTAAAGATAGACGCTATCTAGGTATTTCTCAAGAGTCCAAACTGATCAGAGTATTGGGAACCGAGGCAAACACTTGGTTTGGCCGGGCGGCCAGTCTAGGATGGGTCGGGCGGCCAGTCCTTCTAGGTCAGAGTCTCTATAAATAGGTAACCTTAGTTAATAATCGAAACCAACAACTCTCTCCCCGAGTTCCATAGCCAATACTGACGGCAGTACTCTCACTCCAAGCCTTTCTAGCAATCTCGAAAATCCGGCGAATCCGCGCAAGAGATTCGAGTTCGTTCTTGTCAAGATTGGTAAGGATTCTATATGTTTTCTTAGTTTAGATATGGTTTATGCTAGTTTCATTATGTTTATACACCTATATTCATATGATTCATAACGTGTTCTTCATGTTCTTGCTAGAATTCATATTTTGCTCTATGACTAGGGTAGCGATCTTCATGTTTATGTGTTATCTCATACATGTTCATGATGTTATTATTATTATGCTAGATCTGCTTGTAGATACCCCGGGGGTGGAGGCCACGGCCTTAGGCTAGAGCGCGTGAATTACCCTAGGATGTCTAATTGTGTTTTAGAGTCGCCACCCACGTTTTTGAGGAACGTAAGAAAACCTAATGTTTAAGAGCGTAAGTTTGATTTACGAAAACAGAGATTCTTTGGGATGAGGGGTTCGGGGGTTAGGTTACGAAATGGGAAGTACTTAAACACCCATTTCGCCCGAGTAACGTCGGTCTTGTTTGTTCATAATTTACTTTTAAAGATAAATGCGTTCTTCCTATTAAAATGATGATAAAAAGGGGTTTTAGAGTTAAAATGTAGGGAGATGACTCCTAGGCCAATTCAATGTAATGAAAGGACCGTTGGTGTCATGTCCCAAATGGTTTTGGGTGATTGCACATTTGATTGAAGAAGAAGAGAAATGCTTAAGACATTTACCTATAGTATCCTTCAAAAAGAACCTCTTGTAAAGCCTTGAAGAAGAGGTTAACCCTTAGTTGAAGAAATCCCAAGCGAAAGTCTAGGAAAGAAGTGAGTAAAAGGTATAAAAATAATGATGTCTAAGGTCCTCCTCCAATGATGGATTGGAGGGGTTTTTATAGTTGAAAAAGAACTGTTTTTGGAGCCAAACGGAGTCTCCAAGAAATCTTTCCTGGGCAAAATCATGTATAATGAGCAAGGGAGAGATTCTTGGGCAGAATCTGTAACTGACACACCCCAGAAGCGCGCGCATCCCACCTAGGCGGCAGAAGGTGCGCGCGTCTGGCCTCAAGGGGCGGAGGCGCGCGACTCTGAGAAGCAATTTTTGACAGAATGGACTAGAAAGTTAGAACTGTTATTCAGTTTAGTCCCGGGACTTAACGGAGTCTGTCTGGAACTTAACCAAAGTAACAGAAACTAACAGAAAACACTTAGAAGAGGGAGAAACACAAAACCAAGTGTGCAATCGGGGTGAGCGGTCCAAGGCGGGGTGTCTACAGAGCCCCTCGGCGACATGGATTGCGAAGCAAACGCGCTGACGAAAGACAGACATCCGCCTAGGACATCACCAAGAGAAGGAAAAGACTCGATAAAAGCAGGAATTTGAAATTGCGGAGGATAGAGGTGCGCTCCCTGTGTGATCGGCTTTGAGAGATAAGGGTGCGCTCCCTGTGTGAGCGGCTTTGCCAAGAGTGGGATCCGTTTGCTGAGAGCGGGATCTGTTTGCTGGAAGCGGGACCTGTTTGCTGATAGCGAGATCCGTTTGCTGAAGCTGGAAGCGGGATCTGTTTGCTTGATGGTGAGTTCCGTTTGCTGGAAGCGGGACCCGGAGGACCGTTTGCTGAAGTGCGAGACCCAGAGGACCGTCTGCTGAAGTGCGGGACCCGGAGGACCGTCTGCTGAAGTGTGGGACCCGGAGGACCATCTGTTGAAGTGCGGGATCCGGAGGACCGTCTGCTGAAGTGCGGGACCCAGAGGACCGTCTGCTGAAGTGCGGGACCTAAAGGACTGTCTGCTGAAGTGCGGGACCTAGAAGACCGTTTTCTGAAGTGCGGGACCTAGAGGACCGTTTGCTGAAATGCGGGACCCGGAGGACCGTTTGCTTTGAAGTGCGGGACCCGGGGAACCGTTTGTTGAAGGGCGGGACCTAGAGGACCGTTTGCTGAAGTGCGGGACCTAGAGGACCGTTTGCTTTGAATGGATGTAGATCTTTCTTGATGAGGAAACGGTGATTCTGTGGCTCACCTTGGACCAATGTTGTTGTCGTGAGTCGTACTTTGATGTTGACTGTTTGACTTTCACTTTTGGTGGGGTGCGGGTACAGTTGACTGCGGAGTGCTTTCTGCTGGGGATGAATTGTAAAAACTGATTTTTGAGAAAATAAAAGACACCCTACTTTGAATGGGAGTTTCTATCTTATTTCAGTTTGTAGACATGCCTTAAGGGCAGACCAAATTAATGTGTGCCCAGCCGAGTGTTTGCTGTCGTCGTTTTGAGCTCCTCTTGTTGCTGGGATTGATCTTTTCTGCAGGTTGAAGGCGCTTGAACGTGCCTGGGCTTCCTTCTTGAACTGACAAGGGCTATTTCTTGAGCCTTCTTCTACCTGGGACGGGGGCACTTCCTCTCTTGGATACGGGACGCGCGCGCCTTGTAAACTGGTGTCGGGAGGCGTGCGCCTCTGGGAGGCGAAATTCAGGGCCTGATATTTGCTGACCAAAAGATCCCCCAACAGCTATAATCTCAGCTTCTGGTCGATAATTCGATTCCAACAGCCTTTTTCTGCCATTTTTGAACACCATTTTATTGCCCAATTCTGCTTATAACCTTCTTTCTCATGGCCTCCAACCTTTTTAGTCTTGGTGCTGAGGTCGTCAAGAGTTACGAGAAGGATTTGTCGACATTCGTTTATTATTTCAAGACCCATCCCAAGAATGCTTTCATCAAAGATTTCAGATTTCGAATGCTTTTTACTTTGCGAACATTAAACCCGGATTGGGATTTGTTGAAGGCTGCTGCAGCCTTCTGGGATTGTGATAGCCATGCATTCAACTTTTCGGCTAATGAAATGGTGCCGACTGTCGATGATTTTGGGGCCATTTTGGGTATGCCTTTGGGCGGTCGGATTGCCGTCCCTCAGTATCATCGCGCTGTTGTTGATTCTTGGGTTGACCTTCTGAATCTCCCTATTGGAGAGGTGAAGAAGATGATGCACGGGACCGTTGTTGACATAACTGAGCTTCCGATGTTTTTCAGTTTGCATTCGGAAGATGTCGCGGTTCAGTCCTTTAAGAGAAATGCCATGGCTGTCGGCCTTTTCAGTGAGGTTTTATTTGTCACTCCTCTGGGTACTGCGGATGCGCAGTTGGCTGAGATCATGTTGCAGGCGAAAGGACAACGATTTAGCATAGTTCCGCTCATTGTAGGAGAGACCTTGCATGGTTTGGACGAGTTGCACCGTACAGGCGAGATGCGATGAGGAAGCCCCTTGCTTTTGACCATATGGCTTCGGGAGCATTTCAGGCTTTATGCGTCGGATGGAGACTTTTCTCCTTTTGCTGTCCATAGGCGACGGTTGCTGATTAGAGATTTGACCGAAGAGGGTTGGAGGAGATTTTTTGCTTCTCGTCTTACAGCTGATGTTGAGTGTTGTCCTTAGGGTCCTTGCCCTTTTGTGGAGTGGACGCCCGGTTTTCAGTACGTGGTTTTACCCGGGTTGAGAGATTCTTCGTTTTACCAACCAGAACGGGTTTTGAGGCAATTTGGCCGTCAGCAGATAATTCCTTTTCCGAGGAACGGGAGGCTTCGTCCAGTTTCTTATATGGGTCCGGACTTCTCGAATGAGCTTCAGTCGGCTTGGGGAGATGATCGTAACCGTTGGGCTTCCGCTCCATTGCACTGGGGCAGTATTTTTCTTCCCGAGAGTTACTTGGATCATTTGCTTGGTACCGTCTACAGCGGCATTACTTGGGTAGATGCTCTTCGGGCTGAGTTGCTAGGAAGGGACTTTGAGCCTAGCAGTGCTTTGAGGTACAAGGAAGCTGCTGCTGATGTGAACAACATTCTGACCGACCCTTTTGGTACCCCGTTGGATGACTTTTATGCTCGGAGGCGCTCGGTTGCGCAGAAGATATCGGTCCGCATCAGTGTCCCTAGGCCTCCCAAGAAGAGTAGGATTGATGGTCGTTCGGGTGGTCCTTCAAAGGCCAAGAGAAAATTAGATTTTTCCTACCCCGAGAGATTGCAATTAAAATAGACCACTTGTTAGGATTTAATGTTTTAATGTCTTTTAATAGCTCAACATTTCCGTTGTAATGATAAAGATGATTTAGTGAATGAATAAAAATTGCATCTCGTTAATTTGAAATGATTTGGGTATTTGTTTATGTTTTAGACCGCACCCGAAGGTTGCCTACGTTCCTCCAGTTTAGAGGCTCAGGTCTCCGTAGTTCAAACAAACGAAGACCAAATTTTTTTTATGTGCAGCCTGTTTTTTGCCTAGACCGCCCTTTTAGGTTTTCAATCTAGCGGGCTTCTTTTTTTGCACGTGCTCTAATTTTTTCCTAGGTCGCCCTTGCGGGTTTTCAACCTAGCGAGCTTTTTTTTTTTTTATGGTCTTTGTTTATTAGACGTAAAATCTCTTCAATTTGTCAAGGTTGACTTCTTTCGGCAGCTGATCTTCGTCTAAATCCACGTGTCGGACTGCACCGCCGCTTAGTATCTTCTTGACTACGTATGGACCGATCCATCAGGGTCCCCATTTTCTAAGGGGGTTCATGGCATTAGGAGGGTGTTGTCTCAGGACCAAATCTCCCACACTGATGTTTCGGGGCTTCACCTTTTTGTTGAAAGCCCTAGCCATTCTTTGTTGATAGGCCCTCGTACGTTCGATCGCCCTTAGCCTTTTCTCGTCGAGTAGGGCTAGCTGTTCATATCGACTTTGCATCCAATCGACTTCATTGACTTGGTTTTCGAGGAGGACCCGTAGGGATGGAACTTCAAGCTCTATTGGTAGTACAATTTCGGAACCATATACCAGGGCATAAGGAGTTTCTCCGGTCGCTGTCCAATATTGACGTGCGGTAGCCCCATAATGCTAGAGGTAGCTTTTCGGGCCAATCCCTTCCAATGGAGGCCATCTTCTTCACAATGGTCTCGATTGTCTTATTAGCTACCTCGACCGCGTTGTTTGCTTGAGGGCGGTATGGAGATGACTTGTGCTTAGTAATCTTGTATTCTATCAGGAGTGCGTCCATCTCTTTCTCAAAGTGAGACCCGTTGTCTGAGATGATCTCATGAGGAACGCCGTATCGGCACATGATGTGGGTTTTCACGAATTCGGCCACTTTCTTGGCGTTGAGAACTCGGTAAGCCTGTGCTTCGACCCATTTTGTAAAATAGTCCACGGCTACTAGGACGAAAGATTGTCCGTTGCTTCCAGTAGGGTGAACTTTGCCGATGATGTCTATGCCCCAACAAGAGAAAGGCCAAGGCGATGTCATATTGTAAAGCTGTGAGGGTGGAGCGTGCTGTAGATTGGCATGGAATTGGCATTTGGCGCACCTCTTGACTTTCTCGATGCAGTCCCTTTCCATGGTACTCCAATAATAACCCATGCGGAGTATCTTCTTGGTCAACATAAACCCGTTCATGTGGGGCCCACATTCACCTTCGTGGATCTCATTCATGATTTCTTGATATTCGGTCTCATTTATGCATAGGAGATTGATCCCCTCGTGGTGCCTTTTGTAGACTCTGTCCCCAATCAGTACATATCGGGAAGCTAGTCTTTGCAATGCCATTTGAGAATTCTTATTGCTATTCTCGGGACAAGCACCATCCTTGAGGAAATTCATGATATCTGCGTACCACAGGGAGTTTGCTTGGACCTCGTTGATCTCGATACTCATGCAGTATGCCGGACTGTTCCTTCGGGAAATTTTGAAGGGCTTCACCATTTTACCCTCAGGTATTTCGACCAGTGAAGCGATGGTAGCTAGTGGATAAGCAAAACGGTTTTTTGTCCCTTAGCAGGTAGTTGAAGGTGATTTCTTGAAACTGTTCAACCAACTCCTCAAGATGTTGACCATACCGTTGCAGAGTCGAGTCTTGAATCTTCCATTTTCCAGATGTCTGATTGATGATGAGCAAGGAATTACCGAATACTTCTAAACTTGTGACATTTCTCTCAAGGGCTGCTTCGAGCCCCGCTATGCATGCTACGTACTCAGCAGTGTTGTTGGTGACTTCAAATTCGAGGCGGATAGCGATTGGAGTATACATGTCCTTAGGATCAGCAAGTAACATCCCTATGCCATATCCATGCTTATTGGCTGCGCCTGTCACGACCCGAAAACCCGTCTCTATTTTCTAATAATAAATATTTAATTATTTATCTATTTCTTATTTAATTGTTTAAATTATTATTTAATTAATAATTTATGTGTGTATTTTATGTGTTATAATAATTTATGCCTAACATTTTATTTGGGGTCATTTGTGCTAGTGTAGTATTATTTGGTCTTAGTTGTTAGTAGGGAGTATAATAGTTGAGTTGGTAACTAGAGGAAGGGGCCTAAGTGTAAGTTTTTTAAATAATTTCCCCTACTCCCTCCCTACTCCCTCTCTTCTCCCTCACCTCTCCCTCATCTCTCCCAGCATTCTCTCTCTCTCTTTCCATGGAAAAAAGGGCAAGGTTTCTTTCTCTCTTCTCTCTTCATTTTCTTCCTCTTCCCCTCATCTTCTCTTAATTATCATTTTATCAAATGTGTTTAGATCGTCGATAGGATCGTAGGAAGCTAAAAATATTTGAATTCCGTCGTCTTTGAGAAATTCCGGGTAAGTTGCTTTTCCCCCATTTTTATGCTAAATTGTTCATATCATGTTTATATAATGCTTGAGTTGTTATACTTGATGTTTTATTGAGTTTGGAATTTATTTGGAATTTATTTTGGTTTTATCAGTCGGGAAACCTTGGCTAATATCCTTTGTTAATTGTTTATTTCCGCTGCTATCTGTTAAATGATAATTGCTATGTGCTATGTGAATTATTATTGTTTATTGCTTATCGCATCATAGCATGTCATGTAGTTGCATTAGTAACTTATTGAGATTTATCTCACCCCCTTTTCTTTTGTCTTTGTTTTTCCTTAACCCCCCCCCCTAGGTGGAAAGGATTAGACTCGCTGATCACGAGACAGGACGTCGAGTGGGTTCGAGCTTTTGGGGCAGGTTGATATTGGTGGGTTTACATTATATAAATGTGTAACCTTTTTGGGATATTTGTACCAAACATTGACGTCATTAGGATTTGTTTATTTTATAGCTTTGGCGTATAAGCTTATGGAGTTTATACTAGTTTTATTTTGTTGTTCAAGTTGGATTTCAAAACTTTGTGTTATCATCTTTTGGTATAAAAGGAAATTTTTATCTTCATTATTTTAGAGTTTATTGTTTAAGTCGACGTCCAGCTTGCGCACTCCGGGCCTGCGGGGTCGGGGTCGCGACAGTTGGTATCAGAGCCGTGGTTTAGCTCTAAGTATAAGTCTAGGTGGACTAGTATGACCTAGGAGGGTAGTTGTGTTCGGAGTGAGTAACGGTTGATGTTTTATGCAAGTAATTGTTCTCAATGGCTAGAAGAAGAACGGGTGAAGGTACTAGTGGGACTCAGAATCAGAATGATCTTCGGGAAGAGAGCCGTGCTATGTTTCAAGGCATGTTTGAGGCGGCCATGAAGGAATTCATGACCAAGGACCGAGAGTAGAGCAAGCACCACCACCCCGCTATGGTTTGGAGCAATTCTTGAAACTGAAACCGGCAGAGTTCGATGGTGAGCCCGATGTGAAGAAGGCCGAACTATGGTTTGAGTCTATGGAGAAAATTTATGATGTGTTTGGATGCACGGACGAGGATAGGGTCCGGTTCGCGGTTTATAAACTTGTGGGTGCCGCCGAGCATTGGTGGAAAGGGGTTAAAGCTAGTTGGGATGACACTCACACAGTGTATGCTTGGGAATTGTTTGTGCGGAAGTTCAAAGAGCATTTTATTTCGGTAGTGGACCAGAACCGAAAGGAGATCGAGCTTCTCAACTTGGAGCAAGGTTTGTTGTCTATAGCTCAGTACTCGGCTAAGTTCACAGAATTAGCCCGGTATTGTGACTATCTTGTGAGGACCGAAGAACAGAAAGCTATGAGATTCATCCGGGGTTTGAAGACTTCTATCCGTACTCAACTTATAGCCCAGAGGATTGTGACATTCCAGGATGCGGTAGACCGTGCCTATCTTATAGAGCAAGATATTGGGGAACATAAGAGGAAGACCGAGGTAGCTAACCCGAGTAAGCAAGGAGCGCAGAGCAAGTCACAACCAAGGATTGATAACCGAGGTAACTTTGGGGGACAATCTCAGCTCCGAGGGCAACCGATCCCAAGGAACCCGGGTACTACTTCCGGGAACCAAGGGAACCAAAATAGGAGACTTTGTTCCTATTGCCAAAAGGAAGGGCATTCAGAGGACCGGTGTTGGAAGAAACAGGGAAGGTGTACCAATTATGGTCAAATGGGTCATTTTGCAAGGGATTGTACTAGAGGCAGAGGTCAACCGACTGGGTTAGGAGCTGGGGCTCCACAGGGTCAGAAAAGGGATGCTACGGGAAAGGCCAAAGTCCAAGGAAAAGTGTTTGCAATGAATCAGCATCAGGCAGATGATCCCTCAGTGATTGTATCGCGACCCCGAACCCAGCGGCCCGAGATCGCGAGCTGGACGTCGACTTAAAACCAAAACTCTAAAATATAGAAGTTAAAAATTCCATTTTGAACCAAAAGATGATAACACAAGGTTTTACAAATCAAAGTTTAAATCAACAAAGTATATCCAACTTAAGCTCCACAGGTTATACCCAAAAGAATAAAATATACAATTCTTAATAACGTCAATAAAGGGTATAACTATCCCCAAAAGGTTATACATTTAAATAATGTAAACCGATCCATAACAACCTGCCCCAAAATCTCAATCCTCTCGACGTCCTCCTCGAACCGCAAATCCTAATCCTTTTTCCTCCTGGGGGGGAGGGGGGTTAAGGAAAACAATTTGAAACAAGAAACGGGGTGAGAATAAATCTCAGTAAGTTACTAATGCAACTACATGACATGCTAATATGCAATGACCAATAGCAATTAACATAAGACAGATAGCAGCGGAATAATAAGTAACATGCTGTCAAACAGTAATATCCAATAATCAATCATATAAATAAACATATAACAACAAATGAGAGGCTCCCTATCGCCAACCGTCCCATACCGGTTGGAAATAACGACCAGCTCATCATGCAACACATAAAGCTGAAATAAACACTCATAAGTGGATACATAGCCAAGGTTTCACCCCACTGGAAGAACCAAATAAAGGTCGCTGCGCAGCTTCAATAATCAACAATCAACATCTTCATAGCAGAATTAAAGCTCGAAGAGAAAACCCTGGTACCGGAACCAAATCATAAAAGTGTCACAAGGGACAAGGACCATGACACAAAGTCATGCCCATTAGCCAGATGCATTCACAAAGGAACGCTGACTTATCCTTTCCAAGGCCAATCTGGAGAAGGGGTATAGTAAGGGCAAAACAATGGTCAACATTATAATGGACTTGGCTTTGCCATTATAATCCTTCCCATCGCCCGATGCAACAAATATGCCAGCTGGGCTTCTAATTAAATGCTAAGTAATAATATTTTAGCATGAATAACAACTTAAGGTTCCAAAGTAGGGAAGCACACCAATTAATCACCATAAAGATGCAAACGATTACTCATGAAGAGTTCAACAACAACGAACACAAGAAGTTTCTCATAAAAGAGCACAACAACGATAAACGGAATTTCTCATAAATAGCACAACAACAATGATTATTAGGGTACCGTAATTTCATAAAGAGAAACCATACCAGATACATTCCAAAGATGATACCTACGAGTTAATCATAAAGATCACAACCCAAACGGTCGCTCGCAAATAGTACAACGACTATAACCCAAAATTATCCTAAACGTTTACTCATAAAGATGTACTAGGACTATAAACTCAACCATCTCATCACACCTGAAATTCCAAAGTAGGAATCAGAATGAATACACTTTAAGGTTAATCAAACCGTAAATACCCAATTGCCAATACACGCTTTACCTTCGTCCTTAACGAACCAATCCCAAACCCCCAAACGAATCAAAAGCTTAATCTTTAGAACATGATCACGACCGGACTAAACTCTATACTTTGGTGTTCAACCACAACCCTCTAGGTACTATGGGACATCGCCTAAAACCTAGACCAAGTCTTACTCGAAAATCAATTCGATTGGAACAACCACGAACACATCATAAGATGCCCAAACTTATACCAGATGATCTTCGCAAAGATAAGTCAAACCAACGATGCCTCAATAAGACGTTCCAAATCCCAATTAACACTTAATTAATTTCAAACACAAACTTGATCACAAGGAACCCAATTCTATCACTAGAGTGCACTACAATGTTCACTAAGGTCGACTAGGAGGACACCCAAGATTTGGATCAAAACGCATTCTTCAATTACAAAGTTTTAGCAAAATGTACATTTTTCAGAGATCTGTGCGGCCGCCCACGATGGGTTGTGCGGTCGCCCAAAGTGCCTCAAAACAAGAACAAAAGCTCTCAGAAAGATGTGCGGTCGCCCATACGATTTTGGGCGGTCGCCCAATATGCCGGAATCGCCAGAATCGGGAAGAACAACATGGGTTCTTCCATTTTTATACCCAAAACACATTTCCACCCAAAATCCAACATTCCAACTAGCATACTAATGTACCAAAACAACTTATAAGTCTAAAAGGACTCCCTAAACAACATTTAACAACCAAAATCATGAATCAAACCCAACATTCATAAATCACCATTTTTGACAAAAAATCCAAATAAATTCCAAATAAATTGCAACGTCATCCAAACTTCAAATATAACAACAAAAGCATTATATGAACATGATATGAACATTTTAACACCAAAATGGGGGAAAAGTAACTTACTTGATAAATCTCAAAGTTGACGGAATTCAATTCTTTTTGGTTCTACGCGATCCTATCGACGATCTAAACAAGGTTCATGTTTTAAGAAATGAGAGATTATGAGAGGAAGATGGAGGAAATGAAGAGAGAAGGAAGAAGATGAGAAAACTTACCTTTTGTAGAGAGAGAGAGATTGAGCTGGGAATGGGATTTGGGTGAGGGGAAAGTGAGGGGGAAGAGAGGGAGTAGGGGGAATTATTATGAAAAACTTACACTTAGGCCCCCTCCCCACCAAATACCCAACTCTAATACTTTCTACTAACAACTAAGACCAACTAATACTACACTAGCACAAATGACCCAATAAAATGCTAGGCATAATTATTATGAAACATAAAATGCACACATAAATATTTAAATAAATAATAATTATTTATTACCAAAAAAAAAAATAGAGCCTAGTTTTCGGGTCGTGACATTCACTCCCCCTTAAAGAAAATTCGACCCGAATTTTAACGAGACTTACCCGAAAGACCAAATAGCTACGGATACGATAGTTCCGCCATTTCTCAAATTCCTCAATCGTCCAATCTAACCCACTACAAGGTAACCCTAAATAATGCTTACCATACCACGACCTCTCGCACATAACTTCCTTCAATCATAACCTTCACTACTAATTAGAATCCACAATCAAAATTGGAGAACCTCAATTGCTCCCAAACATAACTCTCGAGATATCCTAAGCTCGTCTTACTCATAACCTTAATTACACTGCAAAGGTGTCTCCTTTTGTAAATCACATACTTAGTAGTATTCCCCAGAAATTCAAAACATCACAATCCCGAGCCTAATTAGCTTTTAAAATGTGAGAGGCTAAAGAAATTTTCCATCCTCATAACATTCACCGAAGGCTATATCTCTAAGGATTCCCATTATAGTGCTCTCGCTCTAGGTAGCGCCTTAAACTAGAGGTGTAATATAAACCCAAAATTTTAATACAAAATGTTCACTTACATCTGCGCCATAATATCTGTTGGTGTTGGTGCCCTAGGCACGTTTGTTGAACGTTGTAAGTTATCATGATAATAAAGAGATAATAGGATTATTATTATGGCTCGTGTTTGCTTATAATAATCTCCGTCCCTAGAGCTTGTTAAGCACTAGTATAAAGGCTAAATGATCATGGGATGATCATGTTAGATTTATGGGTACTTGTTTGGAACAAGGTACTGGACATGACCCGCGGTATGAGATTTATGTCATGGTCGATGTCATATATAAATCTCATATTAGTTATGTCATTTGAATCCTTAGACATGAAGTTATTATAGTCTTCCACTTGATGAACATTATGTTTGACATATTCAAACGCTGCCTTAACACGGTAGTTATAAAGGGTATGATTGGCATGATTGGATTCACGTAGGGAAGAATAATAAGCCAAATGGATTTGTCCCTCTTCGGAGAGATGTCAAGCTTGGGCCCCTCGAAGGAATGATGTTGGTGAAATGTTTGGCCAAACCCAAATGGATTGATTGGATCAATGTCATTTGGATTATCAACATATTCGGGATCGAGAAAAGTTTTGAACAAAACAAGTTGACTTGTTGACCATGACTTGTGTTCAAAGACATCGTGGACAAAGGGATTATGACATGTTCTAAAAGGAATGCGAACTTGTATCTAGTTACACTATTTGGGTAGGTATGACAGTTTGCTAGAACCTAATCATATCTTATGGGTTCATGTTTGGGCTCATTGCCAACTTAGTGTAATCCTAGAGGGTCACACACGAATAGAACGAATCGTAAAGGACTAAATTGGAATTATGGAAGAATGTCAGATTTTGGCTCTGGCACGGTCGTGCGCCTTAAAATGGCACGGCCGTGCCATAAATCCAAACCAAGGCAAAACCTGTCGGCACGTTTGGCACGACCGTGCCAAGAAGGCAAGCACGACCGTGCCGAAAATTGTCGATATGGGGGAATGCGCGCGGACTAGATGGCACGACCGTGCCAGATTGTAGGGCACGACCGTGCCAGACAAGTCGGGCAGAATTCCTTGTTGCCTAATTTGGTGACGGGATTTAGGTTTCCTAAGTCCTTAAGGGTTAAGGATTAGGACCTATAAAAGGATCCTTTCAGCAGCCATTAGAAAGATGATTATGAGTGCCTCCATAAGGTTTGAGAGGTTATTTTCTTGTTCTAAGATCCCAAAAGTGAAGAACAAGAATATTCATAATTCCATATAGTTCTTACAATTGTGAAAGCGTGTTTCATAATTTGGTCTAGCAACCAAGATCAAGTGTTCTTGATATTCGTTCGTGGTGTGGATACCACTAGAGGGTGAAACTTATCATCTTCATAGTTCGTGATTCTTGCTTTGTTCATGATCAAGATTTCAAGCCTCCATCGAATTCAAGGGTGAGTATTCTAGTATTCATTATGTTGTATTTGACTTAATCATATGAATGGATCTATGGGCTTTGGGTTTCAATAAATTTTAAATGCTTAATTCCGCTGCGCATGTTACTACGAAACCCAACAGTGGTATCAGAGCCCCGTTCATGTTGATTATTTCAATACATAATCATGTTGTGTGTATATAAATTGTTTATGTGCCTAGCATGATTTGAATATTGGGATTATGATGTTTATGTGGTCTATGCGTTTTATGTGGTTTATTGTTTTATAAACTTTAATCGCACTGTTCAATCGCAATTAAAATTATGGTGGATTTAAAATTGTTTGGATTATCAATTTTTGATTGGATCAAAGTTTTGATATTCTAGGGATTCAAGAATAAATCGTTTATTCAAGGTTTTGATGATCATGGTGATTGGATCACCAAGAACACCAAATCCTAATTGAATCGGGAAAAACAATTTTGAGATAAATTTTGGAACTTTAAAAATTTGGATTTTTCGCAAGGGGTCCGACCGGACCCAAGCCTTAACCCGGCCGGACCTAGGGTTTGGCGCGGGGGTAGGGTTTAGGTTTTGGGTGTGGATCTTGGGTTTAAATCTCCTATTTGTTTTAGTCTTGTGATTCTAAGATTAGTTCAAGGTTTGGATGGCTAATCTACGTTCATCGAGATTGTGTTTCCCAAACTTGATCGCAATCAAGGTTTCAAAGATAAAACGAAATTAGAATTATGAAGAGTTCATAATTGCTAAAATTAAGAAACAAAGTTCTTGATTCAATGATTGGAGATCCATGTGGAATTGTGAATGCAATTGGCCTACGTTCATCGAGACCATCTATTGCTTAGTTTCGGCCACATGGACTACTTTCTTGGTTTCTTGAATTAGTGCGGAATTGTGGTTGCCAATGGCTTAGTTCGGCCACACTTCTTGTTGTCTTGATTTGGAGATGATGACCAAAGTTCAAATAATCTCATCCTCATAATTATAGAGAAACTAATGACACATAAATGTCGTGCTTAAATTAATGGAGATTAATTTAGTAGCTAAACTTGATGCGTAACATGTTTATCTTGTGTGCTCATAAATATGTTGTATTCTATATGTGATGAACCTTTAAAGAAAGTTTTAAGTCCTCTTGCCATACCATGATTAAGACACTTGTTAGTGCATGGGTAATTTTAATGTGGGTTCGCCCTAGCGAGGTACATTGACTTTATCTATGTATGAGCAAGATGGATGATGTGGGCAGGCCCTAGCGAGGCACATCAACCATGCGTTTAAAATGGTTGGACTTAATAAGGCGTCAAAACAGTTTTGGGCCTAGGTAAAAGATGAGATTAAACATGCTTTTGAAATTGGATCACTAAGAATCATATTGGATATGATTGACAAGAAATTGTCTACCTAATTAATTTGATTTTGAGAGGTCCGCCTCCGTGGACTCAAGATTAAATTAAAGTTGGATCTTAGCCCAATTTAAAAGAGTCTCATGAAAGGATCTAAGAGTCATATGGGATATGATTGACAGGGTTGTCTACCTAATTAATTTGATTTTGTGTAATCCGCCATAGCGGACTTAGAATTAAATTAAAGTTGGATCTTAGCCCATTTAAATTATATTATACATTGGATGTATATGAAGGTTATATAATTTAGTGGGAGTATTTTTGGAAAATACATTATTTATCTCTTTAATGAGATTGGTACTTGTAAAATTTTGGAAATTTTGCATAAGTTGTAGATGACAACTAAAATCATTGCGATTAATCCTTGATAAGGATAAGCTTCAAAAGAATGATACAAACTCCATGGATTGGATCCTGAGCCTAAGAATAGTTCTAAGGCAAGAAGATGGGTTGTACATTCTTGATGGGCCTATTCCTAAAGAACCCAAATCCAGAATAGACAATCACAAGAATCATGAGTATGATTCGAGGAATGTGAGTTGTCCTATGCTCGCGATTATGTGCTCAAAACTCCAACAAAGTTTGGAACTTGTGGAAGCCTATTAGATAGGCGTGGAGTTTAGTTACATGTTTCAAAGAGAAATCTAAGCAAGAGAGGTATAAAACCATTGTTGCATTCACTCATTTCAAAATGAGTAAAGGGAAATAAATGGAACTTCACATGCTTAAGATAAAGGCTACGTAGAGCATCTTGAGAAACTTGGTTGTCCAATTGGATTGGAGCAAGCCATGGATCTCATTCTTGATTCATTGTTTAAATGTTATGATCACTTAGTGATGGAATATAACATGCTTAAAATGAATAAGAATTTCTTCGAATTGCATTAACATGCTGAAAAACTGCGAAGATGAAGATATTGGAGAATGGTTCTCCAATGCTCATGGTTCATGATGGAAAGAGGCCAAATGCCAAAAGAAAAGTAAGACAAGAGTTGTCAAACCTAAAGGAAATAATTTTGGTTATAATAATAACTCTAATAGATGCAATTTGGTAAAATGGCAATTGGATTGACCATTTAGAATTGTAGTCAAAATTCTGGGTGATCAATAAAAGGAATGGTAATGGGACTACCACTCGGAATATTTATGTTATAAATTATTCTTTCTAAATTTAATTATTGGGTATTGGATACCAGAATAATTAGTAAGATGAAAGACTACTTATAGTAATGTTTTATCTACAAACAGTAATGATGCAATGGTTGCAACATTGTTCGTAGAACACTTGTAAAGTGACTTTACTGATGAAGTAGAAAACATCATTTTGTTATAAGATAATGAAGGATATTAATTTCTTATTTGGAATAAGAAAAGTGCTTTATTTATTATGATTTACTTCATTGTGTTATCATATAAATAAATCTTATATCCTAAATCTTGAAGAACAAAATAATAAAGACTATAACATAATAATTAAAATTCTTTATGCATTATTGTTTTGATCAAATAAATGAGAAATGCATATCTAAAATTCCATGGGACGGAGTTTTAAGTCATATGATTTGGAATCACATGAATTATGCAAATCTTATTTACTTGGATCAAGACATCTTTTACTATGATTGGTAAAAAGGATAATGTCTTAATTGACCTAATACATTTTGATGTGTATGGTACATTAAGAAGAAATGCTAAAAGAGAATTTTGGTTATACTTGGTAAAACTATTCAAAAATTATGATTGGATCATGATGATGGATAATTAAACCGAAAATTTGACAGTCATCATTAAAGTTGTGAAATGGTTTCACAAATTAACTTCACTAAGAATATCATTCTAAATGATATGTCTGCGTGAAAGTATAAGAACCCTATTGGATATGGTTCATTAGATGATAAAGTCAAATTGATCTTCCATTATTAATTTTGGGGTTATGTATTTGAAACCGCTATGATTATACTAATCTGAATTCCAGCTTGAGAGGTTAAAAGATGAAAGAAAACTCGGTTTGCCTTTCGAAAAGATTTAAGATGGTGAGACCTTTTGGAAAGGAGTTGTCTGGGACACACTCACATTTAAATCTAATAAATATATTTTCATGGGATATCCTAAGGAAACTTGAGGATAAGATTTTACTCATGAGAAACAAATGGTTTGTTGCTTATGATGATACTTTTCTAGATAAAAGGTTTATCTCTAAAAGAATCAGTGGGAGTAAAATGTATCTCGAATGGTTCGAGACCTAGAAAATATATTTTAACCTAAGATGGAAGTTGAACAAGTTTTCACAAGGAGTCGTGAAAAGTCTGTTCAAGATATACAAATACTTGCAATACATGATAGGATACAATCTATTAGTAGAAATATTGGATATTTCGAAATAGAAAGAATTGAGGTAAAGTTCATTTAGAATGAAGTATTTACCACCTATCAAAGATGCATTATCAACTCCACATTTAGATTAATGTCTTGGAGTCATAAAATCTAAAAGGCAATCCATGTATAATAATCAAGTTTGGAACTTGATCATTCTAACCTAAGGTGTAAAAACCAAAGGAGATGAATGACTTTTCTTGGAAAAAAATGTTACATGGGTAGCAAGAAACTTATTAGAATTTTCATAGTCACATGTTCATATTTGGAATATGAAAATTGACAAAATGATGTCAAAACAAGCGTTCCTCAACGGGAACTCACTTAAGGATGTATTGGATACAACCTAAAGGTTTTGATAGTCAAGAAAATTCTAAAAGTTATGAAAGTTGCGAAGATTCATTGGATGGATTGAAGCAAGCTTTTGGGAGTTGGAATCTCCGTTTTGATAAGTCATAGAGCTTGGCTTGATCAAGAACGAAGATGAATCTTGTATATACAATAAGATTAGTGGGAGCATGGTGCTATTCCTTATCTAATATGTGGATGACATATTGCTCATTGAAAACAACATTCCTACACTTTAATCTGTAAAGATTTGGTTAAGAAAGTGTTTCGCAATGAAGAATATGGATGAAGCATAAGTCATTGGCATTAAGATCTATAGAGATAGATCAAGGAAGCTAAATGGTTTAAAGCCAATGTACATACATTGACAAAGTCATAAGAAGATTTCGCATGGAAAATTCTAAGAGAGGACATTTGTCAGTGTTACATGGAGTTTCTCTAAGCAAGACTCAATGTCCTAAAGACAAAAGATGAGCATAAGAAAAACGAATGAGATGCCATTTGCTTCGGCAATTGGATCCATGATGCCATGATAAGTACTGAGGCGGATATATCTAATGCTTGGAGCATGACGAGTAGATATTAATCCGATAATCGGTGAGAGTCATTGGATGGCTGTGAAACAATTCTTAAAGCACTTTAGAAGGACTAAAGAATTGTTTTGATCTATGAAGGGATGGAAGATGATCTCGTCGTATATGGGTACGCGGATGCATGCTTCCAAACCGACAAAGATGATAAAAGATCGCAATTGAGTTTTATAAATAATAGTGAAGCTGTAAGTTGGAATGGTTCCAAGCAGAGTCACTAAATTCTACAACTAAATCTAAGTATATTGCTGCATTGGATGCTGCAAAGGAAGTCGTTTGGATTAAGAAGTTCATGGTGAACTTAAGATGGTTCCTAGTATTTCCAATCCAATAGACCATATTAGTGATAATAGTGGTGCTATTAATCAAGCAATGGAACCAAGGGCACATCCTAAATCCAAACACATACTTAGGCGTTTTCTTATCGTTCGAGAAATCGTTGATAAGGGAGACGTAAATATATGCAAAGTACCAAGTAATGATAACGTTACGGACACGCTAAACAATGGGACTTCCACAAGCTAAACATGATGGTCATGTTAGGTCCATGGGTATTGGATACATAGGGAATTGGGCCTAGGGCAAGTGGGAGATTGTTGGTGTTGGTGCCCTAGGCACGTTTGTTGAACGTTGTAAGTTATCATGATAATAAAGAGATAATAGGATTATTATTATGGCTCGTGTTTGCTTATAATAATCTCCGTCCCTAGAGCTTGTTAAGCACTAGTATAAAGGCTAAATGATCATGGGATGATCATGTTAGATTTATGGGTACTTGTTTGGAACAAGGTACTGGACATGACCCGCGGTATGAGATTTATGTCATGGTCGATGTCATATATAAATCTCATATTAGTTATGTCATTTGAATCCTTAGACATGAAGTTATTATAGTCTTCCACTTGATGAACATTATGTTTGACATATTCAAACGCTGCCTTAACACGGTAGTTATAAAGGGTATGATTGGCATGATTGGATTCACGTAGGGAAGAATAATAAGCCAAATGGATTTGTCCCTCTTCGGAGAGATGTCAAGCTTGGGCCCCTCGAAGGAATGATGTTGGTGAAATGTTTGGCCAAACCCAAATGGATTGATTGGATCAATGTCATTTGGATTATCAACATATTCGGGATCGAGAAAAGTTTTGAACAAAACAAGTTGACTTGTTGACCATGACTTGTGTTCAAAGACATCGTGGACAAAGGGATTATGACATGTTCTAAAAGGAATGCGAACTTGTATCTAGTTACACTATTTGGGTAGGTATGACAGTTTGCTAGAACCTAATCATATCTTATGGGTTCATGTTTGGGCTCATTGCCAACTTAGTGTAATCCTAGAGGGTCACACACGAATAGAACGAATCGTAAAGGACTAAATTGGAATTATGGAAGAATGTCAGATTTTGGCTCTGGCACGGTCGTGCGCCTTAAAATGGCACGGCCGTGCCATAAATCCAAACCAAGGCAAAACCTGTCGGCACGTTTGGCACGACCGTGCCAAGAAGGCAAGCACGACCGTGCCGAAAATTGTCGATATGGGGGAATGCGCGCGGACTAGATGGCACGACCGTGCCAGATTGTAGGGCACGACCGTGCCAGACAAGTCGGGCAGAATTCCTTGTTGCCTAATTTGGTGACGGGATTTAGGTTTCCTAAGTCCTTAAGGGTTAAGGATTAGGACCTATAAAAGGATCCTTTCAGCAGCCATTAGAAAGATGATTATGAGTGCCTCCATAAGGTTTTGAGAGGTTATTTTCTTGTTCTAAGATCCCAAAAGTGAAGAACAAGAATATTCATAATTCCATATAGTTCTTACAATTGTGAAAGCGTGTTTCATAATTTGGTCTAGCAACCAAGATCAAGTGTTCTTGATATTCGTTCGTGGTGTGGATACCACTAGAGGGTGAAACTTATCATCTTCATAGTTCGTGATTCTTGCTTTGTTCATGATCAAGATTTCAAGCCTCCATCGAATTCAAGGTTGCAAAATCAAAGGCATCAAGGGTGAGTATTCTAGTATTCATTATGTTGTATTTGACTTAATCATATGAATGGATCTATGGGCTTTGGGTTTCAATAAATTTTAAATGCTTAATTCCGCTGCGCATGTTACTACGAAACCCAACATAGTGCTCTCGCTCTAGGTAGCGCCTTAAACTAGAGGTGTAATATAAACCCAAAATTTTAATACAAAATGTTCACTTACATCTGCGCCATAATATCATTGTCATAACACTCCAATCCTTGAAAGCCTAAAATAATTACGAATACGCCACAGTCCGAAAATGATCTAAATTTTATCTTCAAGGGATTTCCTCTAACTCCCTTTTTAGTTAACAACCTGCGCTCATATACCCAAGGAAATCGACGAACTCTAAATTCAATAGCTAACTCCGGTTAGTCTCCCACGCATACATTTATTGACTTAATGATATTTAAGCTCAATGGTACTACCAAAATCATAAACCAATTAGTTAACTTCATTCCAATAGATCCATTACCAATTCATGATATTCCTTAATTATGCCCCAGTATTGATAATCAACTTACTTCACATACCCTTGATCCAATTCGGGAAACGCTACCAAGAAGGGATTTAGAACCATAGAACCACTATCTAACCAAAATTTCAAAATGCCTTTAACATAAATCAAGAAATTATTACTCTCCCAAAATGTACTTAGTCATTTCTAACTTAACACGCTTACCACCACTAATGGTTATAACTCCTGTAACAAACTCATCATCCATAACAAATCGTACACCTCTCATGCTAATCCATCCCGATACATTCACGGAGATGCACTTAAAGTGACCAAAATTTCCCTCAAGAGATCCTCAGTGAATCCTCAACTCCTATAACTCAACCGATACTATATGGCTATTGATCTAAATATTAGTACTACAACCTTGTACCACAACAATGCAATTTAACCCCAAGCTTCTCCTCGAACACTAAGTACTATTCGGAAGAAAATGAAAATCTTACGAATGATATATACACCCAACAAATTGACCGAAACTAAATACTCGGATTTCAATTAAGAAAAGATAGGTATAACTCCACCCAAAGGAACGGTCTCAAACAGTTTTAAGAAACTAGGAATGGAGAATATAACAATCCCCTACAACAATAGATTAAAGCAATAGTAACATCAAAATCTTGTAATAGCAACATGGCTAATTTAGCAGGTGAGACACAACCATACTTAAGCACATCATAAGCACATAAGACTTCATCAGACACCCTAAACTCCTCCATAGGAGTAGACACCTACAACACATAAGTCAAAGACTCAGAAGAAATAAATGCAACTAAATGCATAGAAACACATAAATGCGATGACCCTAAAATGCACGCGCTCGCTCTCACGACGCAAATAATGCCTCCTGAAATTATCCTTTACCTGGTGAGTGCTGATTGATCGCAAATACCCTACCCTGAACCGTTAGGGTTTCCCGAAGTATCTCTCTTCTGACCTTGTGCAGTACCAGTGTCACTCCCGGATGGTTGATATCTGCCCCTAAGACAATCCCTCACAAAATGCCCCAACTGACCACAATTCACACATTTTCCTTGCTTCTTCCAACACTTGTCTTCTGAGTCTCCTTTCCTCTGACAGTAACTGCAGACTTTCCCATTTCGTGTCCCCTTATTAGAACCTTGATTTCCTACTGTTGGTTGCCCTTGAAGTTGCCTTCTGAATCGAGTTTGCACTCCAGAATTACCTCTGTTATCCGAATGTTGCTGTTGTGACTTACTATGCCCTCCTTGCTTACCCGGATTAACCTTCTCAGTCTTCCTTTTGTGTTCCCAAATATCCTGCTCAATCAAGTAGGCTCGATCCACCGCATCCTGAAAAGGTTGAATTCTTTGGGCTAAAAGTCGAGTCCTAATAGCTGTCTTCAAACCCCTAATCAATCTCATCGCTTTCTGCTCCTCGGTCCGCACAAGGTATTCACAACACCTGGCTAATTCTGTGAACTTAGCCGAGTACTGTGCTACTGACATCATGCCTTGCTCCAAGTTGAGGAACTCGATCTCTTTCCGGTTTTGATCCACTAGAGAGATAAAATGATCCTTGAATTTCCTCACGAACCACTCCCAAGGATATGGTACAAGAGTCGCATCCCAACTGGTCTTCAGTGCCTTCCACCAATGTTCCGCAGCCCCCACGAGCTTATAAGCTGCAAACATAACCCTATCCTCATCAGTGCATCCAAAGTCATCGTAGATTTTCTCCATCGATTCTATCCATAGCTCGGCTTTCTTCACATCCGGCTCTCCGTCGTACTCACTTGGTTTCAACTTTAAGAACTGCTCCAACCCATATCGCGGAGGTGCTACATGTTCCTCTCTCGGTCCTTGGTCATGAATTGCTTTCACGGCCGCTTCAAACCTGCCCTGGAACACTGCACGGTTTTCTTCCCATAGACCATTCTGATTCTGAGTCCCACTAGAACTTTCACCCGATCTTCTTCTAGCCATCACAACAAATACCTGCAAAAAATACTCATCGTTACTCACTCCGAACACAACTACCCTCCTAGGTCATACTAGTCCACCTAGACTTATACTTAGAGCTAAACCATGGCTCTGATACCAACTATCGTGACCCCGAACCCAGCGGCCCGAGATCGCGAGCTGGACGTCGACTTAAAACCAAAACTCTAAAATATAGAAGTTAAAAATTCCATTTTGAACCAAAAGATGATAACACAAGGTTTTACAAATCCAAGTTTAAATCAACAAAGTATATCCAACTTAAGCTCCACAGCTTATACCCAAAAGAATAAAATATACAATTCTTAATGACGTCAATAAAGGGTATAACTATCCCCAAAAGGTTATACATTTAAATAATGTAAACCGATCCATAACAACCTGCCCCAAAATCTCAATCCTCTCGACGTCCTCCTCGAACCGCGAATCCTAATCCTTTTTCCTCCTGGGGGGAGGGTTAAGGAAAACAATTTGAAACAAGAAACGGGGTGAGAATAAATCTCAGTAAGTTACTAATGCAACTACATGACATGCTAATATGCAATGACCAATAGCAATTAACATAAGACAGATAGCAGCGGAATAATAAGTAACATGCTGTCAAACAGTAATATCCAATAATCAATCATATAAATAAACATATAACAACAAATGAGAGGCTCCCTATCGCCAACCGTCCCATACCGTTGGAAATAACGACCAGCTCATCATGCAACACATAAAGCTGAAATAAACACTCATAAGTGGATACATAGCCAAGGTTTCACCCCACTGGAAGAACCAAATAAAGGTCGCTGCGCAGCTTCAATAATCAACAATCAACATCTTCATAGCAGCATGAAAGCTCGAAGAGAAAACCCCGGTACCGGAACCAAATCATAAAAGTGTCACAAGGGACAAGGACCATGACACAAAGTCATGCCCATTAGCCAGATGCATTCACAAAGGAACGCTGACTTATCCTTTCCAAGGCCAATCTGGAGAAGGGGTATAGTAAGGGCAAAACAATGGTCAACATTATAATGGACTTGGCTTTGCCATTATAATCCTTCCCATCGCCCGATGCAACAAATATGCCAGCTGGGCTTCTAATTAAATGCTAAGTAAAAATATTTTAGCATGAATAACAACTTAAGGTTCCAAAGTAGGGAACCACACCAATTAATCACCATAAAGATGCAAACGATTACTCATGAAGAGTTCAACAACAACGAACACAAGAAGTTTCTCATAAAAGAGCACAACAACGATAAACGGAATTTCTCATAAATAGCACAACAACAATGATTATTAGGGTACCGTAATTTCATAAATAGAAACCATACCTGATACATTCCAAAGATGATACCTACGAGTTAATCATAAAGATCACAACCCAAACGGTCGCTCGCAAATAGTACAACGACTATAACCCAAAATTATCCTAAACGTTTACTCATAAAGATGTACTAGGACTATAAACTCAACCATCTCATCACACCTGAAATTCCAAAGTAGGAATCAGAATGAATACACTTTAAGGTTAATCAAACCGTAAGTACCCAATTGCCAATACACGCTTTACCTTCGTCCTTAACGAACCAATCCTAAACCCCCAAACGAATCAAAAGCTTAATCTTTAGAACATGATCACGACCGGACTAAACTCTATACTTTGGTGTTCAACCACAACCCTCTAGGTACTATGGGATATCGCCTAAAACCTAGACCAAGTCTTACTCGAAAATCAATTCGATTGGAACAACCACGAACACATCATAAGATGCCCAAACTTATACCAGATGATCTTCGCAAAGATAAGTCAAACCAACGCCTCAATAAGACGTTCCAAATCCCAATTAACACTTAATTAATTTCAAACACAAACTTGATCACAAGGAACCCAATTCTATCACTAGAGTGCACTACAATGTTCACTAAGGTCGACTAGGAGGACACCCAAGATTTGGATCAAAACGCATTCTTCAATTACAAAGTTTTAGCAAAATGTACATTTTTCAGAGATCTGTGCGGCCGCCCACGATGGGTTGTGCGGTCGCCCAAAGTGCCTCAAAACAAGAACAAAAGCTCTCAGAAAGATGTGCGGTCGCCCATACGATTTTGGGCGGTCGCCCAATATGCCGGAATCGCCAGAATCGGGAAGAACAACATGGGTTCTTCCATTTTTATACCCAAAACACATTTCCACCCAAAATCCAACATTCCAACTAGCATACTAATGTACCAAAACAACTTATAAGTCTAAAAGGACTCCCTAAACAACATTTAACAACCAAAATCATGAATCAAACCCAACATTCATAAATCACCATTTTTGACAAAAATCCAAATAAATTCCAAATAAATTGCAACGTCATCCAAACTTCAAATATAACAACAAAAGCATTATATGAACATGATATGAACATTTTAACACCAAAATGGGGGAAAAGTAACTTACTTGATAAATCTCAAAGTTGACGGAATTCAATTCTTTTTTGTTCTACGCGATCCTATCGACGATCTAAACAAGGTTCATGTTTTAAGAAAGAGAGATTATGAGAGGAAGATGGAGGAAATGAAGAGAGAAGGAAGAAGATGAGAAAACTTACCTTTTGTAGAGAGAGAGAGATTGAGCTGGGAATGGGATTTGGGTGAGGGGAAAGTGAGGGGGAAGAGAGGGAGTAGGGGGAATTATTATGAAAACTTACACTTAGGCCCCCTCCCCACCAAATACCCAACTCTAATACTTTCTACTAACAACTAAGACCAACTAATACTACACTAGCACAAATGACCCAATAAAATGCTAGGCATAATTATTATGAAACATAAAATGCACACATAAATATTTAAATAAATAATAATTATTTATTACAAAAAAAAAAAAATAGAGCCTAGTTTTCGGGTCGTGACAGATTGGAGGTATTGTTTCTATATCTAATGTGAGCGCGCGTACGTTAGTAGATCCAGGATCATCTCATTCTTACATTTCTGTGCGATTTGTTTCTTTGTTAAATGCTGCATCTGAGTCTTTGCCTTATGTGTTAGAGGTGTCAACTCCTATGGGAGAATGTTTGGTGACCGATAGAGTATTTCGTGATTGTGATGTGCTTATCTGTGGTCATGTCTTGTGTGCGGACTTGGTAGTCCTTCCTATTCAAGATTTTGATGTTATTTTGGGTATGGATTGGTTAAGCAAGTTTCATGCTTCTGTTGACTGTCGTAGAAAGGTCGTTAATTTTTCTATCCCTGATGTGCCTAAGTTTACTTTTGAGGCTATTCCTTTGGGTAGAAATATGCGTATCATTTCCTATGTGAAAGCGAGAAAATTTTTGCACCGTGGTTGTGAGTACTTGGCTAGTGTGCTTGATACTAGGAAAGAATCTCCTAGTTTGGAGAGTGTTCGGGTAGTTAGAGAATTTCCCGATGTTTTCTCTTCTGAATATTATATGCCTCCTGATCGTGAGATAGAATTTTGTATAGACCTTTTGCCGGGTACAACTCCGATTTCAAAGGCACCGTATAGGTTGGCTCCTGCAGAATTGAAGGAACTAAAGGTTCAGTTGCAAGAGTTGCTTGATCGAGGGTTTATCCGCCCTAGTGTTTCCCCGTGGGGAGCACCGGTTTTGTTTATGCGGAAGAAAAACGATTCTTTGAGATTGTGTATTGACTACCAAAAGTTGAATCAGGTTACAGTGAAGAACAAGTATCCTCTACCTCACATCGATGATTTGTTTGATCAGCTACAGGGCTCAGTTGTGTTCTCTAAACTTGATTTGAGGAGTGGGTACCATCAGTTGAAGATTCGATCGGAGGATATTCCGAAGACTGCCTTTCGCACTCGTTATGGTCACTACGAGTTCTTGGTCATGCCGTTTGGGTTGACTAACGCGCTTGCCGTGTTTATGGATTTGATGAACCGGGTTTTCCATCCTTATCTTGATTCGTTTGTGGTGGTCTTCATCGATGACATTCTTGTCTACTCTAAATCTCGAGAGGAGCAACCCTTGAGGACAGTTTTATCCATTCTTGCGAGGGAGCAGTTGTTTGCGAAGTTTAGTAAATGCGAATTTTGGCTCGAGAAAGTTTCATTTCTGGGTCATGTTATTTCTAAAGATGGGATTTCGGTGGATCCTTCAAAGATAGAAGCCATAGTGGATTGGAAGAGACCTGAGTCAGTGACCGAGATCAGAAGTTTTCTGGGTTTAGCCGGGTATTACAGAAGGTTTATAGAAGGGTTTTCGAGGATTGCTACTCCGATGACTCAGTTGACCCGGAAAGATGTACCTTTTGTGTGGAGTGAGAAATGTCAAAGTAGCTTTGATGAATTAAAGAAGAGATTAACTACGACTCATATTCTTGCGTTACCGAATGGGAACGACGACTTAGTAATTTATAGTGATGCTTTGAAAGAGGGTTTGGGTTGTGTTTTGATGCAGAATGGGAAAGTGATTGCGTATGCTTCGAGGAAGTTGAGCCCGAGTGAACAGAATTATCCTACTCATGACATGGAGTTAGCGGCTATTGTATTTGCGTGGCATAAGTGGAAGCATTACCTATATGGAGCGAAGTTTGAGATTTTCACGGATCACAAGAGTTTGAAATACCTCTTCTCTCAAAAGGAATTGAATAACCGTCAGCGTCGATGGATGGAGCTTTTAAAGGACTATGATTGTACGATTTCTTATCATTCGGGGAAGGCGAATGTGGTAGCCGATGCGATTAGTAGAAAATCTTATGTGGCCTCGATGATGGTTCGAGAGTGGAAAATGCTTGAGGATGTTCGAGATTGGTTTCCTCGTGAATCGAGACATAGGGCTATTTTTGCGAATATTAGGGTGTCTCCGACCCTAATTCAAAGGATAAAAGAAGCTCAGAAAAAAGATCCCGAGTTAGTGAAAGTAATGGGTAAATTGAAGGAGAAGAATTTCGAGGATTTTTCTATGAGTTCGAATGGGGTGTTAACTTTCCGTGGTCGTTTGAGCGTACCCGATGTTGGTGAAATAAAGAGGCAAGTTTTAGATGAGGGTCACAAATCGAGATATACTATTCATCCGGGTAGTACGAGGATGTATCAAAATTTGAAACAACACTTTTGGTGGAACAACATGAAGAGGGAAATAGCTGAGTATGTATCAAGGTGTTTAACTTGTCAGCGGGTCAAAGCCGAGCATCAGAGACCCGCGGGACTACTTCAGCCGTTAGAGATTCCGGAATGGAAATGGGAGCATGTGACTATGGATTTCGTTACGGGACTACCTCGTACCCGTAGGAAGTTTGACAGTGTTTGGGTGATCGTGGACAGATTGACCAAGAGTGCACATTTCTTGCCTATTGACATTAGGTAATCGATGGAGAAACTTGCGACCCTTTACATTGATGAGATTGTGAGATTGCATGGGATTCCGGTTAGCATCGTGTCAGATCGAGACCCGAGGTTTACTTCTAGATTCTGGAAGGCGTTTCAGGAAGCTTTGGGTACAGATTTGCGATTCAGTACATCTTTTCACCCTCAGACCGATGGTCAATCCGAGAGGACCATTCAGATTTTGGAGGATATGTTGCGAGCTTGTTCGATAGACTTTTCCGATTCTTGGGATAGACATTTACCGTTAGTGGAATTCTCTTGCAACAACAGTTATCAGGCTAGTATCGAGATGGCGCCTTATGAGGCCTTATATGGGAGAAAATGTAGATCGCCTATCTGTTGGGATGAGGTCGGTGAAGCGAAGATCGTGGGTATTGATTTGCTTCAGGATTCAGTTGAGGAAGTTAGAGTTATCCGGGATCGATTGAAAACAGCCCAGAGTCGACATAAGAGCAATGCAGATAACCGAAGGCGAGATCTTAGTTTTCAGACCGGTGATTTTGTGTTCTTGAAATTATCTCCGAAGGTGGGTATTCGAAGGTTCGGGAAGAAAGGCAAATTGGCTCCGAGGTTTATAGGTCCGTTTGAGATTCTGGGAAAGGTGAGACTTCTTGCGTATCGACTTGCGTTACCGCCATCTTTAGACCGGTTACATAATGTGTTCCACGTTTCTATGCTTCGGAAGTATGTTCATGATCCTTCTCACGTTTTACCAAGGGTACCGGAGGATATAGAGCCTGATATGACCTACGAGGAACGACCGGTTCGGATTTTAGATTCCAAAGTCCAAGAGTTGAGGAACAAAAGCATTGCGTTGGTTAGAGTCCTTTGGAAGAATCATAATGTTGAGGAATCGACTTGGGAACTTCGAGAGGAGATGGAGCGTAAATATCCGTGGCTTTTTAATTCGGGTAAGTCTCGTTAAAATTCGGGTCGAATTTTCTTTAAGGGGGAGTGAATGTCACGACCCGAAAACCCGTCTCTATTTTCTAATAATAAATATTTAATTATTTATCTATTTCTTATTTAATTGTTGAAATTATTATTTAATTAATAATTTATGTGTGTATTTTATGTGTTATAATAATTTATGCCTAACATTTTATTTGGGGTCATTTGTGCTAGTGTAGTATTATTTGGTCTTAGTTGTTAGTAGGGAGTATAATAGTTGAGTTAGTAAGTAGAGCAAGGGGCCTAAGTGTAAGTTTTTTAAATAATTTCCCCTACTCCCTCCCTACTCCCTCTCTTCTCCCTCACCTCTCCCTCATCTCTCCCAGCATTCTCTCTCTCTCTCTTTCCATGGAAAAAAGGGCAAGGTTTCTTTCTCTCTTCTCTCTTCATTTTCTTCCTCTTCCCCTCATCTTCTCTTAATTCTCATTTTATCAAATGTGTTTAGATCGTCGATAGGATCGTAGGAAGCTAAAAATATTTGAATTCCGTCATCTTTGAGAAATTCCGGGTAAGTTACTTTTCCCCCATTTTTATGCTAAATTGTTCATATCATGTTTATATAATGCTTGAGTTGTTATACTTGATGTTTTATTGAGTTTGGAATTTATTTGGAATTTATTTTGGGTTTTGGTTAAAAATGGTGATTTTGATGAATGTTGGGATTTGATCTTGGTTGTGGTTGATAAATGGTATTATTTAGGTCCCCTTTTAGGTTAATTGATGTTTGGGTACTTTGGGAATCTTGTTGGGCGTGTTTATTTTGGGTGTTGTGAAATTGGTATGAAAATGGTATGGAAATGGAAAGAACCTAGCTGCTGAAATCCCTCCCAGCCGTCGACCGAGCGCCCGCCCGCGCGGAGCCAGGCGCCCGCCTACATCCCCTTTTCCAGCGGCCAGACCTTCTGTTGGAATAAGCGCCCGCCCGTCCCCTTCCAGGCGCCCGCCCGCTCCCTGTTCCAGAATTCTGCCTTTTTGCTTGGTTATGACTAAGTGACTTTCCTATTTTAAGTTTAATTACTCTAATTAACTTAAGATAACACCGTGGAACACTTTATTAATTGGAATTGATTCTTTTGTGAATAAATATGTTATGGAATTTGATTAAGTATCATTTTGGGAATGTGGTCCATCCTTAATGTGTTGTTTGGATTGGTTTACCTTTGTGGCAATTTATTTGGAATGATTCCCTACTTTGGAATCAATGATTGTTTATCGTGCTAGTATTTTATTACTTAGCCTTTACTTGAAAGTCCAGCTGGTATTTGTGTGTGTTTCGGGCGATGCGAAACATTATGATGGCACAAGCCAAGTCCATTATGATGTTGACCATTGTTTTGCCCCATTATTTCCCTCCTCCAGATTGGCCTTGGATGTGAGATGAGCTAGCCCCTTTGTGATCACTTTAGCTATTGGTTTTGGGCTTTGACTGTGTGTCACTGTCCCCTTATTGTTATTGGTTCCGGTACCGAGGGTTTTCTCTTCAAGCTTTCATGCTACTATGAAGATGTTGATTGTTGATTATTGAAGCTGCGCAGCGACCTTTATTTGGTTTTATCAGTTGGGAAACCTTGGCTAATATCCTTTGTTAATTGTTTATTTCCGCTGCTATCTGTTAAATGATAATTGCTATGTGCTATGTGAATTATTATTGTTTATTGCTTATCGCATCATAGCATGTCATGTAGTTGCATTAGTAACTTATTGAGATTTATCTCACCCCCTTTTCTTTTGTCTTTGTTTTTCCTTAACCCCCCCCTAGGTGGAAAGGATTAGACTCGCTGATCACGAGACATGACGTCGAGTGGGTTCGAGCTTTTGGGGCAGGTTGATATTGGTGGGTTTACATTATATAAATGTGTAACCTTTTTGGGATATTTGTACCAAACATTGACGTCATTAGGATTTGTATATTTTATAGCTTGGCGTATAAGCTTATGGAGTTTATACTAGTTTTATTTTGTTGTTCAAGTTGGATTTCAAAACTTTGTGTTATCATCTTTTGGTATAAAAGGAAATTTTTATCTTCATTATTTTAGAGTTTATTGTTTAAGTCGACGTCCAACTCGCGCACTCCGGGCCTGCGGGGTCGGGGTCGCGACAGTTGGTATCAGAACCGTGGGTTAGCTCTAAGTATAAGTCTAGGTGGACTAGTATGACCTAGGAGGGTAGTTGTGTTCGGAGTGAGTAACGGTTGATGTTTTATGCAGGTAATTGTTCTCAATGGCTAGAAGAAGAACGGGTGAAGGTACTAGTGGGACTCAGAATCAGAATGATCTTTGGGAAGAGAGCCGTGCTATGTTTCAAGGCATGTTTGAGGCGGCCATGAAGGAATTCATGACCAAGGACCGAGAGTAGAGCAAGCACCACCACCCCGCTATGGTTTGGAGCAATTCTTGAAACTGAAACCGGCAGAGTTCGATGGTGAGCCCGATGTGAAGAAGGCCGAACTATGGTTTGAGTCTATGGAGAAAATTTATGATGTGTTTGGATGCACGGACGAGGATAGGGTCCGGTTCGCGGCTTATAAACTTGTGGGTGCCGCCGAGCATTGGTGGAAAGGGGTTAAAGCTAGTTGGGATGACACTCACACAGTGTATGCTTGGGAATTGTTTGTGTGGAAGTTCAAAGAGCATTTTATTTCGGTAGTAGGCCAGAACCGAAAGGAGATCGAGCTTCTCAACTTGGAGCAAGGTTTGTTGTCTATAGCTCAGTACTCGGCTAAGTTCACAGAATTAGCCCGGTATTGTGACTATCTTGTGAGGACCGAAGAACAGAAAGCTATGAGATTCATACGGGGTTTGAAGACTTCTATCCGTACTCAGCTTATAGCCCAGAGGATTGTGACATTCCAGGATGCGGTAGACCATGCCTATCTTATAGAGCAAGATATTGGGGAACATAAGAGGAAGACCGAGGTAGCTAACCCGAGTAAGGAAGGAGCGCAGAGCAAGTCACAACCAAGGATTGATAACCGAGGTAACTTTGGGGGACAATCTCACCTCCGAGGGCAACCGATCCCAAGGAACCCGGGTACTACTTCCGGGAACCAAGGGAACCAAAATAGGAGACTTTGTTCCTATTGCCAAAAGGAAGGCCATTTAGAGGACCGGTGTTGGAAGAAACAGGGAAGGTGTACCAATTATGGTCAAATGGGTCATTTTGCAAGGGATTGTACTAGAGGCAGAGGTCAACCGACTGGGTTAGGAGCTTGGGATCCACAGGGTCAGAAAAGGGATGCTACGGGAAAGGCCAAAGTCCAAGGAAAAGTGTTTGCAATGAATCAGCATCAGGCAGATGATCCCTCAGTGATTGGAGGTATTGTTTCTATATCTAATGTGAGCGCGCGCGTACGTTAGTAGATCCAGGATCATCTCATTCTTACATTTCTGTGCAATTTGCTTCTTTGTTAAATGCTGCATCTGAGTCTTTGCCTTATGTGTTAGAGGTGTCAACTCCTATGGGAGAATGTTTGGTGACCGATAGAGTATTTCGTGATTGTGATGTGCTTATCTGTGGTCATGTCTTGTGTGCGGACTTGGTAGTCCTTCCTATTCAAGATTTGATGTTATTTTGGGTATGGATTGGTTAAGCAAGTTTCATGCTTCTGTTGACTGTCGTAGAAAGGTCGTTAATTTTTCTATCCCTGATGTGCCTAAGTTTACTTTTGAGGCTATTCCTTTGGGTAGAAATATGCGTATCATTTCCTATGTGAAAGCGAGAAAATTTTTGCACCGTGGTTGTGAGGGGTACTTGGCTAGTGTGCTTGATACTAGGAAAGAATCCCCTAGTTTGGAGAGTGTTCGGGTAGTTAGAGAATTTCCCGATGTTTTCTCTTCTGAATATTATATGCCTCCCGATCGTGAGATAGAATTTTGTATAGACCTTTTGCCGGGTACAACTCCGATTTCAAAGGCACCGTATAGGTTGGCTCCCGCAGAATTGAAGGAACTAAAGGTTCAGTTGCAAGAGTTGCTTGATCGAGGGTTTATCCGCCCTAGTGTTTCCCCGTGGGGAGCACCGGTTTTGTTTGTGCGGAAGAAAGACGGTTCTTTGAGATTGTGTATTGACTACCGAAAGTTGAATCAGGTTACAGTGAAGAACAAGTATCCTCTACCTCACATTGATGATTTGTTTGATCAGCTATAGGGCTCAGTTGTGTTCTCTAAACTTGATTTGAGGAATGGGTACCATCAGTTGAAGATACGATCGGAGGATATTCCGAAGACTGCCTTTCGCACTCGTTATGGTCACTACGAGTTCTTGGTTATGCCGTTTGGGTTGACTAACGCGCCTGCCGTGTTTATGGATTTGATGAACCGGGTTTTCCATCCTTATCTTGATTCGTTTGTGGTGGTCTTCATCGATGACATTCTTGTCTACTCTAAATCTCGAGAGGAGCACGAGCAACACTTGAGGACAGTTTTATCCATTCTTGCGAGGGAGCAGTTGTTTGCGAAGTTTAGTAAATGCGAATTTTGGCTCGAGAAAGTTTCATTTCTGGGTCATGTTATTTCTAAAGATGGGATTTCAGTGGATTCTTCAAAGATAGAAGCCATAGTGGATTGGAAGAGACCCGAGTCTGTCGCGCCCCCGAACCCGCGGTTCCGGAATACGCGAGCTGGACGTCGACTTAAAACCAAAACTCTAAAATATAGAAGTTAAAAATTCCACTTTGAACCAAAAGATGATAACACAAGGTTTTACAAATCCAAGTTTAAATCAACAAAGTGCATCTAACATAAGCTCCACAGCTTATACCAAAAAGAATAAAATATACAATTCTTAATGACGTCAATAATGGTAAAACTATCCCCAAAAGGTTATACATTTAAATAATGTAAACCGATCCATAACAACCTGCCCCAAAATCTCAATCCTCTCAACGTCTTTCTCGATCCGCGAATCCTAATCCTTTTCCTCCTGTGGGGGGGGGTTAAGGAAAAACAAAGATGGAAATAAACGGGGTGAGATAAAATCTCAGTAAGTTACTAATGCAACTACATGACATGCTATAATGCAATAAGCAATAAACAATGATAAATATCACATAGCATGAAACAATTAACAGTCAACAGATAGCAGCGGAAAGTAAACACATAACAAAGGATATTAGCCAAGGTTTCCCAATTGATAGAACCAATAAAGGGTCGCTGCGCAGCTTCAACAATCCACCAATCCATATCTTCACAGTAGCATAAAAGCCGAAGAGAAAACCCCGGTCAGAAGCGACCAATCAACCCATCAATCAAACAAACCATCTTCATAGTAGCATAAAAGCTGAAGAGAAACCCGGTACCGGAACCAATAACAATGATAAAGTGCCACAAGGGGCGGGAGCCATGCCACAAAGTCATGCTCCAAAACGATTAGCTAGAATACCCACAACAGAGCTAGCTCATCCCAACCAAGGCCAATCTGGATGAGGATAGAAGGACCAATGGGCGATGCTATACTGGACTTGGCTCGTGCCATTATAGCATTATCCATTGCCTGACTCGATACACAAATAACCAGCTGGACTTTCAATAATGCTAAGTAATAAAATACCATCACGGTAAACAGCTAAGGATTCCAAAGTAGGGAACCATACCAATTAATCACCATAAAAGATGCAAACGATTACTCAAGAATAGTTCAACAACAATAGCACAAGGAGTTTCTCATAAAAGAGTCCAACAACATTGACCATTAAAACATAATGATTCAAAGATAAGGCACGTACCAAATACATCCTAAATATGATACCCACAAGTTAGTCATAAAGAGCACAACCCAAACGGTCACACCCTAATGGCACAATGACTATTACCAAAATGACCATAAACATTTACTCAAAATATATACTAGGACTATGAGCTCAACCATCTCATCACACCTGGAATTCCAAATAAGCAATCCGAATGAATACATCTTAAGGTTAATCAAACCGTAGGTACCCAATTGTCAATTCACGCTTTATCTCCGTTCATAACGAACCCATTCTAAACACCCCAAACGAATCCGAAAGGTTACCCTTATTAGAACATGATCACGACAGGACTAAACCCTACACCTTGGTGTTCAATAACAACCCTCTAGGTACTATAGGACATCGCCTAAAACCTAGACCAAGTCTTACGCGAAATTCAATTCGGTTGGAACAAACACGAACACATCATAAGATGCCCAAACAATACTTGATCAAATTACATAACACTATTGTTCACAAAGGAACCAATTTTAATTACTAAAGTGCTCCACGGTGTTATCTTAAGTTAATTAGAAGAAGGTACCCTAAACTAGTTAAGCCATTTAGTTAAAACAAGCAAAAAGGACAAAATCCTGGAACAGTGAGCGGGCGGGCGCCTGGCATGGGGCGAGCGGGCGCCTGAATGACCAGAAGGTCTGGCCATCAGGAAAGGGTATGCAGGCGGGCGCTTGGGTCCAGGCGGGCGGGCGCCTGGTCTGGATTCCAGCCGGGAAAACAGAGCTGGGTTCATGATGTTCTTACCCATTTCTCACCACACTCAAAATCAAACACAATCAATCTTCCTCCCAGCATAAATATGAACCCAAAACAACTTATAACTAGAACGGGGACTCAAATAATACCATTCATCAACCAAGATCAAGATTCAAACCAAGATTCCTAAAATCACCATTTTTGACCAAAACTCCAAATAAATTCCAAATAAACTCCAAACTCAACCAAACTTCAAATATAACACATCAAGCATAATATAAACATGATATGAACATTTTAGCATAAAAATGGGGAAAAGCAACTTACCCGGATTTTCTCAAAGGTGACGGAACTCGAAATTTCTTGGCTTCTTACGATCCTATCGACGATCTAAACAAGATTCATGTTTTAAGAAATGAGAAATAATGAGAGGAGGAAGAAGAAAATGAAGAGAGAAGAGAGAAAGAAAACTTACCCAATGTAGAGAGAGAGAGGGAGGTGTGCTGGGAGAGAAGAATGAGGGAGTAGGGTGATGGAAGAGGTAAGGGAGAAGAGAAGGAGTAGGGAGGGAGTAGTTAAAACCTTTTTCATAAACTTACACTTAGGCCCCTTCTTCCACACTACACACAAATACTTGCACTCCCTACTAACAATTAAGACCCAACACTTCTACACTAGCACAAATGGCCCAAATAAAATGCTAGGCATAATTATTATGAAACATAATATGCACGCATAAATATTTAAATAAATAATAATTTAAATAAATAAATAAGCAAATAAATAAATAATAATTATTTATTACCAATAAAATAGAGCCTAGTTTTCGGGTCGTGACATTCACTCCCCCTTAAAGAAAATTCGGCCCGAATTTTAACGAGACCTACCCGAATGATCAAGTAGACATTAATACGATAGTTTTGTCATTTAACAAATTCCTCAATCATCCATTATAAACCACCACGTAGTAACCTTAAATAATGTTCACCATACCACGACCTCTCACACATAACTTCCTTCAATCATAACCTTCACTACTAATTAGAATCCATAATCAAAATTGGAGAATCCCAATTGCTCCCAAACATAACTCTCGAGATATCCTAAGCTCATCTTATTCATAACCTTAATTACACTGCAAAGGTGTTTCCTTTTGTAAATCACATACTTAGTAGTATTCCCCAGAAATTCAAAACATCACCATCCCGAGCCTAATTAGCTTTTAAAATATAAAAAGGCTAAATGAATTTCTATTTCCACAATATTCATCGAAATGGCTACATCTCTATGGATTACCATTATAGTGCTTTCACCTTGAGTTAACACCTTAAATTAATAGTACCATACAACCCCAAAATTTCCCGTACAAAGTGTCCACTTAATCTATGTTATACTCTCATCCCTTCATTAATCCGGTCTTGAAACCTAAACAATTCAATATACTCAATAGTCCGCAAAACGATCCAAATTTCATCTTCAAAAGATTTTCTCTAACTCCCATTTAAATTATAATCCGTGCTCATAAACCCAAGGAAATCAACAAATCTCAAATCCTCAATAGCTAACCCAAGTTAGTCTCTCACTCATACATTTATTAACCTAATGATACTTAGGCTCAATGGTACTACCAAAATCATAAACTAATTAGCTAGCCTCATTCCAATAGCTCCATTACCAAATCACAATATTCTTTAATTATGCCCAAATATTGATACTCGACTTTCTTCACATACCCTTGGTCCAAATCGCGAAACGCCACCAAGGAGAGATTTAGGACCATAGAACCACTATCTAACCAAAATTCAAAATGCCTTTAACATAGATCGAGAAATTGTTACTCTCCCAAAATGTACTTATTAGTCCTTTCTAACTTAACACGCTTACCACCATTATCGATTATACATTCCACCATACACTCATTACCCATAACAATTCACGCATCCCTCCATACTAATCAATCTCGATGTACTCACGGAGATGTACTAAAAGGAAACGAAATCTCTTAACAAGAAACCCTCGGTTGAATCCTCAACCTTTACAACTCAACCGTTACAATATAGATATTGATCTAATTATCAGTACTACAACCTTGTACCACACAATGCAATTTAACTCCAAGCTTCTCCTCAAACACTAGGTACCATTCGGAAGCAAATGAAAATCTTATGAATGATAAATACACCCAACAAATTGACCGAAACTAAATACTCGGATTTCAATTAAGAAAAGATAGGTATAACCCTTCCCAAAGGAACGGTCTCAAACAGTTTTAAGAAATTAGGAATGGAGAATACATCAATCCCCCTACAACAATAGACTAAAGCAATAGTAACATCAAAATCTTGTAATAGCAACATGGCTAATTAGCAGGTGAGACATAACCATACTTAAGCACATCATAAGCACATAAGACTTTATCAGATACCCTAAACTCCTCCATAGGAGTAGACACCTACAACACATAAGTCAAAGACTCAGAAGTAAAAAATGCAACTAAATGCACAGAAACACATAGATGCGATGATCTTATAATGCACGCGCTCGCTCTCACGACGCTAAATAATACCTCCTGAAATTTATCCGTTACCTGGTGAGTGCTGATTGATCGCAATTACTCTACCCTATACCTTAGGGTTCCCCGAAGCATCTCTCTTCTGACCCGGTGAAGTACTGGTTCCTGTTCCTGATGATTGAACCTTAAACCTCGGACAATCCTTTATGAAGGAAGTGACCCAGTTGACCACAATTGATACATTTTCCTTGCTTCTTCCAACACTTATCCTCCAAATGGCCTTCTCTCTGATAGTAAGTGCAAAGCCACCTACCTTGTTTCCCTTGTTTCCCCGGAGTAGTACCCGGATTCCCTAGCGCGGTTTGTTCTTTAAACTGAGATGGTGCTCCCAAATTACCTCGGTTATCTGAACGGTGTTGTGGTTGAGATTTAGCATGGCTTACTTGTTTACCCGTATTTGCAACCTCGGTCTTCCTCTTATGCTCCCCAATATCTTGCTCGATCAAGTATGCCCGGTCTACCGCATCCTGAAAGGTCACAATCCTCTGGGCTATAAGTTGAGTACGAATAGAAGTCTTCAAACCCCGGATGAATCTCATAGCCTTCTGTTCTTCGGTCCTCACAAGATAGTCACAATACCGGGCTAATTCTGTGAACTTAGCCGAGTATTGAGCTATAGACAACAAACCTTGCTCCAAGTTGAGAAGCTCGATCTCCTTTCGGTTTTGATCCACTACCGGAATGAAATGCTCCTTGAACTTTCGCACAAACAATTCCCATGCATACACTGTGTGGGTATCATCCCAACTCGCTTTAACACCCTTCCACCAATGCTCGGCGGCACCCACAAGTTTATAAGCCGCAAACCGGACCTTGTCTTCATCGGTGCAACCAAAGACATCATAAATTTTCTCCATCGACTCAATCCATAGCTCGGCCTTCCTTACATCGGGTTCCCCATTGACTCAACCGGTTTCAATTTCAAAAATTGTTCCAATCCATAGCGGGGTGGTGGTGCTTGTTCTACCCTCGGACCTTGATCATGTATGGCCTTCATGGCCGCCTCAAACATGCCCTGAAACATTGCACGGGCTTCATCCCTCGTTTCATTCTGACTTGCATTACCGGTATTACTTTCACCACTTCTCCTTCGAGCCATTTCAAACAAGTACCTGCATAAAACAACAATAGTTACTCACTCCGAACACACTACCCTCTTAGGTCATACTAATCCACCTAGACTTATACTTAGAGCCAAACCATAGCTCTGATACCAACTGTCACGCCCCCGAACCCGCGGGTCCGGAATACGCGAGCTGGACGTCGACTTAAAACCAAAACTCTAAAATATAGAAGTTAAAAATTCCATTTTGAACCAAAAGATGATAACACAAGGTTTTACAAATCCAAGTTTAAATCAACAAAGTGCATCTAACATAAGCTCCACAGCTTATACCAAAAAGAATAAAATATACAATTCTTAATGACGTCAATAATGGTAAAACTATCCCCAAAAGGTTATACATTTAAATAATGTAAACCGATCCATAACAACCTGCCCCAAAATCTCAATCCTCTCGACGTCCTCCTCGATCCGCGAATCCTAATCCTTTTCCTCCTGGGGGGGGGTGGTTAAGGATAAACAAAGATGGAAATAAACGGGGTGAGATAAAATCTCAGTAAGTTACTAATGCAACTACATGACATGCTATAATGCAATAAGCAATAAACAATGATAAATATCACATAGCATGAAACAATTAACAGTCAACAGATAGCAGCGGAAAGTAAACACATAACAAAGGATATTAGCCAAGGTTTCCCAATTGATAGAACCAATAAAGGGTCGCTGCGCAGCTTCAACAATCCACCAATCCATATCTTCACAGTAGCATAAAAGCCGAAGAGAAAACCCTGGTCAGAAGCGACCAATCAACCCATCAATCAAACAAACCATCTTCATAGTAGCATAAAAGCTGAAGAGAAACCCGGTACCGGAACCAATAACAATGATAAAGTGCCACAAGGGGCGGGAGCCATGCCACAAAGTCATGCTCCAAAACGATTAGCTAGAATACCCACAACGGAGCTAGCTCATCCCAACCAAGGCCAATCTGGATGAGGACAGAAGGACCAATGGGCGATGCTATACTGGACTTGGCTCGTGCCATTATAGCATTATCCATTGCCTGACTCGATACACAAATAACCAGCTGGACTTTCAGTAATGCTAAGTAATAAAATACCAGCACGGTAAACAGCTAAGGATTCCAAAGTAGGGAACCATACCAATTAATCACCGTAAAAGATGCAAACGATTACTCAAGAAGAGTTCAACAACAATAGCACAAGGAGTTTCTCATAAAAGAGTCCAACAACATTGACCATTAAAACATAATGATTCCAAGATAAGGCACGTACCAAATACATCCTAAATATGATACCCACAAGTTAGTCATAAAGAGCACAACCCAAACGGTCGCTCCCTAATGGCACAATAACTATTACCAAAATGACCATAAACATTTACCCAAAAGATATACTAGGACTATGAACTCAACCATCTCATCACACCTGGATTTCCAAATAAGAAATCCGAATGAATACATCTTAAGGTTAATCAAACCGTAGGTACCCAATTGTCAATTCACGCTTTATCTCCGTTCATAACGAACCCATTCTAAACACCCCAAACGAATCCGAAAGGTTACCCTTATTAGAACATGATCACGACAGGACTAAACCCTACACCTTGGTGTTCAATAACAACCCTCTAGGTACTATAGGACATCGCCTAAAACCTAGACCAAGTCTTACGCGAAATTCAATTCGGTTGGAACAAACACGAACACATCATAAGATGCCCAAACAATACTTGATCAAATTACATAACACTATTGTTCACAAAGGAACCAATTTTAATTACTAAAGTGCTCCACGGTGTTATCATAAGTTAATTAGAAGAAGGTACCCTAAACTAGTTAAGCCATTTAGTTAAAACAAGCAAAAAGGACAAAATCCTGGAACAGTGAGTGGGCGGGCGCCTGGCATAGGGCGAGCGGGCGCCTGAATGACCAGAAGGTCTGGCCATCAGGAAAGGGTATGCAGGCGGGCGCTTGGGTCCAGGCGGGCGGGCGGCTGGTCTGGATTCCAGCCGGGAAAACAGAGCTGGGTTCATGATGTTCTTACCCATTTCTCACCACACTCAAAATCAAACACAATCAATCTTCCTCCCAGCATAAATATGAACCCAAAACAACTTATAACTAGAACGGGGACTCAAATAATACCATTCATCAACCAAAATCTAGATTCAAACCCAACATTCCTAAAATCACCATTTTTGACCAAAACTCCAAATAAATTCCAAATAAACTCCAAACTTAACCAAACTTCAAATATAACACATCAAGCATAATATAAACATGATATGAACATTTTAGCATAAAAATGGGGAAAAACAACTTACCCAGATTTTCTCAAAGGTGACGGAACTCGAAATTTCTTGGCTTCTTACGATCCTATCGACGATCTAAACAAGATTCATGTTTTAAGAAATGAGAAATAATGAGAGGAGGAAGAAGAAAATGAAGAGAGAAGAGAGAAAGAAAACTTACCCAATGTAGAGAGAGAGAGGGAGGTGTGCTGGGAGAGAAGAATGAGGGAGTAGGGTGATGGAAGAGGTAAGGGAGAAGAGAAGGAGTAGGGAGGGAGTAGTTAAAACCTTTTTCATAAACTTACACTTAGGCCCCTTCTTCCACACTACACACAAATACTTGAAGTCCCTACTAACAATTAAGACCCAACACTTCTACACTAGCACAAATGACCCAAATAAAATGCTAGGCATAATTATTATGAAACATAATATGCACGCATAAATATTTAAATAAATAATAATTTAAATAAATAAATAAGCAAATAAATAAATAATAATTATTTATTACCAATAAGATAGGGCCTAGTTTTCGGGTCGTGACAGAGTCAGTGACCGAGATCAGAAGTTTTCTGGGTTTAGCCGGGTATTACAGAAGGTTTATAGAAGGGTTTTCGAGGATTGCTACTCCGATGACTCAGTTGACCCGGAAAGATGTACCGTTTGTGTGGAGTGAGAAATGTCAAAGTAGCTTTGATGAATTAAAGAAGAGATTAACTACGACTCCTATTCTCGCGTTACCGAATGGGAACGACGACTTAGTAATTTATAGTGATGCTTCGAAAGAGGGTTTGGGTTGTGTTTTGATGCAGAATGGGAAAGTGATTGCGTATGCTTCGAGGAAGTTGAGCCCTAGTGAACAGAATTATCCTACTCACGACATGGAGTTAGCGGCTATTATATTTGCGTTGCATAAGTGGAAGCATTACCTATATGGAGCGAAGTTCGAGATTTTCACGGATCACAAGAGTTTGAAATACCTCTTCTCTCAAAAGGAATTGAATAACCGTCAGCGTCGATGGATGGAGCTTTTAAAGGACTATGATTGTACGATTTCTTATCATCCGGGGAAGGCGAATGTGGTAGCCGATGCGATTAGTAGAAAATCTTATGTGGCCTTGATGATGGTTCGAGAGTGGAAAATGCTTGAGGATGTTCGAGATTGGTGTCCTCGTGAATCGAGACATAGGGCTATTTTTGCGAATATTAGGGTGTCTCCGACCCTAATTCAAAGGATAAAAGAAGCTCAGAAAGAAGATCCCGAGTTAGTGAAAGTAATGGGTAAATTGAAGGAGAAGAATTTCGAGGATTTTTCTATGAGTTCGAATGGGGTGTTAATTTTCCGTGGTCGTTTGAGCGTACCCGATGTTGGTGAAATAAAGAGGCAAGTTTCAGATGAGGGTCACAAATCGAGATATACTATTCATCCGGGTAGTACGAAGATGTATCAAAATTTGAAACAACACTTTTGGTGGAACAATATGAAGAGGGAAATAGCTGAGTATGTATCGAGGTGTTTAACTTGTCAGCAGGTCAAAGCCGAGCATCAGAGACCCGCGGGACTACTTCAGCCGTTAGACATTCCGGAATGGAAATGGGAGCATGTGACTATGGATTTCGTTACGGGACTACCTCGTACCCGTAGGAAGTTTGACAGTGTTTGGGTGATCGTGGACAGATTGACCAAGAGTGCACATTTCTTGCCTATTGACATTAGGTAATCGATGGAGAAACTTGCGACCCTTTACATTGATGAGATTGTGAGATTGCATGGGATTCCGGTTAGCATCGTGTCAGATCGAGACCCGAGGTTTACTTCTAGATTCTGGAAGGCGTTTCAGGAAGCTTTGGGTACAGATTTGCGATTCAGTACATCTTTTCACCCTCAGACCGATGGTCAATCCGAGAGGACCATTCAGATTTTGGAGGATATGTTGCGAGCTTGTTCGATAGACTTTTCCGATTCTTGGGATAGACATTTACCGTTAGTGGAATTCTCTTACAACAACAGTTATCAGGCTAGTATCGAGATGGCGCCTTATGAGGCCTTATATGGGAGAAAATGTAGATCGCCTATCTGTTCGGATGAGATCGGTGAAGCGAAGATCGTGGGTATTTATTTGCTTCAGGATTCAGTTGAGGAAGTTAGAGTTATCCGGGATCGATTGAAAACAGCCCAGAGTCGACATAAGAGCAATGCAGATAACCGAAGGCGAGATCTTAGTTTTCAGACCGGTGATTTTGTGTTCTTGAAATTATCTCCGAAGGTGGGTATTCGAAGGTTCGGGAAGAAAGGCAAATTGGCTCCGAGGTTTATAGGTCCGTTTGAGATTCTGGGAAAGGTGGGACTTCTTGCGTATCGACTTGCGTTACCGCTATATTTAGACCGGTTACATAATGTGTTCCTGTTAGTACCCGACCTGAAAATGAGTTTATTAAGACTTTCCCAAAAATACAAGGACTTTATAGGAATTAGAAACCTTGCAAAGACTTGTCCCGGATTCCCAAAATATCTCATTTATGGCAAAATCCATCAAAATAGGCAACTTAGGGTTACCATAAAGCAACAGTGAAACCCTAGCTTGAAAATCAAGTCAGCCTGCGGACTTGGCCAGGCGGCCAACATTGGTACGCGTTGATCTAGGCCACGCGGCCAACATTGTCGCCGTCTTCAACCATGGCCAGGCGGCCAACCTTGCGCTGGATGATCTGGACCATCAGATCCTCCCATCAGTTTATTATATAAACCACTCCATTCCATTGGTTTTGGGATCCGATTTGGAGAGAGCTCTAAGTACGAATTTTGGAGTTCTTAAACACAATTTTCTCTCTAATTAACATTCAAACACTCAAGAAGATCCAAGGTTTATTTCTTGCCAACATAGGTAAGTTTTCTAACTTTTTCTTCGTGTTCTTGCATTATTTTTAATGTAGATCTTTTATATTCATGTTCGTACATGTTTATTCATAGTTTCTTCATATGTTTCGCATGTTTATTCATATGTTCATATATGTTCTTCGCATGTTCTTCGTGTTCATAGATTAAAACCTTATTTATGCTATATTTAGGGTTGCGATCTTCATAATTACATGTTATTTCATAGCCGATGATGATCGAGGGTTCATCAACCCGAGGAAGATCTAGGATCTACTTCTAAACCCTAATCTTTAGGTAATTTCCCCCATCATTATGCATGATCCCGATTCTTCTGCCTATTCTTGTCACGACCCGAAATATAGGCTCTATTTTATTAGTAATTAAATGATTTTTATTTAATTATTTGCTTATTATTTATTTAAATTATTATTTATTTAAATATTAATGTGTGCAATTTATGTGTTATAATAATTTGTGCCTAGCATTTTACTTGAGTTATTTGGGCTAGTGTAAAAGTGTTGGGTCTTAATTGTTAGTATGGAGTAGTGTGTGTGTGTGTAGTGTGAGAGAGGGGGCCTAAGTGTAATATTTTGAATTATTTCCCCTACTTCCCCTCACCTCCCTCACCATCTCCCTCACCCTCATTCTTCTCCTCCTAGCACTCTTCTCTCTCTCCCTCTCAAAAAGGTAAACATTCTCTTTTCCTTCTTCTCTCTTCATTTTCTCCTTCTTCCTCTCATCTTCTCTCATTTCTTAAAACATGAAACGTGTTTAGATCGTCGCTAGGATCGCGTAGACTCAAAAAGATTTGAAATCCATCAACTTTGAGAAAATTCAAGTAAGTTACTTTTCCCCCATTTTAATGCTAAAATATTCATATCATGTTTAGATATTGTTTGATGTGTTACATTTGAAGTTTGGATGAGTTTGCAATTTATTTGGAATTTATTTGGGTTTTTGATCAAAAATGGTGAAATCTTGAATGTTGGTTTGATTCTTGATTTTTGGTTGTTAAATGTTGTTTTAGGAGTCCTTTTAGACTTATAAGTTGTTTTGGTACATTAGTACATGAGTTGGAAGTTGGGATTTTGGTTAAATGTGTTTTGGGTTGAAAATGGAAGAACCCATGTTGTTCTTCCCGATTTCTGGCGATTCCAGCATGTTGGGCGACCGCCCAAAATCTTATGGGCGACCGCGCATCTTTCTGAGAGTTTTTGTTCTTGTTTTGAGGCACTTTGGGCGACCGCACAACCCATCGTGGGCGGCCGCACAGATCTCTGAAAAATGTACATTTTGTTAAATTGTGTGACTAAAGAATGCGTTGTGATCCAATTCTTGGGTGTCCTCCTAGTTGACCTTAGTGAACATTGTAGTGCATTCTAGTGATAGAATTGAGTCCTTTGTGATCAAGTTTGTGTTCGAAATTAAGTAAGTGTTAAGTGTCATTGTTGGAACACTTTATTGATTGGGTTTGATTCCTTTGTGAATAAATACGAGATGGAATTTGATTAAGTATCATTTTAGGAATGTGGTCATCTTTGATGCACGGTTTGTATTGGTTTACCTTTGTGGTGATTTAATTGGAATGGTTCCCTACTTTGGAACCTTAAGTTGTTCATTCATGCTAAATTATTATTACTTAGCATTTATTTGGAAGCCCAGCTGGCATATTTGTTGCATCGGGCGATGGGAAAGATTATAATGGCAAAGCCAAGTCCATTATAATGTTGACCATTGTTTTGCCCTTACTATACCCCTTCTCCAGATTGGCCTTGGAAAGGATAAGTCAGCGTTCCTTTGTGAATGTATCTGGCTAACGGGCATGACTTTGTGTCATGGTCCTTGTCCCTTGTGACACTTTTATGTTAGTGGTTCCGGTACCGGGGTTTTCTCTTCGGCTTTCATGCCATTATGAAGATGTTGATTGGTTGATAATTGAAGCTGCGCAGCGATCCTTTATTTGGATGTTCCGGTTTGGAAAACCTTGGCTATATCCTTTGTTATGTGTTTATTTCCGCTGCTGTCTGTTATGTGATAAATACTATATGCTATATGATATTTATTATTGCTTATTGTATATTGCATCATAGCATGTCATGTAGTTGCATTAGTAACTTATTGAGATTTATCTCACCCCCTTTCCTTTTATCTTTGTTTTTCCTTAACCCCCCCCAGGTGCTAAGGAATAGTCTCGCTGATCACGAGAAAGAGGACATCGAGGGTGGATCCGTTCTTTTGGGGAAGGTTGTTATAGGTTGGTTCCCATTATGTAAATGTGTAACCATTTTGGGGTAGTTGTACCAAACATGACGTCACTAAGGATTGTATATTTTTATTTGTTGGGCGTAAACTTGTGGAAGTTTATGATCGTTGTATTTAGTCTTTATCAAACTTGGTTTTGTAAAACTTTGGATTATCACTTTTGGTATTAAATGGAATTTTTAACTTCGGTGTTTTGGAGTTTATTGTTAGAGTCGACGTCCAGATCGCGGTCCCGGGGCCCGTGGGGTCCGGGATCGCGACAGTTGGTATCAGAGCTATGGCATTAGCTCTATGTATAAGTCTAGGTGGATTAGTATGACCTAGGTGGGTAGTAGTGTGCGGAGTGATTAACGGTTGATGTCTTATGCAGGTAATTGTTCTCAATGTCTGGAAGAAGAAACAAAGGAGGTGCTAGTGGGGCACAGAATCAGAATGATACAAGGGATGAAGCCCGTGCCATGTTTCAAGGCATGTTTGAGGCGGCCATGAAGGCCATACATGATCAAGGTCCGAGGGTAGAGCAAGCACCACCTCGTTATGATTTGGAGCAATTCTTGAAGTTGAAACCGGTTGAATTCAATGGGGAACCCGATGTTCGGAAAGCTGAGTTGTGGATTGAGTCGATGGAAAAGATTTATGATGTGTTTGGGTGTTCGGATGAGGACAAGGTCCGGTTCGCGGCTTACAAGCTTGTGGGAGCCGTCGAGCATTGGTGGAAAGGTATTAAAGCTACTTGGGATGATACTCACACGGTGTATGCGTGGGGGTTGTTCCTGCGCAAATTCAAGGAGCATTTCATTCCGGTTGTTGATCAGAACCGAAAGGAGATCGAGCTACTCAACTTGGAGCAAGGATTGTTGTCTATAGCACAATACTCGGCTAAGTTCATAGAATTAGCCCGGTATTGCGACTATTTGGTGAGGACCGAGGAACAAAAGGCTATGAGATTCATTCGGGGATTGAAGACCTCCATTCGTACTCAACTGATTGCTCAACGGATAGTGACATTTCAAGATGCGGTGGACCGAGCCTATTTGATAGAGCAAGATATTGGGGACATAAAAGGAAGACTGAGGTAGCTAACCCGAGTAAGCAAGGGGCGCAGAGCAAGCCACAACTGAGGATCGAAAATCGAGGTAACTTTGGGGGACAATCTCAGTTCCGAGGGCAACCGATCCCAAGGAACCCGGGTACCACTTCCGGGAACCAAGGGAGCCAAATTAGGAAGCCTTGTACCTTTTGTCAAAAGGTAGGCCATGCGGAGGATAGGTGTTGGAAAAAGCAAGGCAAGTGCATCAATTGTGGTGAAATGGGGCACTTTGCGAGAGATTGCACGAGGCACCGAGGACAGTCATCCGGGTCAGGGGTTAGTATTAATCAGGGTCAGAAAAGGGATGCCGCCAGGAAGCCCAAGGTCCAAGGGAAGGTTTATGCCATGAATCAACAACAAGCGACCGATGATCCATCCGTTATTGGAGGTATTGTTTCTCTGTCTAATGTGAGCGCACGAGCGTTAGTAGATCCAGGATCATCTCATTCATACATTTCTGTGCAATTTGCTTCCATGTTAAATGCTGCATTCGAGTCTTTACCGTACGTGCTAGAGGTGTCGACCCCTAGAGGAGAATGCTTGATTTCTGATCGAGTCTTTCGTGCTTGTGATGTGGTTATTTGTGGTCGAGTCCTTTGTGCGGATTTGGTAGTTCTTCCTATCCAAGACTTTGATGTCATTTTGGGTATGGATTGGTTGAGCAAGTTTCACGCTTCTGTTGATTGCCGTAAGAAAACTGTTACTTTTTCTATTCCCGATGTGCCTAAGTTTGTGTTTGAGGCTTGTCCTCTGAGTAGGAAGGTTCGCTTAATTTCTTTTATGAAAGCGAGAAGATTATTGCATAGTGGTTGTGAGGGGTATTTGGCTAGTGTTCTTGATACTAGGAAAGAATCCCCTAGTCTTGATAGTGTTCGGGTAGTTCGGGAATTTCCCGATGTTTTCTCTACCGAGTATGAGATGCCTCCCGATCGTGAGATTGAGTTTAGTATAGATCTTTTGCCGGGTACGGCTCCGATTTCGAAAGCGCCTTATAGGTTAGCTCCCGCTGAGTTGAAGGAGTTAAAGGTTCAGTTGCAAGAGTTGCTTGATCGAGGGTTTATCCGCCCTAGTGTTTCCCCGTGGGGAGCACCGGTTTTGTTTGTGCGGAAGAAAGATGGTTCGTTGAGATTGTGTATCGATTACCGGAAGTTGAATCAGGTTACGGTGAAGAATAAGTATCCTCTACCGCATATTGATGATTTATTTGATCAGCTTCAAGGGTCTGTTGTGTTTTCCAAGCTAGATTTGAGGAGTGGGTACCATCAGTTGAAAGTTCGATCGGAGGATATTCCGAAGACTGCTTTTCGCACTCGTTATGGTCATTATGAATTCTTGGTTATGCCGTTTGGGTTGACTAATGCGCCAGCCGTGTTTATGGATTTGATGAACCGAATTTTCCATCCCTATCTTGATTCGTTCGTGGTGGTCTTCATCGACGACATTCTTGTCTATTCGAAATCTCGAGATGAGCATGAGCAGCATTTGAGGACTGTTTTATCCGTTCTTGCGAGGGAGAAATTATTTGCGAAGTTCAGTAAGTGCGAATTTTGGCTCGAGAAGGTGTCATTTCTGGGTCATGTTATTTCGAAAGATGGGATTTCTGTGGATCCGTCTAAGATTGAAGCTATAGTGGATTGGAAGAGACCCGAGTCAGTGACCGAGATTCGTAGTTTTCTGGGTTTAGCCGGTTATTACTGAAGGTTTATTGAAGGGTTTTCGAGGATTGCTACTCCAATGACTCAGTTGACCCGGAAGAACGTTCCGTTTGTGTGGACCGAGAAATGTGGCAAGAGTTTCGAGGAATTAAAGAAGAGGTTGACTACAGCACCGATCTTGACTTTGCCTAATGGGAGCGATGGTCTAGTGATTTACAGTGATGCTTCGAAAGAGGGTTTGGGTTGTGTGTTGATGCAGAATGGGAAAGTAATTGCGTATGCTTCGAGGAAGTTGACCCCGAGTGAACAGAATTACCCGACTCATGATATGGAGTTAGCGGCTATTGTATTTGCGTTGCACAAATGGAAGCACTATCTTTATGGGGCGAAGTTTGAAATTTTTACGGATCACAAGAGTTTGAAGTACCTATTCTCTCAGAAGGAATTGAACAACCGACAGCGCCGATGGATGGAATTGTTGAAGGATTATGATTGTACGATTTCTTATCATCCGGGGAAGGCGAATGTGGTAGCCGATGCGATTAGTAGAAAGTCTTATGTGGCTTCGATGATGGTTCGAGAATGGAAAATGCTTGAGGATGTTCGAGATTGGTCTCCTCGTGAATCGAGACATGGGGCTATTTTTGCGAATATTAGGGTTTCTCCGACCCTAATTCAGAGGATAAAGGAAGCTCAGAAAGAGGATCCCGAGTTGATGAAGATAATGGGTAAATTGAAGGAAAAGAACTTCGAGGATTTTTCTTTGAGCTCGAGTGGAGTGTTGACTTTCCGTAGTCGTTTGTGTGTTCCGGATGTTGATGGAATTAAACAGAGAGTTCTTGATGAGGGTCACAAATCGAGATATACTATTCATCCGGGCAGTACGAAGATGTATCAGGATTTGAAGCAACAATTTTGGTGGATTAATATGAAAAGGGAAATAGCCGAGTATGTTTCGAGGTGTTTAACGTGTCAGCAAGTCAAAGCCGAGCATCAGAGACCCGCGGGATTGCTTCAGCCGTTAGAGATTCCCGAGTGGAAATGGGAGCATGTGACTATGGATTTCGTTACGGGACTGCCTCGTAAGTATGACAGTGTTTGGGTAATAGTGGATAGATTGACCAAGAGCGCCCATTTCTTGCCTATTGACATCAGATATTTGATGGAGAAGCTTGCGACCCTTTATATTGATGAGATCGTTAGGTTGCATGGGGTTCCGGTTAGCATTGTGTCAGATCGAGACCCGAGGTTTACTTCTAGATTCTGGAAGGCATTTCAAGAAGCTTTGGGTACAGATTTGCGATTCAGTACTGCTTTTCATCCTCAGACCGACGGTCAGTCCGAGAGGACTATTCAGATTCTTGAGGATATGTTGCGAGCGTGTTCGATAGACTTTTCTGATTCTTGGGATTCGCACCTACCGTTAGTGGAGTTCTCTTACAACAACAGTTATCAGGCTAGTATCGAGATGGCACCGTTTGAGGCCTTGTATGGAAGGAAATGTAGATCGCCTATTTGTTGGGATGAGGTTGGTGAAGCGAAAGTTTTGGGTATTGATTTGCTTCGGGATTCGGTTGAAAAAGTCAAAGTTATCCGAGATAGATTGAAGACAGCCCAGAGTCGACATAAGAGCTATGCAGACAACCGAAGGCGAGATCTTAGTTTTCAGACCGGTGATTGGGTGTTCTTGAAAGTGTCTCCAAAGGTGGGTATCCGTCGTTTTGGGAAGAAAGGCAAGTTGGCTCCGAGGTTTATTGGTCCGTTTGAGATTTTGGGAAAGGTTGGACTTCTTGCGTATCGTCTTGCGTTACCGCCATCTTTGGACCGGTTGCACAACGTGTTCCACGTTTCTATGCTTCGGAAGTATGTTCATGATCCGTCTCACGTGTTACCGAGAGTACCGGAGGATATTGAGCCAGATCTTAGATTCCAAGGTCCAAGAGTTGAGGAGCAAGAGCATTGCGTTGGTTCGAGTTCTTTGGAGGAATCATAACATCGAGGAGTCGACGTGGGAGCTTCGTGATGAGATCGAGAGGAAATTTCCGTGGCTTTTTGTTTAAGGTAAGTCTCGTTAAAATTCGGGTCGAATTTTCTTTAAGGGGGAGTGAATGTCACGACCCGAAATATAGGCTCTATTTTATTAGTAATTAAATGATTTTTATTTAATTATTTGCTTATTATTTATTTAAATTATTATTTATTTAAATATTAATGTGTGCAATTTATGTGTTATAATAATTTGTGCCTAGCATTTTACTTGAGTTATTTGGGCTAGTGTATAAGTGTTGGGTCTTAATTGTTAGTATGGAGTAGTGTGTGTGTGTGTGTAGTGTGAGAGAGGGGGCCTAAGTGTAATATTTTGAATTATTTCCCCTACTTCCCCTCACCTCCCTCACCATCTCCCTCACCCTCATTCTTCTCCTCCCAGCACTCTTCTCTCTCTCCCTCTCAAAAAGGTAAACATTCTCTTCTCTTTCTTCTCTCTTCATTTTCTCCTTCTTCCTCTCATCTTCTCTCATTTCTTAAAACATGAAACGTGTTTAGATCGTCGCTAGGATCGCGTAGACTCAAAAAGATTTGAAATCCATCAACTTTGAGAAAATTCAAGTAAGTTACTTTTCCCCCATTTTAATGCTAAAATGTTCATATCATGTTTAGATATTGTTTGATGTGTTACATTTGAAGTTTGGATGAGTTTGCAATTTATTTGGAATTTATTTGGGTTTTTGATCAAAAATGGTGAAATCTTGAATGTTGGTTTGATTCTTGATTTTTGGTTGTTAAATGTTGTTTTAGGAGTCCTTTTAGACTTATAAGTTGTTTTGGTACATTAGTACATGAGTTGGAAGTTGGGATTTTGGTTAAATGTGTTTTGGGTTGAAAATGGAAGAACCCATGTTGTTCTTCCCGATTTCTGGCGATTCCGGCATGTTGGGCGACCGCCCAAAATCTTATGGGCGACCGCGCATCTTTCTGAGAGTTTTTGTTCTTGTTTTGAGGCACTTTGGGCGACCGCACAACCCATCGTGGGCGGCCGCACAGATCTCTGAAAAATATACATTTTGTTAAATTGTGTGACTAAAGAATGCGTTGTGATCCAATTCTTGGGTGTCCTCCTAGTTGACATTAGTGAACATTGTAGTGCATTCTAGTGATAGAATTGAGTCCTTTGTGATCAAGTTTGTGTTCGAAATTAAGTAAGTGTTAAGTGTCATTGTTGGAACACTTTATTGATTGGGTTTGATTCCTTTGTGAATAAATACGAGATGGAATTTGATTAAGTATCATTTTGGGAATGTGGTCATCTTTGATGCACGGTTTGTATTGGTTTACCTTTGTGGTGATTTAATTGGAATGGTTCACTACTTTGGAACCTTAAGTTGTTCATTCATGCTAAATTATTATTACTTAGCATTTATTTGGAAGCCCAGCTGGCATATTTGTTGCATCGGGCGATGGGAAAGATTATAATGGCAAAGCCAAGTCCATTATAATGTTGACCATTGTTTTGCCCTTACTATACCCCTTCTCCAGATTGGCCTTGGAAAGGATAAGTCAGCGTTCCTTTGTGAATGTATCTGGCTAACGGGCATGACTTTGTGTCATGGTCCTTGTCCCTTGTGACACTTTTATGTTAGTGGTTCCGGTACCGGGGTTTTCTCTTCGGCTTTCATGCCATTATGAAGATGTTGATTGGTTGATAATTGAAGCTGCGCAGCGATCCTTTATTTGGATGTTCCGGTTTGGAAAACCTTGGCTATATCCTTTGTTATGTGTTTATTTCCGCTGCTGTCTGTTATGTGATAAATGCTATATGCTATATGATATTTATTATTGCTTATTGTATATTGCATCATAGCATGTCATGTAGTTGCATTAGTAACTTATTGAGATTTATCTCACCCCCTTTCCTTTTATCTTTGTTTTTCCTTAAACCCCCCCCAGGTGCTAAGGAATAGTCTCGCTGATCACGAGAAAGAGGACGTCGAGGGTGGATCCGTTCTTTTGGGGAAGGTTGTTATAGGTTGGTTCCCATTATGTAAATGTGTAACCATTTTGGGGTAGTTGTACCAAACATGACGTCACTAAGGATTGTATATTTTTATTTGTTGGGCGTAAACTTGTGGAAGTTTATGATCGTTGTATTTAGTCTTTATCAAACTTGGTTTTGTAAAACTTTGGATTATCACTTTTGGTATTAAATGGAATTTTTAACTTCGGTGTTTTGGAGTTTATTGTTAGAGTCGACGTCCAGATCGCGGTCCCGGGGCCCGCGGGGTCCGGGGTCGCGACAATTCTAATTCTCTGCGAACTACGATGACCTGAGCTTCTCACATTGAGAGGAACGTAGGCAATCTTCGGATCCGGTCTAAATCACTAACACACTACTAACACACTCATCATGATAGAAAGACCTATCATTCGGTCAATAGGAGTGATAACGTCCAATATTCTTCTCTTGTTGTAATTTGACCCCCGAACCCACTAAAAATGCTTTTTTCAATGTTTTGGCTTTAATTAAAATGGCGTGGCGACTCTCATAATTTTAATGTCGTTAAGGATATTCCCTTTGTAAATAAAAATAATCACAAGATACTTCCCATGCGTCGCTTCATCAGAAAGGGGTATTCGCAGTTCCACGTTTCTATGCTTCGGAAGTATGTTCATGATCCTTCTCACGTTTTACCAAGGGTACCGGAGGATATGGAGCCTGATATGACCTACGAGGAACGACCGGTTCGGATTTTAGATTCCAAAGTCCAAGAGTTGAGGAACAAAAGCATTGCGTTGGTTAGAGTCCTTTGGAAGAATCATAATGTTGAGGAATCGACTTGGGAACTTCGAGAGGAGATGGAGCGTAAATATCCGTGGCTTTTTAATTCGGGTAAGTCTCGTTAAAATTCGGGTCGAATTTTCTCTAAGGGGGAGTGAATGTCACGACCCGAAAACCCGTCTCTATTTTCTAATAATAAATATTTAATTATTTATCTATTTCTTATTTGATTGTTTAAATTATTATTTAATTAATAATTTATGTGTGTATTTTATGTGTTATAATAATTTATGCCTAACATTTTATTTGGGGTCATTTGTGCTAGTGTAGTATTATTTGGTCTTAGTTGTTAGTAGGGAGTATTATAGTTGAGTTAGTAAGTAGAGGAAGGGGCCTAAGTGTAAGTTTTTTAAATAATTTCCCCTACTCCCTCCCTACTCCCTCTCTTCTCCCTCACCTCTCCCTCATCTCTCCCAGCATTCTCTGACACGCCCCCAGGTCCCGGGATCCCCTAATAGAACCTCGAACCTGGATGGGAGTGCCTAACGAGGAACAAGAAACTTAATGACATTTGTTTAACAAACTGACATGATATATATACTCTAGAGTAAGGAGCTATACTAGCTCACAACACGAGTTCTAGACAAGAAAATTTAAAACCAAACTTAATACATACACAGCGGAAACATGCCTAGCACATAAGCTGGCATCAAGAGTACTATACAAGATGTCTAGTGATAACAAGAACTGAACAAGACTGTCTACCCCAAAATAAGGAGTTATACAACCCAATACATCGTCCTCACTAAGTGTAAAAGGACACAAGCCCCAAAATAATCACGACCTGCGAAGTAAGCTCCCAACTATGTCGAGCCTCACTGCGCACTATCCTTCCTTTCCTGGGGGGGGGAAACAAATAAAGGGTGAGATAAATCTCAGTAAGCTATTAGATGCAACTACATGACATGTTATTATGCAATTCAAGTAGATACTCAAGTAATCCTATATTAAGTATCATCAAGTAACAAGTATATGAGAGGATAATCCACTCATCAAGTAGCACATAAAGCTAATCAAGCAAGTTATAAGGATATTGCTTCCTTCCTTATTCCTCCCAAGAATACCATTGTTGTCGTAGCTTGTATTACATTGACAATCACGATCAATAACAAGAACTGATTATTCAGTATGTATCAGAAGACCCGGTAACCAGTGTCATTCCCAATATCAGTACTCATGATTATTCACGAGGTGTTCAAGACAGGAGTTTAGCATTCACTTAAGTCAGGCTTATTGCTCCAACTAAGGAAGCTATGCCCTTACTATGGCCGGTAGTAAGGGGTCAGGCGAAAATACATAGGGACCCGATTGTCACTTAAACCCCAGCTCTCGCGACAAGCGTGAACCTATACATTTTCGAACAAGCAAGGAGAACCAGCTGGACTCACACAAGAAGGTACAAGTAGATATTTACTTGAACTACGGGAGAAGAACCAATCCAAAAGTAGTGGACTAGCTCAACAAGGAACATGCTTCAAGTAGTCAAGAAGTCACCTTGTATCAAGCAAATGTATGCAATGTTTGCACATACACAACAAGAACATGTCTCATACAAGTTAGTTCTTATTCATAGCACTTTCTAGTTTACTACCATACATATGTATTGGTGTCAAGCCATGTACAAGATTTTATTATCTTATATTCAAGTCTTAATCCATTTCTATGGATGTTCAAGCAAGTATAAGAGTTATACATTTACTCTTATAAAATCCAAATCCTATTCTTAGGATGTTCAAGTCTAAGACCTTATGCTAATGCCTCTAAGGTGTACAACAAGTATAACACATTAGTGCTTGTTCATAGCACTTTCAAGACATAAGGAAGAGCTACTACTCTTATACTTAAGTTCAATGTCCTAAAACACCTATCTAGGTGCTCTATACAATCACCTTAAAACCTCATTAATTTAGTCTTTGAATAGCCCTCTGAGTCTAGGTTATTCAGCTTCTTTCGGATCTTGATTCCGACTTTCCTATAGAAAGTTATGGAGGAAACCATTCAAGAAGGAAAATCGGAATTCCCACTTGGCACGACCGCGCGTGCAAAAATGGCACGACCGTGCCATCAAGGTCGAGAGTTCTCACACAAAACTAATTTCCGGCACGACCGTGCCAATAAAATGCACACGACCGTGCTAACACTGTCGAGGAAATTTGCCTAAAGGTGATATTTGGCACGACCGTGCCAAATAAAGGCGCACGACCGTGCTCGGTACAATTTGGTAGTTTTTCCCTGAGTTCAAACTTAACAATTCTCCGTCCCAAGCGTAGGAGTAACTTTTACTAACGTTTTAACAATACCCAGGGCATAAAAGCCTACTTCAAAACAAATTGTTCAAGTATAATTTCCCTTTTTACCAAGTCTTTTATACTCCCCTTGTCCCATAATTACAAGTACCACAAAAATCGTCCCAAACACGAAATTAACATTTACAAGTATCGAGAATAACATTTATGCATGTTATTACAAGCAAGGGGGAGCTAATAACTTACCTAGTCAAAATTCAAGTTGACCCAAACTTATTTCTGTTCGGCCTGGAACGCTCTATTCAACGCCACGAATATTAATCCGGGATCAGAATCAAGAACGGAGGGATAATTAAACTCGAAGAGTCGAGAATAGGGTGAAACCCTAACCTAGCTTTTTAGAACAGAGGGAGTGTACGTAAGAAATTTTGGGTAAAAAGACCCAGAGAAGAAGAAGCAATCCAAGGTTATCTATCAACTATCCAAGAATTGCACTTAGGCCCCTCAAGTTTCACTTTTAACAAAAAGACCCCTAAAGTCAAATTTTTACAAATGACCCAAAAGTCAAAACTAGACATTTAACCACCTTAACATTCTAAAGCAGTTAAAAATTTAACCCAAGTAAAACTAACACATAATATGCAAGTTCAAGTATTTAACAAGTATGTCAAATATTTAACAAGAAATTCGTTGGGGGTTACATCCTCCCCACCTTAAAGAAAATTCGCCCACGAATTTTACTTACCAAAGTTTTCAAATAGGCTCGGGTATTTATCTCGCATCTCTTTCTCGGTTTCCCAAGTAGCCTCTTCAATTTCATGATTTCTCCAAAGGACCTTCACAATAGGAATCCTTTTGGTACGCAATACTTGCTCTTTCCAGTCAAGAATTTCAACAGGTTGTTCCTCATAAGACAAATCAGGCTGAAATGGAATAGCCTCATACTCAAGAACATGTGATTCATCATCCATATACTTGCGAAGCATAGATACATGGAATACATCATGAATACCCGATAAAGAAGGAGGTAAAGCCACTCTATAAGCCAACTTACCAACTCTTTCAAGAATTTCAAATGGACCGATATAACGAGGAGATAACTTTCCTTTCTTCCCAAATCTCTTTACGAGGAGAGACCTTCAAGAATACAAAGTCACCTACCTGGAATTCAAGATCCCTTCTACGATGATCTGCATAACTCTTTTGTCTACTCTGAGCTGTGCGCAATCTATCTCGAATGAGTTTCACACTCTCAACTGATTGTTGAACCATTTCAGGACCCAAGAGTCTAGCTTCTCCCACTTCATCCCAGCATATAGGAGATCGACATTTTCTGCCATAAAGAGCCTCATATGGAGCCATTTTAATGCTAGACTGATAACTGTTATTATAAGCAAACTCAGCCAAAGGAAGATGAGTATCCCAACTTCCTTTGAAATCAATAACACAAGCACGTAACATATCCTCAAGAATCTGTATAAGTCTCTCAGATTGCCCATCAGATTGAGGATGAAAAGCAGTACTGAAATTCAATTTAGTACCCATAGCACCCTGAAGAGACTGCCAGAATCGAGAAGTAAAACGAGGATCTCTATCAGATACAATACTCACAGGAACCCCATGCAGTCGGATTATCTCCTGAACATACAAAGATGCCAACTGGGACAATGAATATCCCATGGAAACAGACAAGAAGTGAGCTGATTTAGTCAACCTGTCCACTATAACCCAAACAACATCATGGCCTCATCTGGTACGTGGCAAACCAGTTACAAAATCCATAGTAATATGCTCCCATTTCCACTCTGGAATTTCCAATGGTTGCAACAAACCTGCTGGATGTTGATATTCCACCTTTACTTGTTGACAAGTCAAACATTTGGATACATACTCAGCAATTTCTCTTTTCATATTGTTCCACCAGAAATGTTTCTTCAAGTCTTGGTACATTTTAGTGCTTCCAGGATGAATAGTATACTTGGCTTTGTGAGCCTCTTCAAGAACTTTCTTCTTTATCTCAGAATCAACTGGAATACAAACTCGACCTCGGAAGGTAAGAATTCCATCACTATTAAAACAAAAATCTAGTTGCTTTCCTTCATTCATTCCACTAATGATTTTCTGCAATTCAGAATCAGTTACCTGAGCTTCTTTGATCTGTTGGAGTAAATCTGAAGTACCCTTTATATTAGCAAAAATAACTCCATGATTTGATTCACAAGGACTCCAATCACACAAGTCTTCAAACATCTTCCATTCACGAATCATCAGGCAAGAAATATAAGTCTTTCTGCTCAGTGCATCTGCCACAACATTTGCTTTTCCTGGGTGATAAAGGATAGTACAATCATGATCCTTCAATTTCTCCATCCATCTACGTTGTCTCATATTAAGCTCTTTTTGAGAAAACAAGTACTTCAAACTTTTATGATCGGTAAAGACTTCAAATTTAGTTCCATACAAGTAATGCCTCCATTTATGCAAAGCAAAAATAATCGGAGCCAACTCTAAATCATGAGTAGGATAATTCTTTTCATAAGGAGATAATTTTCGAGAAGCATAAGCTATTACCTTGCCATCTTGTATCAGAACATAACCCAATCCTTCTTTAGAAGCATCAGTATAAACCATGAAATGCTCAGAACCATTAGGCAACGCCAAGACTGGAGCTGTAGTCAAACGCCTTTTCAACTCCTGAAAACTTGCTTCACATTTGTCATTCCACTCAAAAGAAATAGCTTTTCGGGTCTTATTAGTCAATGGAGTAGCAATCTTGGAGAATCCCTCAATGAACCTCCGATAATAACTAGCCAAGCCCAAGAAACTACGGATCTCTGTCACTGTAGTTGGCCTCTTCCAGTTTACAACTGCTTCAACTTTGGAAGGATCTACTGCAATACCAGTAGCAGACACAACATGCCCCAAGAATGAAACCTCTTCTAACCAGAAAGCACATTTGCTGAATTTTGCAAATAATTGTTTCTCACGAAGAACTTGTAATACTACTCTGAGATGTTGTTCATGCTCAACCCGTGATTTAGAATACACAAGAATATCATCAATGAATACCACCACGAAGCAATCAAGATATGGCTTGAAGATACGGTTCATCAAATCCATAAATACAGCTGGAGCATTTGTCAAACCAAATGGCATAACAATAAACTCATAATGCCCATACCTGGTACGGAAAGCTATCTTTGGTATATCCTCAGATCTGATTTTCAACTGATGATAACCACTTCTCAAGTCAAGCATCGAATACACTACTGAACCCTGAAGCTGATCAAACAAGTCATCAATATGAGGTAACGGATATTTGTTCTTGATAGTTACTTGATTAAGATCTCTATAATCAATACACAATCGCAGAGTCCCATCTTTCTTTCTAACAAATAACACTGGTACACCCCACGGTGATACACTAGGCCTGATAAAGCCCCTTTCAAGCAATTCCTCAAGCTGTGTTTTTAACTCTCTCAACTCAGCTGGAGCCATTCTATAAGGTGCTTTAGAGATTGGTGCTGTACCTGGTAATAACTCAATACAGAACTCAAGCTCTCGATCAGGTGGCATGCTATACTCAGAAGAGAACACATCTGAAAATTCAGACACAACAGGAATATCCTCCATCTTAGAAACAGATAAACTCTGGTCAAGCACACATGCGAGATACCCGGCACAACCACGAGATAAAAGTTTTCTAGCTTTTAAAGCAGAAATAACATTTATAGCACATAAAGGACTATCACCTTCAAAGGTAAAATCAGGCAAACCAGGAATAGAAAAAGTTACTACTTTTCTATAACAATCAACAGATGCATGATGCATATATAGCCAATCCATGCCAAGAATCACGTCAAAGTCCCTTATAGGTAACACGACTAGGTCAGCAAGAAGGGCATAATCACCCACAAGAACCTCACATTTCTTGTAAACCTCAGAAGTAAACATGCAATCTCCCATAGGGAAAGATACTTCTAGCATATAAGGTGTCGCGACCCCGGACCACGCGGGCCCGAGACCGCGATCTGGACGTGGACTCTAAAACCAAAACTGTGCAATACCGAAGTTAAAAATTTCATTTAATACCAAAAGGTGATGATCCAAAGTTTTACAAAACCAAGTTTGATAAAAACCAATTACAACTATCATAAACATCCACAAGTTTACGCCCAACCAAATAAAAATATACAATTCTTAGTGACGTCATTGTTTGGTACAACTATCCCAAAATGGTTACACATTTACATAATGTAAACCAACCTATAATAACCTTCCCCAAAAGAATGTATCCACACTCGACGTCCTCTTTCTCGTGATCAGCGAGACTAATCCTTAGCACCTGGGGGGGGGGGTTAAGGAAAAACAAAGATAAAAGAAAAGGGGGTGAGATAAATCTCAATAAGTTACTAACGCAACTACATGACATGCTATGATGCACTAAGAAATAAACAATAATTAATATCACTTAGCACGTAGCATTTATCACATAACAGATAGCAGCGGAAATAAACACATAACAAAGGATATAGCCAAGGTTTTCCAAACCGGAACATCCAAATAAAGGATCGCTGCGCAGCTTCAATAATCAACCAATCATCATCTTCATAATAGCATGAAAGCCGAAGAGAAAACCCCGGTACCGGAACCAATAACCAAATGAAGTGTCACAAGGGACGGGAGACATGCCACAAAGTCATGCTCCAAGTAAAGCAAAAATGCACACAAAGGAGCTAGCTCTTCTCACATCCAAGGCCAATCTGGAGGAGGGTAATAAGGGGGCAAAACAATGGTAAACATCACAATGGACTTGGCCGTGCCATCATAATGTTTCGCATCGCCCAAACACACACAAAATACCAGCTGGGCTTTCAAATAAATGCTAAGTAATAAATACTAGCTTAATTAAACAACTTAGGGTTCCAAAGTAGGGAACCACACCAATTAATCACCATAAAGATGGAAACGATTTCTCATGAAGAGTTCAACAACAACGAACAGAAGAAGTTTCTCATACAAGCACAACAACGATAAACGGAATTTCTCATAAAGAGCACAACAACATTGATCATTAAACAAGATGGTTCCAAGACAAGGACCCATACCAAACACATCCTAAAGATGATACCCACGTGTTAATCATAAAGAGCACAACCCAAACGGTCGCTCACCAATGGCACAATGGCTATTACCAAAGTCCATAAACATTTACTCAAAAGATATACTAGGACTATGGACTCAACCATCTCATCACACCTGGAATTCCAAATAAGAAATCCGAATGAATGCATCTTAAGGTTAATCAAACCGTAAGTACCCAAACAAATCCAAAAGGTTACCCTTATTAGAACATGATCACGACTGGACTAAACCCTGCACTTTAGTGTTCCAAAACAACCCTCTAGGTACTATAGGATATCACCTAAAACCTAGACCAAGTCTCATTCTAAAATCAATCCGATCAGTAAAATAACTTTCAATTAAAGGGTCTCAAAGTATGAAGTCCTCACTTATATCCCAAAATGATCATAACAACTCAATAAAATCACTCAATTGGATTCACAAAACTTGTTCACAATGGATCGATACAACTCCTCTTAACCTCAAACACCCAATAAAATCCCGAATTATAAAACTTATAACTTAAATTAACAACCTATACCATCTTGTAGTACTCGGATAGAGCTTCGAAATGATAGTTTACACGCCTAAAACGGAGTTCGGATGAGAAAGTTATGGAGGAAACAATTTTAGAAGAAAAGGGAAGGATATACCAGAATCCTAGCTTGGCACGACCGTGCCTAAGAAAGTGGCACGACCGTGCCAATCATGACGGAAGGAAAGGCAATTTTGGCATGACCGTGCCTAAGAAAGTGGCACGACCGTGCCAAACATGACGGGAGGAAAGGGAATGTTGCACGACCATGCCAAATAAAGGAGCACGACCGTGCCAACCATTCCGAGAGGGAAAGTGAATGTGGCACGACCGTGCCAAATAAAGGAGCACGACCGTGCCAGATGAACAATGCCCAGATTCTTCCTGGGTTTACCAAATTTCGAACCAAAAACACCACCTTCACTAAAGTTATCAAAATCAAAGCTTCCCAGTACATTTCTAAAGCTCCTAAACAACATCCAACCTAAAGGGAACCTAAATAACACCCTTTAATCATCCAAACCAACACCAAATCCTCACATTCAAGATTTCACCATTTTTACCCAAAAACTCAAATAAATTCAAAATAAATTCTAAACTCAACCAAACTTCAAATATAACACACCAAACATCATATAAACATGATATGAACATTTTAGCATCAAAATGGGGGAAAAGTAACTTACTTGAATTTTCTCAAAGTCGATGGATTTCAAATATTTTTGGCCTCCTACGATCCTATCGACGATCTAAACAAGATTCAAGTTATGAGAAATGAGAGATTATGAGAGGAAGAAGAAGAAAATGAAGAGAGATGAAGAGAGAACTTACCCCTTTTTCTTCCTTGGAGAGAGAGAGAGAAATGGGTTGGGAAATGGGGGAAGATGAGGGAGGTGGAGTGAATGAGGATGGGGGAGGTGAGGGAAGGAGTAGGGAGGGAGTAGGGAATGATTTAGAAGATTACACTTAGGCCCCCTCTACTACACTACTAACACAAATATTACACTCCCTACTAACCATTAAGACCCAACAATATTACACTAACCCGAATGACTCAAATAAAATGCTAAGCATAATTATGATGAACATAAAATGCACACATAGATATTTAAATAAATAATAATTTAAATAATTAAATAAGCAAATAAATAAATAATAATTATTTATTACTAATAAAATAGAGCCTAGTTTTCGGGTCGTGACATTCACTCCTTCTTAAAGAAAATTCGACCCGAATTTTAACGAGACTTACCCGAAAGACCAAATAGCTACGGATACGATAGTTCCGCCATTCCTTGTATTCCTCAATTATCCAATCTAATCCACTAAAAGGTATCCTTAAATAATGCTTACGATAACACCACCTCTCGAACCGAATCATTCCATCATTATCTTCATTACTAATCGAAATCCGTACTCAATCATCGAAGGATCCAAATTAATTCCACACATAATTCTCGAGGTACTTCAAGCTCGCCTTATTCATAACCTTAACTATTTGTAAATCGCATACTTAGTATTATTCCCCAGAAATTCAAAACATCACCATCCCGAGCCTAATTAGCTTTTAAAATATAAAAAGGCTAAAGAAATTTCTATTTCCTCAATATTCATCGAAATGGCTATATCTCTATGGATTATCATTATAGTGTCTTCACTTTGAGTTAACACCTTAAATAAATAGTACCATACAAACCCCAAAATTTCTCGTACAAAGTGTCCACTTAAATCTATGTTATACTCTCATCCCTTCATTAATCTGGTCTTGAAGCCTAAACCATTCAATATACTCAATAGTCCGCAAAAAGACCCAAATTTCATCTTCAAAAGATTTTCTCTAACTCCCATTTAAGTCATAATCCGTGCTCGTATACCCAAAGGAAATCAACGAACTCTAAATTCAATAGCTAACCCCAGTTAGGCCCTCACGCATACATTTATTGACTTAATGATATTTAAGCTCAATTGTACTACCATCATAGTAAACCAATTAGCTAGTCACCTTCCAACTGACCCAATACCAAATCATAGTATTCTTTAATATGCCAGAGTATTTATACTCAACTTTCTTCACTTATTTGTAATCCAAAATAAGAAATGCCACCAAGACAAGATTTAGGACCATAGAACACCCCTTTAACTAAAACTCAAAATGCCTTTGATATAGGTCGCAATTTATTACTCTCCCGAAATGTGCTTAGTCCTTTCAAACTTACGCGCTCACCACTATCGATGATTATAACTTCCATAATATACTCATATCCCATAACACATCATGCTTTTCCTCATACTATCCAATTCTGATGCGCTCACGTAGATGCACTACAAGTAAACAAAATCTCCTATCCAGAAATCCTCAATTTGAATCCTCAACTCTTATAACCCAACCGATGCCATAAGGACATTGATCTAAATATTAGCACTACAACCTTGTACTATAACAACTCAATTTAACCCAAAGCTTCTCCTCGAACACTAAGTACTATTCGGAAGAAAATGAAAATCTTACGAATGATAAATACACCCAACAAATTTACCGAAACTAAATACTCGGATTTCAATTAAGGAAAGATAGGTATAACTCTACCCAAAGGAACAGTCTCAAACAGTTTTAAGAAATTAGGAATGGAGAATATAACAATCCCCCTACAACAATAGACTAAAGCAATAGTAATATCAAAATCTTGTAATAGCAACATGGCTAATCTAGCAGGTGAGACATGACCATACTTAAGCACATCATAAGCACATAAGACTTCATCAGATACCCTAAACTCCTCCACAGGAGTAGACACCTACAACACATAAGTCAAAGACTCAGAAGAAATAGATGCAACTAAATGCACAGAAACACATGAATGCGATGACCCTAAAATGCACGCACTCGCTCTCACGACGCAATTAATACCTCCTGAAATTATCCGTTACCTGGTGAGTGCTGATTGATTGCAATTACTCTACCCTGAACCTTTAGGGTTTCCCGAAGTATCTCTCTTCTGACCTTGTACAGTACCAGTGTCACTCCCGGATGGTTGATATCTACCCCTAAGACAATCCCTCACAAAATGCCCCAACTGACCACAATTCACACATTTTCCTTGCTTCTTCCAACACTTGTCTTCTGAGTGTCCTTTCCTCTGACAGTAGCTGCAGACTTTCCCATTTCATGTCCCCTTATTAGAACCTTGATTTCCTACTGTTGGTTGCCCTTGAAGTTGCCTTCTGAATCGAGTATGCGCTCCAGAATTACCTCTGTTATCCGAATGTTGCTGTTGTGACTTACTCTGCCCTCCTTGCTTACCCGGGTTAACCATCTCAGTCTTCCCTTTATGTTCCCCAATATCCTGCTCAATCAAATAGGCTCGATCCACCGCATCCTGATGAGTCTGAATCCGATGTGCTATAAACTGAGTCCGGATGGATGTCTTCAAACCCCTGATCAATCTCATCGCTTTCTGCTCCTCGGTCCGCACAAGGTATTCACAACACCTGGCTAATTCTGCGAACTTAGCCGAGTACTGTGCTACTGACATCATGACTTGCTCCAAGCTGAGGAACTCGATCTCTTTCCGGTTTTGATTTACTAGAGAGATAAAATGATCCTTGAATTTCCTCACGAACCACTCCCAAGGATATGGTACAAGAGTCGCATCCCAACTAGTCTTCAGTGACTTCCACCAATGTTCCGCAGTCCCCACGAGCTTATAAGCTGAAAACAGAACCCTATCCTCATCAGCGCAACCAAAGATCTCGTAGATTCTCTCCATTGATTCTATCCATAGCTCGGCCTTCTTCACATCAGGCTCACCGTCGTACTCACTTGGTTTCAACTTCAAGAACTGCTCCAACCCATATCGCGGAGGTGCTACATGTTCCTCTCTCGGTCCTTGGTCATGAATTTCTTTCACGGCCGCTTCAAACCTGTCCTGAAACATTACACGGTTTTCTTCCCGTAGACCATTCTGATTCTGAGTCCCACTGATGCCTTCACCAGCTCTTCTTCTAGCCATCACAAACAAATACCTGCATAAAATACTCATCGTTACTCACTTCGAACCCATCTACCCTCCTAGGTCATTCTAGTCCACCTATACTTATACATAGAGCTAAACCATAGCTCTGATACCAACTGTCGCGACCCCGGACCTCGCGGGCCCGAGACCGCGATCTGGACGTCGACTCTAAAACCAAAACTGTGCAATACCGAAGTTAAAAATTTCATTTAATACCAAAAGGTGATGATCCAAAGTTTTACAAAACCAAGTTTGATAAAAACCAATTACAACTATCATAAACTTCCACAAGTTTACGCCCAACCAAATAAAAATATACAATTCTTAGTGACGTCATTGTTTGGTACAACTATCCCAAAATGGTTACACATTTACATAATGTAAACCAACCTATCATAACCTTCCCCAAAAGAATGTATCCACACTCGATGTCCTCTTTCTCGTGATCAGCGAGACTAATCCTTAGCACCTGGGGGGGTTAAGGAAAAACAAAGATAAAAGAAAAGGGGGTGAGATAAATCTCAATAAGTTACTAATGCAACTACATGACATGCTATGATGCACTAAGCAATAAACAATAATTAATATCACTTAGCACGTAGCATTTATCACATAACAGATAGCAGCGGAAATAAACACATAACAAAGGATATAGCCAAGGTTTTCCAAACCGGAACATCCAAATAAAGGATCGCTGCGCAGCTTCAATAATCAACCAATCATCATCTTCATAATAGCATGAAAGCCGAAGAGAAAACCCCGGTACCGGAACCAATAACCAAATGAAGTGTCACAAGGGACGGGAGACATGCCACAAAGTCATGCTCCAAGTAAAGCTAAAATGCACACAAAGGAGCTAGCTCTTCTCACATCCAAGGCCAATCTGGAGGAGGGTAATAAGGGGGCAAAAAAATGGTCAACATCACAATGGACTTGGCCGTGCCATCATAATGTTTCGCATCGCCCAAACACACACAAAATACCAGCTGGGCTTTCAAATAAATGCTAAGTAATAAATACTAGCTTTATTAAACAACTTAGGGTTCCAAAGTAGGGAACCACACCAATTAATCACCATAAAGATGCAAACGATTTCTCATGAAGAGTTCAACAACAACGAACACAAGAAGTTTCTCATACAAGCACAACAACGATAAACGGAATTTCTCATAAAGAGCACAACAACATTGATCATTAAACAAGATGGTTCCAAGACAAGGACCCATACCAAACACATCCTAAAGATGATACCCACGAGTTAATCATAAAGAGCACAACCCAAACGGTCGCTCACCAATGGCACAATGGCTATTACCAAAGTCCACAAACATTTACTCAAAAGATATACTAGGACTATGGACTCAACCATCTCATCACACCTGGAATTCCAAATAAGAAATCCGAATGAATGCATCTTAAGGTTAATCAAACCGTAAGTACCCAAACAAATCCAAAAGGTTACCCTTATTAGAACATGATCACGACTGGACTAAACCCTGCACTTTAGTGTTCCAAAACAACCCTCTAGGTACTATAGGATATCACCTAAAACCTAGACCAAGTCTCATTCTAAAATCAATCCGATCAGTAAAATAACTTTCAATTAAAGGGTCTCAAAGTATGAAGTCCTCACTTATATCCCAAAATGATCATAACAACTCAATAAAATCACTCAATTGGATTCACAAAACTTGTTCACAATGGATCGATACAACTCCTCTTAACCTCAAACACCCAATAAAATCCCGAAGTATAAAACTTATAACTTAAATTAACAACCTATACCATCTTTTAGTACTCGGATAGAGCTTCGAAACGATAGTTTACACGCCTAAAACGGAGTTCGGATGAGAAAGTTATGGAGGAAACAATTTTAGAAGAAAAGGGAAGGATATACCAGAATCCTAGCTTGGCACGACCGTGCCTAAGAAAGTGGCACGACCGTGCCAATCATGACGGAAGGAAAGGCAATTTTGGCATGACCGTGCCTAAGAAAGTGGCACGACCGTGCCAAACATGACGGGAGGAAAGGGAATGTTGCACGACCATGCCAAATAAAGGAGCACGACCGTGCCAACCATTCCGAGAGGGAAAGTGAATGTGGCACGACCGTGCCAAATAAAGGAGCACGACCGTGCCAGATGAACAATGCCCAGATTCTTCCTGGGTTTACCAAATTTCGAACCAAAAAACACCACCTTCACTAAAGTTATCAAAATCAAAGCTTCCCAGTACATTTCTAAAGCTCCTAAACAACATCCAACCTAAGGGAACCTAAATAACACCCTTTAATCATCCAAACCAACACCAAATCCTCACATTCAAGATTTCACCATTTTTACCCAAAAACTCAAATAAATTCAAAATAAATTCTAAACTCAACCAAACTTCAAATATAACACACCAAACATCATATAAACATGATATGAACATTTTAGCATCAAAATGGGGGAAAAGTAACTTACTTGAGATTTTCTCAAAGTCGATGGATTTCAAATATTTTTGGCCTCCTACGATCCTATCGACGATCTAAACAAGATTCAAGTTATGAGAAATGAGAGATTATGAGAGGAAGAAGAAGAAAATGAAGAGAGATGAAGAGAGAACTTACCCCTTTTTCTTCCTTGGAGAGAGAGAGAGAAATGGGTTGGGAAAAGTGGGGAAGATGAGGGAGGTGGAGTGAATGAGGATGGGGGAGGTGAGGGAAGGAGTAGGGAGGGAGTAGGGAATGATTTAGAAGATTACACTTAGGCTCCCTCTACTACACTACTAACACAAATATTACACTCCCTACTAACCATTAAGACCCAACAATATTACACTAACCCGAATGACTCAAATAAAATGCTAAGCATAATTATGATGAACATAAAATGCACACATAGATATTTAAATAAATAATAATTTAAATAATTAAATAAGCAAATAAATAAATAATAATTATTTATTACTAATAAAATAGAGCCTAGTTTTCGGGTCGTGACATTCACTCCTTCTTAAAGAAAATTCGACCCGAATTTTAACGAGACTTACCCGAAAGACCAAATAGCTACGGATACGATAGTTCCGCCATTCCTTGTATTCCTCAATTATCCATCTAATCCACTAAAAGGTATCCTTAAATAATGCATACGATAACACCACCTCTCGAACCGAATCATTCCATCATTATCTTCATTACTAATCGAAATCCGTACTCAATCATCGAAGGATCCAAATTAATTCCACACATAATTCTCGAGGTACCTCAAGCTCGCCTTATTCATAACCTTAACTATTTGTAAATCGCATACTTAGTATTATTCCCCAGAAATTCAAAACATCACCATCCCGAGCCTAATTAGCTTTTAAAATATAAAAAGGCTAAAGAAATTTCTATTTCCACAATATTCATCGAAATGGCTATATCTCTATGGATTATCATTATAGTGTCTTCACTTTGAGTTAACACCTTAAATAAATAGTACCATACAAATATCACACTCCCTACTAACCATTAAGACCCAACAATATTACACTAACCCGAATGACTCAAATAAAATGCTAAGCATAATTATGATGAACATAAAATGCACACATAAATATTTAAATAAATAATAATTTAAATAATTAAATAAGCAAATAAATAAATAATAATTATTTATTACTAATAAAATAGAGCCTAGTTTTCGGGTCGTGACATAAGGCATAGAATCAGGAAGAACATGCAAATGCGACACAAAATGAGATGCCACATAAGAATGAGATGAGCCTGGATCTATCAAGACTCGCGCTCTCGTACTAGAAAGTAATATAATACCTCCTATGACCGCAGAAGACTCAGCTACACCCTGCTGATCTAAAGCAAACACTCGACCCTGAACTTTTGGTCGACCCCCACTATCTCTCTTAGAACCTGAGGCTGGTTGACTTGTGCCCCCAACTTGATTTCCTCTACTTTTAGGACAATTTCTGGCAAAGTGCCCCGCTTCACCACACACTATACATTTCCTTGCTTTAGCCAACACTTGTCATCAGAATGGCCTTCTTTCGAACAAAAGCCACATACTCTCCTGGGACCTTGGACTGTTGTCCTCGAACCAGTTGATACACTACCTTTGCTTTCAGTTGGCTGTCGGAATCGACGATCTTGGCGGCCAGATTTACCACCTTTAGAACCAGATCCTGAGCCTTTTCTGATACACGACCAGTCATGGTTGTTCCCAACTTCACCTTGTGTTCTTCAATATAATTTTCAATAGTATAAGCCTTCTCCACTGCTTGCTGATAACTAGTGAGCTGTAAAGAAAGAAGTTGCTTCCTATACTCAGTCCTCAACCCTTTAACAAACCTCTGTGCCTTCTTGGCTTCGTTTGGAACTAAGTGATCACAATACCTCGCCAATTCTGTGAACTTGGTTGAGTATTGCCCCACTGTCAGACTTCCCTGCTCCAGATTAAGAAATTCCATCTCCTTTCTATCTTGGACCACTGTTGGAATAAAATGTGACTTAAAAGCTTTAAGAAAATTCTCCCATGTCTGTGGTACACCTTCCAGTTCCCAGCTTTTACTCAACACTTGCCACCAATGTTCAGCGGCTTTCTCAAGTTTAAAGGTTGCAAAGGTTACCTTATCACCACCTGCACAATTCAAGGCTGTAAAGATCTTCTCAATACTTTCAATCCACTCCTCTGCCTTTTTAGCATCAAATTCCCCGTCAAAACTACGAGGTTTCAGCTTCAAGAACCTTGTAAGGCGATTAGGATAATCCCAGTCTACATTATCAACCATTTCTTCTTGAGGAGTTATAGATCTCAGCTGATTACTACCACTTGTACCTTCAGAACTCATTGTACCTGTAGGTAAACACTCAGAGTTATTAATAACACCCCAAGACTCACCCATACCTAGGCCATAGACCCTATCCAGACTTAGAGAAAACCAAGGTAGCTAAACAAGGTAGCTAAACCAGGGTAGCTCTGATACCAACCTGACACGCCCCCAGGTCCCGGGATCCCCTAATAGAACCTAGAACCTGGATGGGAGTGCCTAACGAGGAACAAGAAACTTAACAAGACACTTAATGACATTTGTTTAACAAACTGACATGATATATATACTCTAGAGTAAGGAGCTATACTAGCTGACAACACGAGTTCTAGACAAGAAAATTTAAAACCAAACTTAATACATACACAGCGGAAACATGCTTAGCACATAAGCTGGCATCAAGAGTACTATACAAGATGTCTAGTGACAACAAGAACTGAACAAGACTGTCTACCCCAAAATAAGGAGTTATACAACCCAATACATCGTCCTCACCAAGTGTAAAAGGACACAAGCCCCAAAATAATCACGACCTGCGAAGTAAGCTCCCAACTATGTCGAGCCTCACTGCGCACTATCCTTCCTTTCCTGGGGGGGAAACAAATAAAGGGTGAGATAAATCTCAGTAAGCTATTAGATGCAACTACATGACATGTTATCATGCAATTCAAGTAGATACTCAAGTAATCATATATTAAGTATCATCAAGTAACAAGTATATGAGAGTATAATCCACTTATCAAGTAGCACATAAAGCTAATCAAGCAAGTTATAAGGATATTGCTTCCTTCCTTATTCCTCCCAAGAATACCATTGTTGTCGTAGCTTGTATTACTTTGACAATCACGATCAATAACAAGAACTGATTATTCAGTATGTATCAGAAGACCCGGTAACCAGTGTCATTCCCAATATCAGTACTCATGATTATTCACGAGGTGTTCAAGACAGGAGTTTAGCATTCACTTAAGTCAGGCTTATTGCTCCAACTAAGGAAGCTATGCCCTTACTATGGCCGGTAGTAAGGGGTCAGGCGAAAATACATAGGGACCCGATTGTCACTTAAACCCCAGCTCTCGCGACAAGCGTGAACCTATACATTTTCGAACAAGCAAGGAGAACCAGCTGGACTCACAGAAGAAGGTACAAGTAGATATTTACTTGAACTACGGGAGAAGAACCAATCCAAAAGTAGTGGACTAGCTCAACAAGGAATGTAGCACCCATCCTATTTCTTGTTAAATATTTGACATATTTGTTAAATACTTGAACTTGCATATTATGTGTTAGTTTTACTTGGGTTAAAGTTTTAACTGCTTTAGAATATTAAGGTGGTTAAATGTTTAGTTTTGACTTTTGGGTCATTTGTGAAAATTGGACTTTAGGGGTCTTTTTGTTAAAAGTGAAACTTGAGGGGCCTACGTGCAATTCTTTGAAAGTTGAAGTATATCAACTTGTTTGATTCCTTCTCTGGGTCATTTTACCCAAATCAAATACGTACACTCCCTCTGTTCTGAAAAGCTAGGGTTAGAATTTTCCCTATTCCCGACTCCTCGAGTTTAATTATCCCTCCGTTCTTGATTCTGATCCCGGATTAATATTCGTGGCGTTGAATAGAGCGTTCCAGGCCGAACAGAAATAAGTTTTGGTCAACTTGAATTTTGACTAGGTAAGTTATTAGCTCCCCCTTGCTTGTAATAACATGCATAAATGTTATTCTCGATACTTGTGATTGTTAATTTTGTGTTTGGGATGATTTTTGTGGTATTTGTAAATTTGGGACAAAGGGAGTAAATTTCCCCTGTGTAAAATGATAAAGGGATTTGGAAAGATGAGTTTGAATGATGTTATGCCTTTTCTGGGTATGTTGAAATTGTTAGTAAATGTTACTCCTACGTTTGGGACGGAAATTATTTCAACATGGGAAAGAATGAAAATTTCGCATTTTAGTACACTGTGCGACCGCACAAAAATGATTGTGCGACCGCACATCTTTCTGAAGGGTTTTTCAAAGAAATTGACATGCTTTTGTGCGGCCGCACAGTCCATTTTGGGCGACCGCACAGTCATCTGAAAAACAAAGATTTTGTTTAAAGTTTATATAAGTTGGAAGTAACCCTAGTTAAGGTATATAACCTTAGTATAAGATGTCCTAGCAAGTGTTGTGATACTTTAGGGGCATCAGACTTGGTCTTAAATATGTATACTCATTGAATTAAAATGAGAACATAAGTATAAGAGTAGTATCTCTTCTTTATGTCTTGAAAGTGCTATGAACAAGCACTAATGTGTTATACTTGTTGTGAATCCAATGATTGTACACCTTAGAGGCATTAGCATAAGGTCTTAGACTTGAACATCCTAAGAATAGGATTGGGATTTGGTAAGAGTAAATGTATAACTCTTATACTTGTTTGAATGTCCAAAGATTGGAAGTTATAACTTGAAGTATAAGACATTAAAAGCTTGTACATGACTTGAACATCCATAGAAATGGATTAAGACTTGAATATAAGATAATAAAATCTTGTACTTGGCTTGACACCAATACATATGTATGGTAGTGAACTAGAAAGTGCTATGAACAAGCACTAACGTGTATGAGACATGTTCTTGTTGTGTATGTGCAAACATTGCATATAGTTACTTGATAACAAGGTGACTTCTTGAGTACTTGAAGCATGTTCCTTGTTGAGCTAGTCCACTACATTTGGATTAGTTCTTCTCCCGTTGTTCAAGTAAATATCTACTTGTACTTTCTTGTGTGAGTCCAACTGGTTCTCCTTGCTTGTTCGAAAATGTATAGGTTCACGCTTGTCGCGAGAGCTGGGGTTTAAGTGACAATCGGGTCCCTATGTATTTCCGCCCGACCCCTTACTACCGGCCATAGTAAGGGCATAGCTTCCTTAGTTGGAGCAATAAGCCTGACTTAAGTGAATGCTAAACTCCCGTCCTGAACACCTCGTGAATAATCATGAGTACTGATATTGGGAATGACACTGGTTACCGGGTCTTCTGATATATACTGAATAATCAGTTCCTGTTATTGATCGCGATTGTCAAAGTAATACAAGCTACGACAACAATGGTATTCTTGGGAGGAATAAGGAAGGAAGCAATATCCTTATAACTTGCTTGTTTAGCCTTATGTGCTACTTGATGAGTGGATTATCCTCTCATATACCGTTACTTGATGATACTTGATAAATGATTACTTGAGTATCTATTTGAATTGCATGATAACATGTCATGTAGTTGCATCTAATAGCTTACTGAGATTTATCTCACCCTTTATTTGTTTCCCCCCCAGGAAAGGAAGGATAGTGCGCAGTGAGGCTCGACATAGTTGGGATCTTACTTCGCAGGTCGTGATTGTTTTGGGGCTTGTGTCCTTTTACACTTGGTGAGGACGATGTATTATGGGTTTTGTATAACTCCTTATTTTGGGGGTAGACAGTCTTGTTCAGTTCTTGTTGTCACTAGACATCTTGTATAGTACTCTTAATGCCAGCTTATGTGCTAGGCATGTTTCCGCTGTGTATGTATTAAGTTTGGTTTTTAATTTTCTTGTCTAGAACTTGTGTTGTGAGCTAGTATAGCTCCTTACTCTAGAGTATATATATCATGTCAATTTGTTAAACAAATGTCATTAAGTTTCTTGTTAAGTTTCTTGTTTCTCGTTAGGCACTCCCATCCAGGTTCGAGGTTCTATTAGGAGATCCCGGGACCTGGGGGCATGTCAGGTTGGTATCAGAGCTACCCTGGTTTAGCTACCATGTTTAGCTACCTTGGTTTGCTCTAAGTCTGGATAGGGTCTATGGCCTAGGTATGGGTGAGTCTTGGGGTGTTATTAATAACGCTGAGTGTTTACCTACAGGTACAATGAGTTCTGAAGGTACTAGTGGCAGTAATCAGCTGAGATCTATAACTCCTCAAGAAGAAATGGTTGATAATGTTGACTGGGATTATCCTAATCGCCTTACAAGGTTCTTGAAGCTGAAACCTCGTAGTTTTGACGGGGAATTTGATTCTAAGAAGGCAGAAGAGTGGATTGAAAGTATTGAGAAGATCTTTACAGCCTTGAGATGTGCGGGTGGTGATAAGGTAACCTTTGCAACCTTTAAACTTGAGAAAGCCGCTGAACATTGGTGGCAAGTGTTGAGTAAAAGTTGGGAACTGGAAGATGTACCACAGACATGGGAGAATTTTCTTAAAGCTTTTAAGTCGCAGTTTATTCCAACAGTGGTCCAAGATAGAAAGGAAATGGAATTTCTTAATCTGGAGCAGGGAAGTCTGACAGTGGGGCAATACTCAACCAAGTTCACAGAATTGGCGAGGTATTGTGATCACTTAGTTCCAAATGAAGCTAAGAAGGCACAGAGGTTTGTTAAAGGGTTAAGGACTGAGTATAGGAAGCAACTTCTTTCTTTACAAGTCACTAGCTATCAGCAAGCAGTGGAGAAGGCTTATACCATTGAAAATGATATCGAAGAATACAAGGTGAAGTTGGGAACAACCATGACTGGTCGTGTATCGGAGAAAACTCAGGGATCTGGTTCTAAAGGTGGTAAATCTGGCCGCCAAGATCGTCGATTCCAACAGCCAACTGAAAGTAAAGGTAGTGTATCAACTGGTTCGAGGACAACAGTCCAAGGTCCCAGGAGAGTATGTGGCTATTGTTCGAAAGAAGGCCATTCTGAAGACAAGTATTGGCTAAAGCAAGGAAAGTGTATAGTGTGTGGTGAAGCGGGGCACTTTGCTAGAAATTGTCCTAAAAGTAGAGTAAATCAAGTTGGGGGTACAAGTCAACCAGCCTCAGGTTCCAAGAGAGATAGTGGTGGTCGACCAAAAGTTCAGGGTCGAGTGTTTGCTTTAGATCAGCAGGGTGTAGCTGAGTCTTCTGCATTCATAGGAGGTATTATATTACTTTCTAGTACGAGAGCGCGAGTCTTGATAGATCCAGGCTCATCTCATTCTTATGTGGCATCTCATTTTGTGTCGCATTTGCATGTTCTTCCTGATTCTATGCCTTATGTGCTAGAAGTATCTTCCCCTATGGGAGATTGCATGTTTACTTCTGAGGTCTACAAGAAATGTGAGGTTCTTGTGGGTGATCATGCCCTTCTTGCTAACCTAGTCGTGTTACCTATAAGGGACTTTGACGTGATTCTTGGCATGGATTGGCTATATGTGCATCATGCGCCTGTTGATTGTTATAGAAAAGTAGTAACTTTTTCTATTCCTGGTTTGCCTGATTTTACCTTTGAAGGTGATAGGCCTTTATGTGCTATACATGTTATTTCTGCTTTAAAAGCTAGAAAACTTTTATCTCGTGGTTGTGCCGGGTATCTCGCATGTGTACTTGATCAGAGTTTATCTGTTCCCAAGATGGAGGATATTCCTATTGTGTCTGAATTTTCAGATGTGTTCTCTTCTGAGTATAGTATGCCACCTGATCGAGAGCTTGAGTTCTGTATTGAGTTATTACCAGGTACAGCACCAATCTCTAAAGCACCTTATAGAATGGCTCCAGCTGAGTTGAGAGAGTTAAAAACACAGCTTGAGGAATTGCTTGATCGGGGCTTTATCAGGCCTAGTGTATCGCCGTGGGGTGCACCAGTGTTATTTGTCAGAAAGAAAGATGGGACTCTGCGATTGTGTATTGATTACAGAGATCTTAATCAGGTAACTATCAAGAATAAATATCCGTTACCTCATATTGATGACTTGTTTGATCAGCTTCAGGGTTCAGTAGTGTATTCGAAGCTTGACTTGAGAAGTGGTTATCATCAGTTGAAAATCAGATCTGAGGATATACCAAAGACAGCTTTCCGTACCAGGTATGGGCATTATGAGTTTATTGTTATGCCATTCGGTTTGACAAATGCTCCAGCTGTATTTATGGATTTGATGAACCGTATATTCAAGCCATATCTTGATTGTTTTGTTGTGGTATTCATTGATGATATTCTTGTGTATTCTAAGTCACGGGCTGAGCATGAACAACATCTCAGAATGATATTACAAGTTCTTCGTGAGAAACAATTATTTGCAAAATTCAGCAAATGTGCTTTCTGGTTAGAAGAGGTTTCATTCTTGGGGCATGTTGTGTCTGCTACTGGTATTGCAGTAGATCCTTCCAAAGTTGAAGCAGTTGTTAACTGGAAAAGGCCAACTACAGTGACTGAAATCCGTAGTTTCTTGGGCTTGGCTAGTTATTATCGGAGGTTCATTGAGGGATTCTCCAAGATTGCTACTCCATTGACTAATATGACTCGAAAAGCTATTTCTTTTGAGTGGAATGACAAATGTGAAGCAAGTTTTCAGGAGTTGAAAAGGCGTTTGACTACAGCTCCAGTCTTGGCTTTGCCTAATGGTTCTGAGCATTTCATGGTTTATACTGATGCTTCTAAAGAAGGATTGGGTTGTGTTCTAATGCAAGATGGCAAGGTAATAGCTTATGCTTCTCGAAAATTATCTCCCTATGAAAAGAATTATCCTACTCATGATTTAGAGTTGGCTGCGATTATTTTTGCTTTGCATAAATGGAGGCATTACTTGTATGGAACCAAATTTGAAGTCTTTACCGATCATAAAAGCTTGAAGTACCTGTTTTCTCAAAAAGAACTTAACATGAGGCAACGTAGATGGATGGAGAAATTTAAGGATCATGATTGTACTATCCTTTATCATCCAGGAAAAGCAAATGTTGTGGCAGATGCACTGAGCCGAAAGACTTATATTTCTTGCTTGATGATTCGTGAATGGAAGATGTTTGAAGATTTGTGTGATTGGAATCCTTGTGAATCAAATCATGGAATTATCATTGCTAATATAAAAGCTACTTCAGATTTACTCCAACAGATCAAAGAAGCTCAGGTAATTGATTCTGAATTACAGAAAATCATTAGTGGAATGAATGAAGGAAAGCAACCAGATTTTTCTTTCAACAGTGATGGAATTCTTACCTTCCGAGGTCGAGTTTGTATTCCAGTTGATCCTGAGATAAAGAAGAAAGTTCTTGAAGAGGCTCACAAAGCCAAGTATACTATTCATCCTGGCAGTACTAAAATGTACCAAGACTTGAAGAAACATTTTTGGTGGAACAATATGAAAAGAGAAATTGTTGAGTATGTTTCCAAATGTTTGACTTGTCAACAAGTAAAAGTGGAACATCAATGTCCAGCAGGTTTGTTGCAACCATTGGAAATTCCAGAGTGGAAATGGGAGCATATTACTATGGATTTTGTGACTGGTTTGCCACGTACCAGACGAGGCCATGATGCTGTTTGGGTTATAGTGGACAGGTTGACTAAATCAGCTCACTTCTTGTCTGTTTCCATGGGATATTCATTGTCTCAATTGGAATCTTTGTATGTTCAAGAGATTGTCCGACTGCATGGGGTTCCTGTGAGTATTGTATCTGATAGAGATCCTCGTTTTACTTCTCGATTCTGGCAGGCTCTTCAGGGTGCTATGGGTACTAAATTGAATTTCAGTACTGCTTTTCATCGTCAATCTGATGGGAAATCTGAGAGACTTATACAGATTCTCGAGGATATGTTACGTGCTTGTGTTATTGATTTCAAAGGCAGTTGGGATACTCATCTTCCTTTGGCTGAGTTTGCTTATAATAACAGTTTTCAGTCTAGCATTGAAATGGCTCCTTATGAGGCTCTTTATGGCAGAAAATGTAGATCTCCTATATGTTGGGATGAAGTGGGAGAAGCTAGACTCTTGGGTCCTGAAATGGTTCAACAGTCAGTTGAAAGTGTGAAACTTATTCGAAATAGATTGCGCACAGCTCATAGTAGACAAAAGAGTTATGCAGATCATCGTAGAAGGGATCTTGAATTTCAGGTAGGTGACTTTGTATTCTTGAAGTTCTCTCCTCGTAGAGGTATAAAGAGATTTGGGAAGAAAGGAAAGTTATCTCCTCATTATATCGGTCCATTTGAGATTCTAGAAAGAGTTGGTAAGTTGGCTTATAGAGTGGCTTTACCTCCTTCTTTATCTGGTATTCATAACGTGTTCCATGTATCTATGCTTCGCAAGTATATGGCAGATGAATCACATGTTCTTGAGTATGAGGCTATTCCATTTCAGCCTGATTTGTCTTATGAGGAACAACCTGTTGAAATTCTTGACTGGAAGGAGCAAGTATTGCGTACCAAAAGGATTCCTATTGTGAAGGTCCTTTGGAGAAATCATGAAATTGAAGAAGCTACTTGGGAAACCGAGAAAGAGATGCGAGATAAATACCCGAGCCTATTTGAAAACCTTGGTAAGTAAAATTCGTGGGCGAATTTTCTTTAAGGTGGGGAGGATGTAGCACCCATCCTATTTCTTGTTAAATATTTGACATATTTGTTAAATACTTGAACTTGCATATTATGTGTTAGTTTTACTTGGGTTAAAGTTTTAACTGCTTTAGAATATTAAGGTGGTTAAATGTTTAGTTTTGACTTTTGGGTCATTTGTGAAAATTGGACTTTAGGGGTCTTTTTGTTAAAAGTGAAACTTGAGGGGCCTAAGTGCAATTCTTTGAAAGTTGAAGTATATCAACTTGTTTGATTCCTTCTCTGGGTCATTTTACCCAAATCAAATACGTACACTCCCTCTGTTCTGAAAAGCTAGGGTTAGAATTTTCCCTATTCCCGACTCCTCGAGTTTAATTATCCCTCCGTTCTTGATTCCGATCCCGGATTAATATTCGTGGCGTTGAATAGAGCGTTCCAGGCCGAACAGAAATAAGTTTTGGTCAACTTGAATTTTGACTAGGTAAGTTATTAGCTCCCCCTTGCTTGTAATAACATGCATAAATGTTATTCTCGATACTTGTGATTGTTAATTTTGTGTTTGTGATGATTTTTGTGGTATTTGTAAATTTGGGACAAAGGGAGTAAATTTCCCCTGTGTAAAATGATAAAGGGGTTTGGAAAGATGAGTTTGAATGATGTTATGCCTTTTCTGGGTATGTTGAAATTGTTAGTAAATGTTACTCCTACGTTTGGGACGGAAATTATTTCAACCTGGGAAAGAATGAAAATTTCGCATTTTAGTACACTGTGCGACCGCACAAAAATGATTGTGCGACCGCACATCTTTCTGAAGGGTTTTTCAAAGAAATTGACATGCTTGTGTGCGGCCGCACAGTCCATTTTGGGCGACCGTACAGTCATCTGAAAAACAAAGATTTTGTTTAAAGTTTATATAAGTTGGAAGTAACCCTAGTTAAGGTATATAACCTTAGTATAAGATGTCCTAGCAAGTGTTGTGATACTTTAGGGGCATCAGACTTGGTCTTAAATATGTATACTCATTGAATTAAAATGAGAACATAAGTATAAGAGTAGTATCTCTTCTTTATGTCTTGAAAGTGCTATGAACAAGCACTAATGTGTTATACTTGTTGTGAATCCAATGATTGTACACCTTAGAGGCATTAGCATAAGGTCTTAGACTTGAACATCCTAAGAATAGGATTGGGATTTGGTAAGAGTAAATGTATAACTCTTATACTTGTTTGAATGTCCAAAGATTGGAAGTTATAACTTGAAGTATAAGACATTAAAAGCTTGTACATGACTTGAACATCCATAGAAATGGATTAAGACTTGAATATAAGATAATAAAATCTTGTACTTGGCTTGACACCAATACATATGTATGGTAGTGAACTAGAAAGTGCTATGAACAAGCACTAACGTGTATGAGACATGTTCTTGTTGTGTATGTGCAAACATTGCATATAGTTGCTTGATAACAAGGTGACTTCTTGAGTACTTGAAGCATGTTCCTTGTTGAGCTAGTCCACTACATTTGGATTAGTTCTTCTCCCGTTGTTCAAGTAAATATCTACTTGTACTTTCTTGTGTGAGTCCAGCTGGTTCTCCTTGCTTGTTCGAAAATGTATAGGTTCACGCTTGTCGCGAGAGCTGGGGTTTAAGTGACAATCGGGTCCCTATGTATTTCCGCCCGACCCCTTACTACCGGCCATAGTAAGGGCATAGCTTCCTTAGTTGGAGCAATAAGCCTGACTTAAGTGAATGCTAAACTCCCGTCCTGAACACCTCGTGAATAATCATGAGTACTGATATTGGGAATGACACTGGTTACCGGGTCTTCTGATATATACTGAATAATCAGTTCCTGTTATTGATCGCGATTGTCAAAGTAATACAAGCTACGACAACAATGGTATTCTTGGGAGGAATAAGGAAGGAAGCAATATCCTTATAACTTGCTTGTTTAGCCTTATGTGCTACTTGATGAGTGGATTATCCTCTCATATACCGTTACTTGATGATACTTGATAAATGATTACTTGAGTATCTATTTGAATTGCATGATAACATGTCATGTAGCTGCATCTAATAGCTTACTGAGATTTATCTCACCCTTTATTTGTTTCCCCCCCCCCCCAGGAAAGGAAGGATAGTGCGCAGTGATGCTCGACATAGTTGGGAGCTTACTTCGCAGGTCGTGATTGTTTTGGGGCTTGTGTCCTTTTACACTTGGTGAGGACGATGTATTATGGGTTTTGTATAACTCCTTATTTTGGGGGTAGACAGTCTTGTTCAGTTCTTGTTGTCACTAGACATCTTGTATAGTACTCTTAATGCCAGCTTATGTGCTAGGCATGTTTCCGCTGTGTATGTATTAAGTTTGGTTTTTAATTTTCTTGTCTAGAACTTGTGTTGTGAGCTAGTATAGCTCCTTACTCTAGAGTATATATATCATGTCAATTTGTTAAACAAATGTCATTAAGTTTCTTGTTAAGTTTCTTGTTTCTCGTTAGGCACTCCCATCCAGGTTCGAGGTTCTATTAGGAGATCCCGGGACCTGGGGGCATGTCAAGGAACATGCTTCAAGCAGTCAAGAAGTCACCTTGTATCAAGCAAATGTATGCAATGTTTGCACATACACAACAATAACATGTCTCATACAAGTTACTGCTTGTTCATAGCACTTTCTAGTTTACTACCATACATATGTATTGGTGTCAAGCCATGTACAAGATTTTATTATCTTATATTCAAGTCTTAATCCATTTCTATGGATGTTCAAGCAAGTATAAGAGTTATACATTTACTCTTATAAAATCCAAATCCTATTCTTAGGATGTTCAAGTCTAAGACCTTATGCTAATGCCTCTAAGGTGTACAACAAGTATAACACATTAGTGCTTGTTCATAGCACTTTCAAGACATAAGGAAGAGCTACTACTCTTATACTTAAGTTCAATGTCCTAAAACACCTATCTAGGTGCTCTAGACAATCACCTTAAAACCTCATTAATTTAGTCTTTGAATAGCCCTCTGAGTCTAGGTTATTCAGCTTCTTTCGGATTTTGATTCCGACTTTCCTATAGAAAGTTCTTACGCAAAACTAATTTTCGAGAGTTCCCACTTGGCACGACCGCGCGTGCAAAAATGGCACGACCGTGCCATCAAGGTCGAGAGTTCTCACGCAAAACTAATTTTCGGCACGACCGTGCCAATAAAAGGCACACGACCGTGCTAACACTGTCGAGGAAATTTGCCTAAAGGTGATATTTGGCACGACCGTGCCAAATAAAGGCGCACGACCGTGCTCGGTACAATTTGGTAGTTTTTCCCTGAGTTCAAACTTAACAATTCTCCGTCCCAAGCGTAGGAGTAACTTTTACTAACGTTTTAACAATACCCAGGGCATAAAAGCCTACTTCAAAACAAATTGTTCAAGTATAATTTCCCTTTTTACCAAGTCTTTTATACTCCCCTTGTCCCATAATTACAAGTACCACAAAAATCGTCCCAAACACGAAATTAACATTTACAAGTATCGAGAATAACATTTATGCATGTTATTACAAGCAAGGGGGAGCTAATAACTTACCTAGTAAAAATTCAAGTTGACCCAAACTTATTTCTGTTCGGCCTGGAACGCTCTATTCAACGCCACGAATATTAATTCGGGATCAGAATCAAGAACGGAGGGATAATTAAACTCGAGGAGTCGAGAATAGGGTGAAACCCTAACCTAGCTTTTTAGAACAGAGGGAGTGTACGTAAGAAATTTTGGGTAAAAAGACCCAGAGAAGAAGAAGCAATCCAAGGTTATCTATCAACTATCCAGGAATTGCACTTAGGCCCCTCAAGTTTCACTTTTAACAAAAAGACCCCTAAAGTCAAATTTTTACAAATGACCCAAAAGTCAAAACTAGACATTTAACCACCTTAACATTCTAAAGCAGTTAAAAATTTAACCCAAGTAAAACTAACACATAATATGCAAATTCAAGTATTTAACAAGTATGTCAAATATTTAACAAGAAATTCGATGGGTGTTACATTCTCTCTCTCTCTTTCCATGGAAAAAAGGGCAAGGTTTCTTTCTCTCTTCTCTCTTCATTTTCTTCCTCTTCCCCTCATCTTCTCTTAATTCTCATTTTATCAAATGTGTTTAGATCGTCGATAGGATCGTAGGAAGCTAAAAATATTTGAATTCCGTCGTCTTTGAGAAATTCCGGGTAAGTTGCTTTTTCCCCATTTTTATGCTAAATTGTTCATATCATGTTTATATAATGCTTGAGTTGTTATACTTGATGTTTTATTGAGTTTGGAATTTATTTGGAATTTATTTTGGGTTTTGGTTAAAAATGGTGATTTTGATGAATGTTGGGATTTGATCTTGGTTGTGGTTGATAAATGGTATTATTTAGGTCCCCTTTTAGGTTAATTGATGTTTGGGTACTTTGGGAATCTTGTTGGGAGTGTTGATTTTAGGTGTTGTGAAATTGGTATGAAAATGGTATGGAAATGGAAAGAACCTAGCTGCTGAAATCCCTCCCAGCCGTCGACCGAGCGCCCGCCCGCGCGGAGCCAGGCACCCGCCTACATCCCTTTTTCCAGCGGCCAGACCTTCTATTGGAATAAGCGCCCGCCCGCCCCCTTCCAGGCGCCCGCTCGCTCCCTGTTCCAGAATTCTGCCTTTTTGCTTGGTTATGACTAAGTGACTTTCCTATTTTAAGTTTAATTACTCTAATTAACTTAAGATAACACCGTGGAACACTTTATTAATTGGAATTGATTCTTTAAATATGTTATGGAATTTGATTAAGTATCATTTTGGGAATGTGGTCCATCCTTAATGTGTTGTTTGGATTGGTTTACCTTTGTGGCAATTTATTTGGAATGATTCCCTACTTTGGAATCAATGATTGTTTATCGTGCTAGTATTTTATTACTTAGCCTTTACTTGAAAGTCCAGCTGGTATTTGTGTGTGTTTCGGGCGATGCGAAACATTATGATGGCACAAGCTAAGTCCATTATGATGTTGACCATTGTTTTGCCCCATTATTTCCCTCCTCCAGATTGGCCTTGGATGTGAGATGAGCTAGCCCCTTTGTGAGCACTTTAGCTATTGGTTTTGGGCTTTGACTGTGTGTCACTGTCCCCTTATTGTTATTGGTTCCGGTACCGGGGGTTTTCTCTTCAAGCTTTCATGCTACTATGAAGATGTTGATTGTTGATTATTGAAGTTGCGCAGCGACCTTTATTTGGTTTTATTAGTTGGGAAACCTTGGCTAATATCCTTTGTTAATTGTTTATTTTCGCTGCTATCTGTTAAATGATATTGCTATGTGCTATGTGAATTATTATTGTTTATTTCTTATCGCATCATAGCATGTCATGTAGTTGCATTAGTAACTTATTGAGATTTATCTCACCCCCTTTTCTTTTGTCTTTGTTTTTCCTTAACCCCCCCCCCCAGGTGGAAAGGATTAGACTCGCTGATCACGAGACAGGACGTCGAGTGGGTTCGAGCTTTTAGGGCAGGTTGATATTGGTGGGTTTACATTATATAAATGTGTAACCTTTTTGGGATATTTGTACCAAACATTGACGTCATTAGGATTTGTATATTTTATAGCTTTGGCGTATAAGCTTATGGAGTTTATACTAGTTTTATTTTGTTGTTCAAGTTGGATTTCAAAACTTTGTGTTATCATCTTTTGGTATAAAAGGAAATTTTTATCTTCATTATTTTAGAGTTTATTGTTTAAGTCGACGTCCAGCTCGCGCACTCCGGGCCCGCGGGGTCAGGGTCGCGACAGCGCCATCGAAAAAAAGTTGCCACTTATTTTCCTCTGTTGTAGCGCAAATTAAATGCTCGTCGGGGAACTGTACATCTTCCCCCTTCACTTCGTCACACGGAAATTCAGCAAGCTGATCACTGAACACTTTCCCCCTGATGGATTTGAGTGTGACGTAAGTGATATCGTAGCCGGCGAGCATGAAATACCATTTGGCTATTCTTGTTGACCTGAAAGGCTTTTCGAAGATGTAGCGGAGCGGGTCCACTTTTGCTACCAACTTGATTGGGAAGGCCTCCATGTAATGCTTGAGCTTTTGAGTAACCCAAACCAATGCAGCACAAGACTTCTCTAAGACGGAGTAGTTCTTTTCAGCTCCTTGAAACCGGCGGCTGAAAAGTAGATAGCATTCTATTTTGTGGAGTCTCGCTGTTCTTGTGCTAACATAGCCCCTAGGGCTTCATCATTGACAGTGAGATAGAGCAAGAGAGGCTTCTCCTTGTGCGGTGGAACCAAAATTGGAGGGCATGTCAAGTAATGCTTCACTTGGTCGAAGGCTTCTTGGCACGCATCGGTCCATTCTAGAGCCACATTCTTTTTGAGTAGCTTGAAGATCGGCTCACACATGGAAGTGAGTTGGTGCACAAATCGACTGATGTATTGAAGTCTGCCCATGAAACCTTTGATTTCTTTCTGTGTCTTTTGGGGAGGCATCTCAATGATTGCATTGATCTTGGAGGGATCAGCTTCAATTCCTCTTTCAGTGACCATGTAACCGAGAACCTTTCCTCTGACGACCCCAAAAGTGCACTTTGCGGGATTGAGTCTCATGTTGTGTTGTCGAAGTCTTTCAAAGAACTTGCGAAGATCGATCAAATGTTGACTATCGGTTCCCTTTGAATTGATGATCATGTTGTCTACATAGACCTCGATCTCTTTATGAATCATGTCATGGAATAGATCCGTAACAGCCCTCTGGTAGGTAACCCCAGCGTTCCTTAGTCCGAACGGCATGACTATGTAGCAGAAGGTCCCCCACGGTGTTGTGAAAGCTGTCTTGTGGTGATCCTCTTCGGACATGAGAATCTGATTGTAACCGGCAAAACCGTCCACAAATGAGCGGACTTCATAGTTGGCAGTTGAATTGACGAGCATGTCGATATTTGGTAGTGGAAAATCATCTTTCGGGGAAGCTTTGTTCAAATCCCGGAAGTCCACACAAACTCGAACTTTGCCGTTTGCCTTTCTGACTGTCAAAATGTTGGCTAGCCAAGTCGGATACTCAATGACTTTGATGAAACCCACATTGAGGAGCTTTTCAATCTCTTCTTTGACTTGTAAAGACCATTCTGGCTTGATCTTTCTGAGCTTCTGCTTTACTGGCTTGGCGTCCTCTCTGATCGGAATTTTGTGCTCCGCGACCTTTCTGTCCAAACCCGGCATGTCTTTGTACGACCATGCGAATACATCCACAAATTCTCTGAGCAGTACAGTGAATCTGTCTTTATCTTCCCCCTTGAAGAAGCTGCCAATCTTTGTTTCTTTCGGCTCTTCGTTGGTACCCAGATTAACAACATGCAATTCCTCATCAGCCCCTGGACCATTTTCACCACGACAACGAACCTGTTGAGCTAGTTTATTTAGGTATGTTATGTTTTCGTGGTCTATTTCATCATAATTTGAATCGTTATTAACTTGTTCATTAAGTTCGTTATTAGTTAATTCATCATTTATGATGTTTGCAATCTCGGGGTACTCAGAAATATCAAATTTTTCATTAGCAAAGAAAGGAAACACACGCTCGGCTATTGCCTCCATATCCTCTTGGGTGAGGGCATTGGAAACACTCTCGGACTCAAGAGTAAGTGTGAGCCGCTCTTCCTTTGTTGCTGTACGGGGTGTACAACCCATTTCTCGGATCAAGAAATCCTCGGATACTACGGGCCCCTTCGTTGAATACCAGTTGTTGATTGGCTCGGAGCTTGGCGGGATCTCACTGATGGTTTTTTTTTCTGACGACGGTGTCGTAGATGGCTTTGACTTGACAATCGTCCATGATGGAAAATTCTTCAAACATTGAGGCTAGATCGGATTGTTGTTCCCCCACGGTAATCTCTACCTCGGACTCTATAGTCACTTTCTTGCCCCACCACTCTCGGGGTGACATTGGAGTAGGCTCCCTTTCTTGTGTCGGTATTTCACAATCAGTGAAGATCTCGAGACCGGGTTTTCTGACGCCCTTGTCGTTAACCCATGATTCGGGAAAGATCATGTACGGAACATCTTCGCCTTGGCGAACAAAGTAACCATTTAGTGTGTTGCGGTAGGCCTCAAGTTGGGGATTTCATATTGTCGCCCTTCTTTGCGAGCTCGGGTCTTTTGATTCTTAACCGCTTGCTCGTACTTCAAGTCATCATCGGTAGACTCGTATCCCAGACCAAACTTGTTCTTGACAAAAGGGACTTCTACGGGGTGCAATATCCCTTGTTGATGCTTCCCTAGGTCAAGACTGGGAAAGTGATTCATGTTCCTCATCATGCGGAGGACTCTAGGATTGCCGAAGGTCCATTGTCTGTTTCCCCCTTCTTTGTCAATGGTGTTGACGCCGGAGAGAGTGGCATCTTCTATCCCGTGTTGGACTTGGTGAACGGGTTGTCCCCCATTTCTGTGAATGGTGATATTCTCGGCCATGATGGTGACTATCTCGTCCCCATTTCTGATCTTGACACACTGATGGAGAGTGGAAGGTACCGCCGCATTGGAACTGTGGATCCAAGGTCGGCCCAGAAGTAAGTTGAATGAAGCAGGGACATCAAGTACTTGGAATGGGACGGACATGATCATGCTTCCAAATTCGATATCAACTTCTAACATTCCCATGACTGTATGGGCATTGCTGTCGTACCCTCTAATGACTTGTGCGGAGGGTTGTAAATCAGAGCTTTTGAGCCCCAGTATGCCCATGACTCAGCTAGGCATTAAGTTGAGTGCAGAACCACCGTCTACTAGAACTCTTGAGATGGGTCTCCCCCTTGCCTTTACTTTGAGGTAGATGGCTTCATTGTGTTCGGACCCAAATGGCGGGAGGTCCATGTCGGCAAAAGTGATGACATTGCCGAAGTGAATGTGACCTATCATTGCTATGAGGTCCTCGGGTGTCGTGTCGGGAAAGACTGATGTGTCATCCAAGTTCTTGATGACGAGGTCTCGGTGTCTCTTTGATGATGCAATAAGGTCCCAGATGGATATATTGGCTTGCGTCTTCTTGAGCTGTGTTAACAAAGGATCTTCGGGTATGTCGCGTGCTTGCGATCTTTGAGAAGAGGTGTTGGTTGCTGCGGTATTGGGAGGGATTGCGCTCGTTGTTACTCGGCCACTGCGAGTGAGCACGTTCACGGTCCCTTGTAGCTTATTCTTCCTATTCTCTAAGACTTCCCTCATAATCTCATCATAAGTCACAACATAACAAGAATTATCAAGTTTATTCATATCATCGGAGCCCTCATTCACAATTGGGATCGAATGAGTGGTTCCTTCAAACTCTCCTACCTCTATTATATTGACACCACCCTCATTAGGGATTATGAATTCCTTCTTGTCTATGAGGTCTTGGATGGTGTTGAGGATGGAGAAACAATCCTCGGTGAGGTGGCCGGTGCATTGGTGGTAGTCACACCATTTATGGTGGGCATGATTGGGACGGAACGGTTGTGGTTGCTTGTACCCTTGAAGAGGGGTGATTTGCCCCTTGTCCTTTAGAGCTTCATAGGCCTCGGTGATGGTCATGCCATTGAGAGGAGTGTAGACGCGGTCGTTTTGGAACCGCTTGCCTTGTGGTGGAGGGACCTTCTTGTAATTCCCCTTGTCGGTAGTGACGGCATTGACAGAAGCCTCTTTGTTTGAACTAGAGGCGGCCTTGTATCGGTAAGTAGGAGTGGCCTTTTTAATCTCCTTGAGCAAGTTATCCATGCGTACCCCCGTTTTGTACATTTGGGAGAAGTCGGAGTAGCAAGCCCCACTTAGGTGGGTGCGGAGATCAATCTTGAGACACTTGAGAAAGATGTCCATTTGCCCTTTTGTGTTTGGCCTCTCAACAATTTCAGAGAGCTTGTCATTCCATCTCCTTGTGAAGTCAATGAAGGACTCGTTGTCTCTTTGAGTGGTGTTCTCGAGCTCTTTCCTTATGGGTCGGTGAGTGGTGTTGCCTTGATATTTATTTTTGAAGGCAAGCATAGCGGCATCCCAATCAAGACGGATAGTGAGCGGGAGAGTTGCATACCAATCCTTTGCCGCCCCCTCGAGAGTGAGAGGAAAGCATTGAGCCATAACTTTTGGGGAGACCTTCTTCGGAACCATAGCCCAAATGTAAGTCTCGATGTGAGCCATCGGGCATGAGTTGCCCTTAGAATTGCTAATGTCGGGCATCTTGAATTTGTCGGGGAGAGCGGCCATCGTCCTCATGAGGATGGATGACTGATAAAGGCTTGTGTTGGAGCCTTTTCCCATGTTGAGGCCGTCGAATTTCTGATCAATGTAGGCCATGATGGAATCAACCATTTTGGGGTCGTTGTTATCGGTGCTTGGTTTCCCCACTTTTTTGGTACGGGCACTGACATATGGGCTTTCAAACAAACCCTCGGTCCACTCGGATTCTTCATTGTCATTAACCCCCTTGTTTTTGGAGAGCTTGAGAAGCTTGGCTTTCAGTTGGTCAACCTCGGTCTCGTAGGCCTCCCTTTGACTGTCGACATGAGCTTGCCACAAGGCTTCTTTAGTTTGAGCCTCTTGGTTAAGGGTAGAGACTTGTTGTTGGAGTCTTTGAACCATGGCAGAAAGCTGTTCGAGAGTCATGGCGTTGTTGGTGCTAGAGTCGCCAGCCATTGATGATGTAGAAGCTGTTGGAGTGATCAGTTCACGAACAAGCCTGTTGGATGAATCCCTGTAGATGCAGAGAGTACCAATCGGACCTATAATTGGAGAAGTAGCCCTTGTCAGTCTCGATTCACACTTTCGGTCCATGAGGAGGTTGAGAACACACAGTTGGGCACACGACTCGAACCACATAAGAAAAAAGACTCTTTTTTTTTTTTTTTTTTTTTTATAAGTCGGAGGGAATGGGTCCCTTTTGGGGTTTCTAAAAAGATAATGGAATCGTCACACTAGTATATAGACCATCTCGCGGTCCCATATACTCATCGGATTCCACCGCGTTTGTGAATCCTGCATGTGTCGGGATTAAACTAAATTAATGTAGTAAAGCATACATGCGGGGACGGATTTTTTATTTTCGTCCAAAATAACCACTTTTGGGGACGGATTTTTATTGCGTCCGTTTCAACAAGTTGGCATGTATGATTTGAAAACATTAGTTTAGGGAAATCTCGGTACATGGAAACCGACTTGGTCACGGAGTGTTAGACCCTAACTAGAATTGTGTGGTTTGTGCTCGGCTAAACAGAGGCTTAAAGGTCACCGCCAGCATGTAGTCATGAACTACGCCACGGGCTGAGTTTACCGCTTCGAAAGAGCCAAGGTCGAGTGGAGCTTGAAACTTTATAGGACGGGCCTCGACGGGTTTGGGGTTGGACTTGTGCGACTCGATAGTGAGCAATTTATAGGAGTAATGTGCATGTAGTGTGAGGTCTACCACGTGACAATTTTTTTTTTTTTTGAAAAGAAAAGATAAAAACACATAAGCACGTAAATTACAACTCCCGAATCACCCGTGTGACCGGTAAATAAAACATAAAATTAAACAGTCCAAGGGTTCAATTCTGTTCTGATGCAGGCAACTGTGCCCACACCCTACTGTTCTGTTCAGTCACTGAAATCTGTTCTTGCCCTGAAAATTGGCCCAGAAGCGCGCGCCTCGGGCTTGCGTTGTGGGAAGCGCGCGCCTGGCGCATTGTATCTGGGAGGCGCCCGCTTCTGGGCTCACCTGTTAGATTATCAGAAACTTATGGACTCAGGGGATTGCCCTGGTCCTGATTGTGTGATAGAACCCCTGCAATGTTTGTTAGCATGAAATAATAGGAAGAATAGGAAGAACACATGGAAGGCGGGTGATTCTAGAACTTGATGCGGGACGCGCGCGCTTTGGACCATGATGGTCCGAAGCGCGCGCTTCCCATGTCAATTTCCAGAATGCCCAGAAAAGTGAATTATGAACAGAAACACAAGCTTAACCCTCAAGCAGTCCCCAGCGGAGTCGCCACTGTAGATACCCCGGGGGCGGAGGCCACGGCCTTAGGCTAGAGCGCGTGAATTACCCTAGGATGTCTAATTATGTTTTAGAGTCGCCACCCACGTTTTTTGGAACGTAAGAAAACCTAATGTTTATGAGCCTAAGTTTGATTTACGAAAACAGAGCTTCTTTGGGATGAGGGGTTCGGGGGTTAGGTTAGGAAATGGGAAGTACTTAAACACCCATTTCGCCCGAGCAACGTCTGTCTTGTTTGTTCATAATTCACTTTTAAAGATAAATGCGTTCTTCCTATTAAAATGATGATAAAAAGGGGGTTTAGAGTTAAAATGTAGAGAGATGACTCCTAGGCCAATTCAATGTAATGAAAGGACCGTTGGTGTCATGTCCCAAATGGTTTTGGGTGATTTCACATTTGATTGAAGAAGAAGAAGAAGAAGAAGAAGAAGCAGAAGAAGAAGAAGAAGAAGAAGAGAAATGCTTAAGACATTTACCTATAGTATCCTTCAAAAAGAACCTCTTGTAAAGCCTTGAAGAAGAGGTTGAACCCTTAGTTGAAGAAATCCCAAGAGAAAGTCTAGGAAATAAGTGAGTAAAAGGTATAAAAATAATGATGTCCAAGGTCCTCCTCCAATGATGGATTGAGGGATTTTTATAGTTGAAAAAGAACTGTTTTTGGAGCCAAACGGAGTCTCCAAGAAATCTTTCCCGGGCAAAATCATGTATAATGAGCAAGGGAGAGATTCTTGGGCAAAATCTGTAACTGACACACCCCAGAAGCGCGCGCATCCCACCTAGGCGGCGGAAGGCGCGCGCGTTTGGCCTCAAGGGGCGGAGGCGCGCGACTCTGAGAAGCAATTTTTGACAGAATGGACTAGAAAGTTAGAAATGTTATTCAGTTTAGTCCCGGGACTTAACGGAATCCGTCTGGAACTTAACCAAAGTAACAGAAACTAACAGAAAACACTTAGAAGAGGGAGAAACACAAAACCAAGTGTGCAATCGGGGTGAGCGGTCCAAGGCGGGGTGTCTACACTGCTACTTATCACGCGTAACATGTTAGATCTAATGTTTTAATCCCTATTTATAATGCATAGCCGATGATGATCCACGAGATCTAGGAACTACTTCTAAACCCTTAACTTTAAGTAAATATTCCCATGATCAATAACCCTCCTATGATGAATGTGATGAATACACATTGATCCGATCAATGGTATAATCATTATTATAGGATGTGATCATCTTGTATGTTTCTTTCTCCTCCCCCTTCATTATGCATGATCCCCTCTTCTTCTCTCTATTCCGATTATGTGCGAACTACGTCGAACTGAGCTTCTCAAACGAGAGGAACGTAGGAAATCTTCAGATCCGATCAAAATCACTAACACACTACTAACACATTCATCATGATAGAAAGTCCGATCCATCAGGCGATAGGAGTGATAACTTGATATTCTTCTCTTATCGTAACTTGACCCTCGAACCCTCTCTGTTAAGCTTTTCTCAATGTTTTAGCTCGATGAAAACAACGTGGCGACTCATTAATAGGTTAAATGACAACTTGAATATCCTAATCCCATAGAAAAGATAAAATAAAGATAAATAATAAAAAAGACTTCCCGTTCGTCGCCCGCATTCGGAAAGGGGTATTCACAGTGGCGACTCTGCTAGGGACTAGCTTTGAACATCTTCAAACATAGAGGGTCAAACTTTCGTCAATATCATGATTGTATACTTACTTGTTATTTCCCCCCTGTACTTTATCTCTTATGCATATCTGCCTCCCTTGTAACTGTAGAGCGTTAACATCTTAACTATTCCCCCTTGTACTATTTTAACTGTTTTGCCTTGGATACATGTAAATACAAAAAACCTTCTATTTTCTCTCTAAAAATAACTAGTTGTTGTCCGCACACTACCACTAGGTCCGTGTCACACTACACACCCTACTGGATACTCCGCTGAGTGCACAGATTTTGGTAATCCTGTCGCCTCTATCTTCGTGGTACCCGGGCTATCTAACTCGCCGTTTTCACTTGTGAAGCGGTCGAGGTTAATCCTTTGTTCATTTCTAAAACCATGTACTCACAGACTCTAGGACACTCCAAAGTTGACCGGTTGGTTTGACTAGCTTTTCTTTATAGACAATTAACGTGTCGTTCATGACATCATCCGTTAAGTCTTTAATGAGTCAAGATCCTTCGAGAGAAAAAAGCATAAAAAATGAAATTCCCTACGAGGATGTGCATATGGTAAGCCGAGTGATACTTTGTACAAGGATCCCAACTCGTTAAAAACTTAACGGAAGTAACATAAAAGTTATGTTAAATGCCTTTAAACAAGGGTTAGTCGTTAGGATCCGTTAGGTCGGTGGAAGTCTCTTGCCCTATAGGACCCTCGCCCAAATTGTCCATTTGGGAGGTGCAATACAGGTGAATAACGAGGGGTCTATACACGTAGTGATGACCTCCACTGATCCAGGTTTTGTAGATAGTAACCCAAAAAGGGGTACCCCTTCCAACCATTAGGACTAATAATACATTGTTTTTGTAAATAACAAAATACATTGCATGAGCCTTGTCCCATCCTAAAACTCGTATCCACAACCTCTACAGAGAAGCAAGTTTAGGTCTGTTCCGGTGGTCGTCTTCAACGGTCAAGCCTTCCGCAAGCTCAGTCTTCAGTCTCTGCATCAACAATGTCTCCGCCATCATCAGAGCCCACTACTCCTAATGTCTCCACTCCGCCAGTCTCCGCTTCTGCCGAGCCCGAGATCGCCGCCAGCATCAAGCCCTCGGATATCCCGCCACCTCTCCATGCCTTCTTCACCAACCTCATGCTACAGATCTCCAAGCTTGACGATCGAAGCAAATATCTATAAAGGGTCAACCAAGATCTTAAAGATCACCTTCATACTGAAATGAAGAAGAAGGGTGTGGATACTAGCTTCCGCAATGAAGAAGTCATCTTCGTCCAAGATGAAGAAGCACCTGTCACCTACCCTTCCAATGAGGATTCTACCCCTCTCAAGGTGCCCAACTACCAAAGGGTCCCTCCTCCTGATTTCGGTACTAAAGAAACCTCCAGCAAGGGTCCATATGAGCCATCGCCAGAAATGATGGGTAGCTACTTGTCCTCTACCAAGTTGCCACCGCCTTCACTACTATTGAGCATCGGTGCCGCCATACCTTCAATCTCCACTGCTCCTCCCGCTACTCAAGCCTATGGCAGCTCTGATTTCTCCAATCACCCTCTAGTAGTTGTGATGCAAGAACAAATTCCCAAGCTCTCCGACACGGTTTCCAAGAAAGCCGCTCTGATAGTCAAAACCATCAACCCGAGTAATGTGGGTGCTCTACCTAGAGACTTCAAGATGTCGAAGGTCTCTACATTCCATGGTATTACGTGTCCCAAGACTCATCTCGACAGTTATGTGCTAGTTATGAGAGCCCGTGACTGCACCAACGAGCAGATGGCCCGAGTCTTTTACACCACCTTGGATGGAATTGCTCTCCGTTAGTTCTTGAGTTTGGACCCCTCCGAACGAGAGACGTGGGATCAAATCACCACAACTTTCTTCGAGAAGTACCAGTCAAACCTAGATTGGCATGTCAACCGTACTTGTTGGTCCCAAAGACACAACAAGGGTATGAAAAGAGGCTAGAGGGGGGGGGTGAATAGCCTATTTAAAATTATCAACCCTTTTTCAAAATTCAACCTTGTGCTTACTATTGAGTTTTGTGGTCAAGTAAAAACCACTAGTTCAAAGTAAAATGCACAGCGGAAGTTTTCGATAAAACGATGTAGAGTTGTTTTTGAAGTTAAAAACTGCTAGGTAAGCAAAACGTGCGGTCAGCAATATTGCGCTCGGCAATATTGCGGTCGGCAAAGATAGAGGTTTGAAAGATTCAATTTGCGGTAAGAAAAATGCGGCAAGTAAGTTGCGGTAACCCTTGCGGTCGGCTATTTGCGGTAAGCAAGGTTACTGACTAGAAAGGTTGAAAATGAAAGTTTGTGTCTTAGAGTTTTGGCAAAATGATAAGTAGTCAGAAGTAATAACTTAGGCAATAGGCAAGCAGCAAACACAATTCAAAATCGTGTGAGTATCTGGAAAGATCAAAACACTAAACGACAAACAAAGTCAATATGAACAATAAGAACAATTGCAGAAAGTAAATTTGCAGAATGTAAATGACACAATGATTTGGAAAGGTTCGATCTGTTAAAAGATCTACGTCCTTTACCAAGATGGTCAGTCTTGGATTTTGAATGGAGGATATATTGTCGCGACCCCGAACCCGCGGGTCCGGAATACGCGAACTGGACGTCGACTTAAAACCAAAACTCTAAAATATAGAAGTTAAAAATTCCATTTTGAACCAAAAGATGATAACACAAAGTTTTACAAATCCAAGTTTAAATCAACAAAGTACATCTAACATAAGCTCCACAGCTTATACCCAAAAGAATAAAATATAAAATTCTTAATGACGTCAATAATGGTAAAACTATCCCCAAAAGGTTATACATTTAAATAATGTAAACCGATCCATAACAACCTGCCCCAAAATCTCAATCCTCTCGACGTCCTCCTCGATCCGCGAATCCTAATCCTTTTCCTCCTGGGGGGGGGTTAAGGAAAAACAAAGATGGAAATAAACGGGGTGAGATAAAATCTCAGTAAGTTACTAATGCAACTACATGGCATGCTATAATGCAATAAGCAATAAACAATGATAAATATCACATAGCATGTAACAATTAACAGTCAACAGATAGCAGCGGAAATAAAATACTAGCACGGTAAACAACTAAGGATTCCAAAGTAGGGAACCATACTAAATAATCACCATAAAGATGCAACGGGTACTCATGAAGAGTTTAACAACAACGATAACAAGAGTTTCTCATGAAGAGCACAACAACGATAAACGGATTTTCTCATAAAGAGCACAACAACATTGATCATTAAAACAAGATGATTCCAAGACAAGGCACGTATCAAATACATCCTAAATATGATACCCACAAGTAAATCATAAAGAGCACAACCCAAACGGTCGCTCACAAATGGCACAATGACTATTACCAAAATGACCCTAAACATTTACTCATAAAGATATACTAGGACTATGAACTCAACCATCTCATCACACCTGGAATTTCAAAATAGGAAATCAGAATGAATACACCTTAAGGTTAATCAAACCGTAAGTACCCAATCGCCAATTCACGCTTTACCTCCGCCCATAACGAACCAATTCTAAACACCCCAAACGAATCCAAAAGGTTACCCTTATTAGAACATGATCACGACCGGACTAAACCCTACACTTTAGTGTTCCAAAACAACCCTCTAGGTCCTATAGGATATCACCTAAAACCTAGACCAAGTCTTATTCAAAAATCAATCCGATCAGTAAAATAACTTTCAATTAAATGGTCTCAAGGTATTAAATCCTCACTTATATCACAAAGATGATCACAACAACTCAACACGGTCACTCAAATGGATTTGCAAAACTTGATCACAAAGGATTGATGCAATTCCTCTTACCCTCAAACACCCAATAAAATTCCGAAGTATAAAACTTAGCACTTAACTGAATGACCCATCCCATATTTTAGTACTCGGAGAGAGCTTCGAAACGAAAGTTTACACGCCTAAAACGGAGTCCGGACGAAGAAGTTATGGGGGAAACAGTTTTAGAAGAAAAGGGAAGAATATATCAGAGTCTCAGCTTGGCACGACCGTGCCTAAGAAAGTGGCACGACCGTGCTAATCATGACGGAAGGAAAGGAAATTTTGGCGCGACCGTGCCTAAGAAAGTGGCACGACCGTGCCAAACATTACGGGAGGAAAGGGAATGTTGCACGACCGTGCCAAATAAAGGAGCACGACCGTGCCAACCATTACGAGAGGAAAGTGAATGTGGCACGACCGTGCCAAAAAAAGGAGCACGACCGTGCCAGAAGAACAATGCCCAGATTCTTCCTGGGTTTACCAATTTCGAACCAAAACACAACCTTCACTAAAGTTATCAAAATCAAAGCTTCCCAATACATTTCTAAAGCTCCTAAACAACATCCAACCTAAAGGGAACCTAAATAACACCCTTTAATCAACCAAACCAACACCAAATCCCCACATTCAAGATTTCACCATTTTTACCCAAAAACTCAAATAAATCCAAATAAATTCTAAACTCAACCAAACTTCAAATATAACACATCAAACATCATATAAACATGAGATGAACATTTTAGCATCAAAATGGGGGAAAAGTAACTTACCCGGATTTCTCAAAGTTGATGGATTTCAATTATTTTTGGCTTCCAACGATCCTATCGACGATCTAAACATGTTTCAAGTTTTAAGAAACGAGAGATTAAGAGAGGAAGATGAAGAAAATGAAGAGAGAAGGAAGAAGATGAAACTTACCCACAATGGAGGAGAGAGAGAGAGAGTGTGCTGGGAGGAGGAAGATGAGTGAGGGAGAAGAGTAGGGAGGTGAGGGAGAAGAGAGGGAGTAGGGGAATTATTTTTAAAAAGTTACATCTAGGCCCCTCCCTTCCTACTAACACAATACTACACTCCCAACTAACAATTAAGACTCAACAATACCACACTAGCACAAATGACCCAAATAAAATGCTAGGCATGAATTATTATAACACATAAGGTGCACATTTAAATTATTAATTAAATAATAATTTAAATAAAGAAACAAGCAAATAACTAAATAATAATTATTTATTACTAATAAAATAGAGCCTAGATTTCGGGTCGTGACATTCACTCCCCCTTAAAGAAAATTCGACCCGAATTTTAACGAGACTTACCCGAAAGACCAAATGGCTACGGATACGATAGCTCCGCCATTTCTCAAATTCCTCAATTGTCCAATCTAACCCACTAAAAGGTAACCTTAAATAATGCTTACGATAACACCACCTCTCGAACCGAATCATTCCATCATTATCTTCATTACTAATCAAAATCCATACTCAAAATCGAAGAATTGAAATTATTTTCACACATAATTCTCGAGGTATCTCAAGCTCGCCTTATTCATAACCTTAACTACACCGCAGAGGTACCTCCATTTGTAAATCGCATACTTAGTATTATTCCCCAGAAATTCCAAACATTACCATCTCGAGCTTAATTAGCTTTTAAAATATGAAAAGCTAAAGAAATTTTCCATCCCCATAATATTCACCAAAGGTTATATCTCTAAGGATTCCCATTATAGTGCTCTCGCTCTAGGTAGCACCTTAAACTAGAGGTGTAATATAAACTCAACATTTTAATACAAAATGTTCACTTAAATCTACGCCATAATATCATCGTCATAACACTCCACTCCTTGAAAGCCTAAAATAATACGAATACGCAATAGTCCGAAAATGATCTAAATTTTATCTTCAAGGGATTTCCTCTAACTCCCTTTTTAGTTAACAACCTGTGCTCATATACCCAAGGAAATCGACAAATCTCAAATCCTCAATAGCTAACCCAAGTTAGTCTTTCACGCATACATTTATTAACCTAATGATACTTAGGCTCAATAGTACTACCATCATAATAAACCAATTAGCTAGCAACGTTCCAACTGACCCAATACCAAATCATGATATTCCTTAATTATGCCCAAGTATTGATACTCCACTTCCTTCACATACCCTTGATCCAATTCGGGAAACGCCACCAAGAAGGGATTTAGAACCATAGAACCACCATTTAACCAAAATTTCAAAATGCCTTTAACATAAATCGAGAAATTATTACTCTCCCAAAATGTACTTCGTCCTTTCTAACTTAACACGCTTACCACCATTAATGATCATAACTCCTACAACAAACTCATCATCCATAACAAATCGTACACCTCTCCATACTAATCCATTCCGATGCATTCACGGAGATGTACTAAAAGTGACCAAAATTTTCCTTAAGAGATCCTCATTGAATCCTCAACTCCTATAACCCAACCGATACGATATGGATATTGATCTAAATATTAGCATTACAACCTTGTACCACAACAACCCAATTTAACCCAAGCTCCTCCCCAAACACTAGGTACTATTCGGAAGAAAATGAAAATCTTACGAATGATAAATACACCCAACAAATTGACCGAAACTAAATACTCAGATTTCAATTAAGAAAAGATAGGTATAACTCTACCCAAAGGAACGGTCTCAAACAGTTTTAAGAAATTAGGAATGGGGAATATAACAATCCCCTTACAACAATAGACTAAAGCAATAGTAACATCAAAATCTTGCAATAGCAATATGGCTAATTTAGCAGGTGAGACATAACCATACTTAAGCACATCATAAGCACATAAGACTTCATCAGATACCCTAAACTCCTCCATAGGAGTAGACACCTACAACACATAAGTCAAAGACTCAGAAGAAATAAATGCAACTAATGCACAGAAACACATAAATGCGATGATCCTAAAATGCACGCGCTCGCTCTCACGACGCAAAATAATACCTCCTGAAATTTATCCGTTACCTGGTGAGTGCTGATTGGTCGCAATTACTCTGCCCTATACCTTAGGATTCCCCGAAGCATCTCTCTTCTGACCCGGTGAAGTACTGGTTCCTGTTCCTGATGATTGAACCTTAAACCTCAGACAGTCTTTTATGAAGTGACCCAGTTGACCACAATTGATACATTTTCCTTGTTTCTTACAACACTTATCCTCCAAATGGCCTTCCCTCTGACAGTAAGTGCAAAGCCACCTACCTTGTTTCCCTTGTTTCCCCGGAGTAGTACTCGGATTCCCTAGCGCGGTTTGTCCCTTAAACTGAGATGGTGGTCCCAAATTACCTCGGTTATCTGAACGGTGATGGGGTTGAGATTTAGCATGGCTTACTTGTTTACCCGCATTTGCAACCTCGGTCTTCCTCTTATGCTCCCCAATATCTTGCTCGATCAAGTATGCCCGGTCTACCGCATCCTGAAATGTCACAATCCTCTGGGCTATAAGCTGAGTCCGAATAGAAGTCTTCAAACCCCGGATGAATCTCATAGCTTTCTGCTCCTCGGTCCGCACAAGATAGTCACAATACCGGGCTAATTCTGTGAACTTAGCCGAGTACTGAGCTATAGACAACAAACCTTGCTCCAGGTTGAGCAGCTCGATCTCCTTTCGGTTTTGATCCACTACCGGAATGAAATGCTCCTTGAACTTTCGCAAAAACAATTCCCATGCATACACTGTGTGAGTATCATCCCAACTCGCTTTAACACCCTTCCACCAATGCTCGGCGGCACCCACAAGTTTATAAGCCGCAAACCGGACCTTGTCTTCATCGGTGCAACCAAAGACATCATAAATTTTCTCCATCGACTCAATCCATAGCTCGGCCTTCCTTACATCGGGTTCCCCATTGAACTCAACCGGTTTCAATTTCAGAAATTGTTCCAATCCGTAGCGGGGTGGTGGTGCTTGTTCTACCCTCGGACCTTGATCATGTATGGCCTTCATGGCCGCCTCAAACATGCCCTCAAACATTGCACGGGCTTCATCCCTTGTTTCATTCTGATTTGCATTACCGGTATTACTTTCACCACTTCTCCTTCGAGCTATTTCACACAAGTACCTGCATAAAACAACAATTGTTACTCACTCCGAACACACTACCCTCCTAGGTCATACTAATCCACCTATACTTATACATAGAGCTAAACCATAGCTCTGATACCAACTGTCGCGACCCCGAACCTGCGGGTCCGGAATACGCGAACTGGACGTCGACTTAAAACCAAAACTCTAAAATATAGAAGTTAAAAATTCCATTTTGAACCAAAAGATGATAACACAAGGTTTTACAAATCCAAGTTTAAATCAACAAAGTACATCTAACATAAGCTCCCCAGCTTATACCCAAAAGAATAAAATATACAATTCTTAATGACGTCAATAATGGTAAAACTATCCCCAAAAGGTTATACATTTAAATAATGTAAACCGATCCATAACAACTTTCCCCAAAATCTCAATCCTCTCGACGTCCTCCTCGATCCGCGAATCCTAATCCTTTTCCTCCTGGGGGGGGGGGGTTAAGGAAAAACAAAGATGGAAATAAACGGGGTGAGATAAAATCTCAGTAAGTTACTAATGCAACTACATGGCATTCTATAATGCAATAAGCAATAAACAATGATAAATATCACATAGCATGTAACAATTAACAGTCAACAGATAGCAGCGGAAAGTAAACACATAACAAAGGATATTAGCCAAGGTTTCCCAACAGAAAGAACCAAATAAAGGTCTCTGCGCAGCTTCAACAATCAACCAATCCATATCTTCACAGTAGCATAAAAGCCGAAGAGAAAACCCCGGTCAGAAGCGACCAATCAACACATCAATCAAACAAACCATCTTCAGAGTAGCATAAAAGCTGAAGAGAAACCCGGTACCGGAACCAATAACAATGTAAAGTGCCACAAGGGGCGGGAGCCATGTCACAAAGTCATGCTCCAAAACGATTAGCTAGAATACCCACAACGGAGCTAGCTCATCCTAACCAAGGCCAATCTGGATGAGGACAGAAGGACCAATGGGCGATGCTATACTGGACTTGGCTCGTGCCATTATAGCATTATCCATTGCCTGACTCGATACACAATTTAACCAGCTGGACTTTCAATCATGCTAAGAAATAAAATACTAGCACGGTAAACAACTAAGGATTCCAAAGTAGGGAACCATACTAAATAATCACCATAAAGATGCAACGGGTACTCATGAACAGTTTAACAACAACGATAACAAGAGTTTCTCATGAAGAGCACAACAACGATAAACGGATTTTCTCATAAAGAGCACAACAACATTGATCATTAAAACAAGATGATTCCAAGACAAGGCACGTATCAAATACATCCTAAATATGATACCCACAAGTAAATCATAAAGAGCACAACCCAAACGGTCGCTCACAAATGGCACAATGACTATTACCAAAATGACCCTAAACATTTACTCATAAAGATATACTAGGACTATGAACTCAACCATCTCATCACACCTGGAATTTCAAAATAGGAAATCAGAATGAATACACCTTAAGGTTAATCAAACCGTAAGTACCCAATCGCCAATTCACACTTTACCTCCGCCCATAACGAACCAATTCTAAACACCCCAAACGAATCCAAAAGGTTACCCTTATTAGAACATGATCACGACCGGACTAAACCCTACACTTTAGTGTTCCAAAACAACCCTCTAGGTACTATAGGATATCACCTAAAACCTAGACCAAGTCTTATTCAAAAATCAATCCGATCAGTAAAATAACTTTCAATTAAATGGTCTCAAGGTATTAAATCCTCACTTATATCACAAAGATGATCACAACAACTCAACACGGTCACTCAAATGGATTTGCAAAACTTGATCACAAAGGATTGATGCAATTCCTCTTACCCTCAAACACCCAATAAAATTCCGAAGTATAAAACTTAGCACTTAACTAAATGACCCATCCCATATTTTAGTACTCGGAGAGAGCTTCGAAACGATAGTTTACACGCCTAAAACGGAGTCCGGACGAAGAAGTTATGGGGGAAACAGTTTTAGATGAAAAGGGAAGAATATATCAGAGTCTCAGCTTGGCACGACCGTGCCTAAGAAAGTGGCACGACTGTGCCAATCATGACGGAAGGAAAGGAAATTTTGGCGCGACCGTGCCTAAGAAAGTGGCACGACCGTGCCAAACATTACGGGAGGAAAGGGAATGTTGCACGACTGTGCCAAATAAAGGAGCACGACCGTGCCAACCATTACGAGAGGAAAGTGAATGTGGCACGACCGTGCCAAAAAAAGGAGCACGACCGTGCCAGAAGAACAATGCCCAGATTCTTTCTGGGTTTACCAATTTCGAACCAAAACACAACCTTCACTAAAGTTATCAAAATCAAAGCTTCCCAATACATTTCTAAAGCTCCTAAACAACATCCAACCTAAAGGGAACCTAAATAACACCCTTTAATCAACCAAACCAACACCAAATCCCCACATTCAAGATTTCACCATTTTTACCCAAAAACTCAAATAAATCCAAAATAAATTCTAAACTCAACCAAACTTCAAATATAACACATCAAACATCATATAAACATGAGATGAACATTTTAGCATCAAAATGGGGGAAAAGTAACTTACCCGGATTTCTCAAAGTTGATGGATTTCAATTATTTTTGGCTTCCAACGATCCTATCGACGATCTAAACATGTTTCAAGTTTTAAGAAACGAGAGATTAAGAGAGGAAGATGAAGAAAATGAAGAGAGAAGGAAGAAGATGAAATTTACCCACAATGGAGGAGAGAGAGAGAGAGTGTGCTGGGAGGAGGAAGATGAGTGAGGGAGAAGAGTAGGGAGGTGAGGGAGAAGAGAGGGAGTAGGGGAATTATTTTTAAAAAGTTACATCTAGGCCCCTCCCTTCCTACTAACACAATACTACACTCCCAACTAACAATTAAGACTCAACAATACCACACTAGCACAAATGACCCAAATAAAATGCTAGGCATGAATTATTATAACACATAAGGTGCACATTTAAATTATTAATTAAATAATAATTTAAATAAAGAAACAAGCAAATAACTAAATAATAATTATTTATTACTAATAAAATAGAGCCTAGATTTCGGGTCGTGACATATATTGATTCTTCTTGAGTACAAATTACAAAGATGAAGTATTGAATCAACACCTACTTTCTATGAAGAACAAATCCTAGACTTAGACAAGTGTATCCCTAATGATGCAATCTATGTGATTGATCAATCGGGGTGTGTGTGTGTAAAGAATCAGGAGCTCTATGTAATCTAAATGATTGAGTGCCTAATGAATCTTTAAGTGTTGCTGGGCTTGAGATTTGAAGTTCTTGAAGGCTTGCTGGGGATCTTTGAAGTTTTGAAGGTGAATGCTTGAAGATTCAAATGATTCTGGAAATCTTTGAGTATGATCTTCAATCACCAAGTATTTCGACAGCAATTTCTCTCTTTGAATCTCAGCACACTTTTAATGAAGAAATTAAAGACTATTTATAGCCTTGGGTGAGAGAGATAGCTGTTGGAAGATGATGACCTGTCACATTCTGATTGGAGCTCATATCTTTGTCTTGTAGTTGCAGAAGTTAGTGGGCAAGATGTACTATCTTGTACCAGACATAACGACCAAATTCAAATTTGAATTTTGCAATGATTAAATCAAACTTGTCGTTTCTTGGTCTTCACTTGGTTGTGTGATAGCTGGTCTGCGGTCAGACAAGATTGAGGTAACCTTATAATCAGCAAGGATTTTGGTCGTCAAAATCATGCGGTCGTCAAAAACCATGCGGTCGCCAAAAACCATGCGGTCGCCAAAAACCTTGCGGTAGGCAGACTTAGCCATTTTCACCATATCAGCAGCACCAGCATTTCTTCAAAATTTGAGGGGCTGATCTTCTAAGCCTAGCTAAACTAAAAATGGACTTAACTAATGAAGTTGTAAAACTTCTTACAATAAAACCTAAAGTCCATAAAAAGTAAAAAGAGGTTATGGGATCAATCAAATCTAGGTAATAGGAGTGGTTTATGATGTGCATACCCAACAATCTCCCCCTATTTGATTGAGACCATTAGCTACTATAACAAAGACTAATTCATTGTACTTGGTAATAACATGTTTCAAGAAATTAATTTTATTAATTCATGCCCCAAGTCAATGCATACACAGTAAGTCAATGTTATAGATTTCTATCATCCTAAAGAATAAAATAAAAGACTAATCCTAGAAGATAGAAATATTTTTGATGCAATTCAAAGAGATAATATATGAGGGAAATGAATAGCATCAAACAACACAATCATAGCAAGTACTCTGAATTAATAAGGCAGTGAAGCGTAAGAGTACGAATCCAAAAGAGAGAATAAATGTTGTGTTACAAACCCAAATAAGTTAAACAGAAAATGAAAATTGTTTGAGGCAACCAGCCTAATCAAAAACACAACGGTAACATAAAATAGTGTGGTCAGAAGGGCGGTAGAGAGATGCGGTCGGGGGGTGCGGTCAGCTCACATATTCAGACCAGGGATCTTGACTTCATCTTCATACTCAGGAATAATGGGGCAAGTGAATGCATTGGCAAGCATGTAGTCAAAGCTGTTCACGGTCGGGAAATCGATGCTATTGCCTTCATCATTTTCTGCCTGTGAATGGACATTACCATGACCAGCATCAGCAACTTGGATGGATCCTTCAGTGACTGCATTTCCAGCCGACCTCTGAACAGATTCTTCTAAAGTCTCCAATTTCTTTTCAACGACCTGAAACGAACCAACGACCGTGTTGGTCAGTTCCTCAATTCTGGTGCCCTGATATTCAAGTGGAGTTTTCAGAGTTGCATAAGCGGCCTTGATTGCTTCAAGCTTCTTTGCTTGATTTTCAGTAAGGGCTTCAAGGGATACCTTGATAGCAACATCAACACTGTTTTCCAAACTGAATTTGATTTTCTTCAGTTCATGAGTCAAGTCAGTTTTAACCAAATCCAGCTGTTTGGAAATTTCAATAGAGGCATCAACGACCTCTCGAGAGAGTCCACGGTTAAGAGCATTTGTCTGAATGGTCAGAGCCTCCTTCATGAATCGAGGAGTAACCAAGAGATCAGTTGACAGTACTGTTGATGTTGAAGCGGTCGGAGTGGGTTGTGCGGTAGCAGAACTCGAACTGGTTTTTCCAAGAACCACATCCTTAACATACTTTATTATAGCCACTGTCTCCCCCTTAATGGTGTCAATCATTTTGGAGGGTAGGGAGTACAGCTCCTGCTGAAGAGTGGCTTGAGAGGATTTCAAATCAACAACCTCTGCGGTCAGCTGAGCAATGGCTGTCTGGTTATCAGACTGAATTTTGGTCAATGTTTGGACTGCGGTAAGGAGTGCGGCAACCTGACTTGCGGTAGCAGGAATGTCATCATTCTTGATCAGAGAAGGAACACGAGTTGGAGAGTGAGTAGGGGAAGCAAGAGGGGTGCGGTAAGTCTCATCAACCGTGGATACCTTTTGAGTGGCAGCCTCCGAGCGGTCGAAAATAGGACTATCAACGTTGACATCAAAATCCTTATCTTTGTTATCACTTTCACCGTGCTGGCTGCCAGTATCACCAGCCTGTTTAGCATCACCATCTTTATCACCATCAATGTCACTACCAACTATCTCAACTTTGGAACCACTGGAAGCATCATCTGCAGTTTCCTCACTGTCAGACTCATCTCTAAGTGAGTAAACCTGTCTGGTACCAGTGGGTTTCAATTTCTGAGCAACTTTCTTTAAGGTGGGGGCAACCTCAACTCCAGTATCAGTTTCAACAGGAGGGGAACCAGTAGGAGTAAAAATAGGGGAAGCAGTAATTTTGGCTTTCTTCACAACTTTAACTGGACTTAGAGAATGAATTCTCTTTTTCTCCCCCTGAGTCATTGCAGTCAAGGGAGCTTTTGATTTAACAGATTTGGAAGGAACGGCAAGCGACCTTTGAGGTGCGGTCGAATGACGAGGAGGTGAGACAGAGTGGGTAGGTTTGATAGAAGGTTCCTTAAACTTAATACCAGCAGCAACAGAGGATTTCCTGGAGACAGGTTCAACAGCAATGCCCTTACCCTTTCCCTTAACTGGTGCGGCAGGGACATATTCTTCTTCATCATCATCATCGTCTTCGTCACTTGCTGCAAGCTGAGAAGACTTGTGTTTGGAGGGAGACTCATAGGGTTCATGAGGGTCCTTTGCAAGATAGATCTTGTAAAGTCTGGTTCCAAAACAAGCACGAAAGTTTGTTTTCATGGTGGATCGGGTAAAGAGTTTGCTTTTGGAAATGGTGAGGAGAAGTTCACGATTTTTGGACATAAATTTTCGAAGCTCTTTTATGTGGGTCATGAGGAAGGTAATGAAACGAGTGTGAGTACGGCACTTGATGGTTCCCTTTTCTTTGGCGTTATTGTATGCGGCAATGTTTTCAATCAAAGCATCGTAGATAATTTGACACCAGTCAATGTCTTTGCAAAGGTAGATTGCGGCAGAAAGAATCCATTGAGTGGTGTTGAGGTTTGCTTGATTACCTGTCTTGCAATTGATGGAATGCCCAACCAGATGGCTAATATGGTACAATACTTCATCAAATTCCTTCCTGGGTACCTTAGTTACATGATTGTGTCCAACCAACCGTTTAGCAAGAGCTTTCAATTCGTCGTCAGCGACGGTCGTGGAATAAGTAACACCAGCCTTTTTCTTGATCCCAAGAACCTCACTAATGTTGACGACATCCAATGACATCTCAATCCCCTCAATTTCAGCATGGATAAATTTTACCATCTTGCCCGATGCACTTCGACCGGTCTCTTCTGTAGCGGTCGCAAAGAATTGATCGACGAGGGCAGGGACATGGAAGTCCTGATCGAAGGTAAAGAATGGCAGCAACCCCGTCTTGTTAAATCTCTTAATCAGATTTCTGCCAATTACATCTTCTTTTAAATCTTCGAGGTCCATAAGAACGCCCGGTAAGAAGTGTTTAGTATTCTGAAAAAAATTGGAAAGTTAGAACAACAAAACAAATATGCGGTCACTTGCTAGATGTTGCGGCAAGTGACTAATGGTAAGATTCAAGTTGAAATAGATGCGGCAAGGATGCGCGGTAAGCATAACACGGTAAGTATGTAACAGCAAGAATGATAAAGGCAATTAGTAAGTGATAACAATCATGCGGTAAGGAGACCATGCGGTCGACTTACTTAACAAAGAAATCACACACAATGAAATTTGAAAGAATGAGATTCAGAGAATCCAAAACACGCACAAACACCTATCTAGTGTGTGTGACCAAGGAAAACGGATCAAAAAGGTTTTATTCAAGAACACGAAGAACACTCGTATGAACACGATGAATAACACTGTAGCAAACCCAGAAAATCCAAAACAGTGCCGAAAATCAAAAATAAATTATGTATATTGCTTCGAAAAATCCGATTAAACAAGAATAAGACATTAATTTCAAGAAAAGAAACATCCAAGGTACACGAAATTAAAGAGAAACAGGAAAGGGGGGGGGGTGAAATACGAAAACCCAGTTGAAAAAAATCTCAAATAAAGCCATGAAATCTAAACAGAACACATATTGAGATGAGTAAATGATAGCTATTTCAAGAATCAAACACCACTTAAGCATAGAAATTTTCAATATCATGAATGGGAGGAATATGAAAGGCTTCTACATAAACCTACCAAGAACAATAAACTCAAAAATTTCATCAATTATATAGAGATTTAAGGGCGGAAATCATACCATTCTTGACTGTTGAAATGAAGGATTGAAAGAGGATGATTTCTTGTGAGTTTTGTTAGTTGGGGCCATGAAATTATATAGTGAATTGGAGAGAGAAACGGACAAGGGGGCGCAAAAAAGAGAGAGAATTTTAGAGAGAGAGAGAGAGTAGAGAGAGAAAGGGGGTCAGAGAGTGGAGCAGAGAGAGTGGGAAGTGTTATATAGGTGGTTATGGGGAGGTGGAGAGGTGGAAAAGTGGGGGGTTACCTCTGCAGATTAGATATGACAGATAAAAGAGTCCTTTTTGTTTTCAAATGAGAGCCAATGACGGCGGAGCAAAAAATATTATAAATATTTGAAATAAATAAAAGCGAGGGAATAATGAAAATTACCTTAATGCCCTTGAAGTCATAACGTCACTCCTAAATATCTCTAAGGTTAGAACACTTACCTGGAGTCCATGAGTGCGGTAAGTGATGGAGTGTTACCGTAAAAAGAGCGGTCGAAGATGGATGACTTTACGGTCGACAATATGCGGTCGACATTTGGTGGTCAATGACCATGCAGTGGGCAAGAGAAGAGGATTTTGATTCTTGTGGTCGAAAATCATGCGGTCAATGACATAGTGAGGTAAGGCATGTGGTCGACTGAGTAATGAAGTACTAAGATGAGGTCGTCATTCATGCAGTCGACATGGTTGTTGCTGACTTGTAACCTACTTATTTGAAAAACTTGGAGAAACCAAAACACTAATATAGAAAGATATAAGGACAAGATATTTAAATTTCTAGCATACCGATTTCTCCTCTGAGAAACCTAAATCTCTTGGAGTCTAGAGCCTTGGTGAGAATGTCTGCAATTTGATTGTCAGTACTCACATACTCTAGATGAATGTTACCTTTCTCGACATGATCTTTGAGAAAATGGTATTTGATATCAATGTGTTTGGTCTTTGAATGCATCACAGTATTATTGGACACAGCAATGGTAGATGTATTGTCACAATAAATTGGACAATTTTCTTCTTTGATTCCGTAGTCGACCAATTGTTGTTTCATCCAGAGCACTTGGCAGCAGCAGCTTCCAGCAGCTATATATTCAGCTTCTGTGGTAGATACGGAAACTGATGCTTGTTTCTTGCTAGCCCATGAAACGAGTCGATTTCCTAGGAAATGACAAGTTCCACTTGTGCTTTTCCTGTCAATGGTACATGCTGCATAATCTGCATCTGAATAACCTCGATACAAGGTTTGCTCAACCTTTTTACCTTTTAAGTCTTTGTCAAGCTTATTGCCGGTAGCCATAGGAGTGTCGTATGCTTTTGCATTTTCAAGTCCAAATTTCTTGATAAGATCTTTTGTGTACTTTGCTTGGTTGAGAAAGATGCCTTCAGCACATTGTTTAATTTGTAGCCCAAGGAAGAATGTCAATTCTCCCATCATGCTCATCTCAAATTTGCTTTTCATTAACTTTTCAAATCGCTTACACAACAATTCGTTAGTAGAACCAAAAATAATATCATCGACGTAAATTTGAACAAGTAAAGTATGATCATGATATTTTGCAATAAATAAAGTTTTGTCGATCTTACCACGCTTAAAACCTTTTTCTAGAAGAAATTTTGATAGAGTATCATACCATGCTCGTGGAGCTTGTTTGAGTCCATACAAAGCCTTTTGAAGTTTGTAAACATGATGTGGAAATTTGGGATCTTCAAATCCGGGCGGTTGAGCGACATAGACGGTTTCTTGAAGTTCGCCGTTGAGAAATGCACTCTTCACATCCATTTGATAAAGCTTGAATCTCTTGTAAGAGGCATAAGCTAAAAATATCCTTATAGCTTCAAGTCGTGCAACGGGGGCAAACGTTTCGTCGTAGTCGATGCCTTCTTCTTGTCTATATCCTTGTGCAACCAACCTAGCTTTGTTTCTTGTGATGTTCCCATTCTCATCCATCTTATTTCTAAACACCCACTTTGTACCAATCACTCCTTGATCTTGTGGTCTTGGAACTAAATTCCAAACTTTACACCTTTCAAATTGGTTGAGCTCTTCTTGCATAGAAACAACCCAACTTGAGTCTTGGAGTGCTTCATCAACTTTCTTGGGTTCAACTTGCGATATGAATGCGGTAAGTGCATCATAATTTGATCGTCTTGTTCGAACACCGGAGTGTAGGTCACCAATGATATTTTGAATTGGGTGATCTCTGACCTCGCGCACTTCATGTGGTAGGTCGGGTTGAGTTGATGGTTGTTGAAAATCTTCGAGTGGTACATCATTTGTGCCATCCCAATCATAGGTAAGTTGAGGGATAGGTTCTTCAACATTGATAGGTGTCTTAACTTCAACTCCATTTGGGGTAGCAGCAGATGCGGTAGCTTCTGGTGCTTCATTTGAGGTAGGTGGAGGAATAGTTGAGGTAGAAGGATTTCCTTGAGTTGATTGATTTTGTGGTCGACTTGTACCTGTCTCATTAAGCTCAACAAAATCATCAGCAACATTTGGAGCCATATGTGGCTCAAGGAGAGAATGTTCATCAAAAGTAACATGGACAGATTCAACTGTCTTAAGAGTGGTTTTATTAAATACACGAAAAGCTTTTGAGTATTTAGCATACCCAACAAATATACCTTCATCAGCCTTAGGAGCAAATTTACCTCGATGTTCTTTACCGTTGTATAGAATGTAACATTTGCAACCGAATATCTTGAAGTAGGCAATGTTGGGGGTTCTTCCTCTCCAAAGTTCATAAGGAGTCGTGTTGTAGGTCTTGTTGACGAGGGATCGATTTTGAGTGAAGCAAGCTGTGTTGACTGCTTCAGCCCAAAAATATTGAGGTAGCTTCGATTCAGCGATCATCGTTTTTCCTGCCTCAATCAACGTTCTGTTCTTTCTTTCCACAACGCCATTCTGTTGTGGAACTCCAGCAGCTGAAAAGTTGTGGTCAATACCATGGTCGTCACAGTATTGAGCGACGCCGTTGTTTTTGAATTCTGTTCCGTTGTCGGATCGAACACTGACGACGTCGTCTTCTTTTTGGGTTTGGAGCTGTCTTAAGAGTGCGGTCAAAATGTCATAACAATCGTCTTTGGAGATCATCATTTCGACCCACGTATATCTTGAATAATCGTCTACCACAACCAATGTATATCTATTGCCTCCAATACTTGCGGTAGTGACAGGTCCAAATAAATCCATATGTAGCAGCTGCAAACATCTTGAAGTTGACGGAGTCGTCTTGCTGGAGAAAGACGATTTTGGTTGTTTGCCTAGTTGACAAGCTGAGCACTTTTCATCGTGGTGGTCAGCAACTTTAGGTAAACCACGAACCAAATTATCTCTACCAATCTTGGAGAGATAGTTGAAGTTCAAGTGACTAAGTCGTTTATGCCAAAGCCAACTATTTTCGCTAACATTTTTTGCTACAAAACAGATATTAGAAGAAATACAAGTAGAATTGAAATCAACAATGTAAACATTTTTCTTACGAATCCCTTTGAGTAAAGTGACGCCGGAGTTGCCATCCTTGATAAGACAATGAGTTGAAGTAAAGTGGCATTGCAATCCTTTGTCGCAAAATTGAGAGATTGAGAGAAGATTGTGTTTTAGACCGGTAACTAGAGAAACATCTTGGATTGTTATTTTTCCTTTTCTGATGATCCCATAACCGATAGTTTTTCCTTTGCTGTTGTCGCCAAAAGTAACTGCTGGACCTTTTCATTTCGAACATCTTCCAATAAATTGATATCTCCAGTCATATGCCTTGAGCATCCACTGTCGAGATACCATAAACTTGTAACATCATCGGAGTGACCAGCCATAAGACAGAGGACCTACAAAATAAACATTTAAGATCGAGGTCCCCTTTATTATTTTGGGTCCTAAAGATTAGCAGCTTTTGATGACCCACACTTGCCTCACAGAAGGGGGTTTAGACCTTTTGGGATTTGGTGTGAATCTTAAAAGACATTCAGCAGCCTTATGACCATAATCATCACACACAGAACAATGGTGGAAGCCACCCAACTGAGGGTTAACAAACTTCGTCGAAGTCTTCAGCATAACATCATTTACTGGTATGGATGATGTTTCCCTTACAAAATTCATCCTCTTGAACTTTGCCGCCTTGCCACTACCCGCGGTCGTCGACTTCCTTGCGGTCGTCGATTTCCTTGGTGCGGTCGTCGATTTCCTTGCGGTCGTCGACTTCCTTGATGCGGTCGCATGACCTCGCGGCAAGTAGGTGCAGTAAGGCAACTCAGCGCCCTTCCAAGGCCAATCTGGAGGAGGGTAATAATGGGGAAAAACAATGGTCAAGAATTATAATGGACTCAGCTCATTGCCATTATAATCTTTCGCATCGCCCGAAACACACAAATACCAGCTGGACTTTCAAATAAATGCTAAGTAATAAATACTAGCTCGATAAACAACCAAAGATTCCAAAGTAGGGAACCATACCAAATAATCACCATAAAGATGCAACAGTTACTCATGAAGAGTTTAACAACAACGATAACAAGAGTTTCTCACAAAGAGCACAACAACGATAAACGGAATTGCTCATAAGGAGCCCAACAACAATGATTATTAAAACACGATTATTCCATAATAAGGAACCATACCAGATACATTCCAAAGATGATACCCACAAGTTACTCATAAGGAACACAACCCAAACGGTCGCTCATAAATAGTACAACGACTATAACCCAAAATTATCCTAGACGTTTACTCATAAATATGTACTAGGGCGATGAACTCAATTATCTCTTACACTTGGGATCCCAAATAGGAAAACCGAATGAATACACCTTAAGGCAAATCAAAACCGCAGGTACCCAATCACCATATCACACTTTATATTCGTTCATAAACGAACCAATTCTCAACACCCCAAACGAACCCAAAAGGTTACACCTATTCATACATGATCACAAACGGACCAAACCCAACACTTTAGTGTTCCAAAGCAACCCTCTAGGTACTATAGGATATCACCTAAAACCTAGACCAAGTCTTACCCTAAAATCAATCCGATCAGTAAGATAGCTTTCAATTAAATGGTCTCCAGTATGAAATCCTCACTTATATCACAAAGATGATCACAACAACTCAACAAGGTCACTCAATTGGATTTGCAGAACTCGATCACAAAGGATCGATACAACTCCTCTAAACCTCAAACACCCAATAAAATCCTGAAGTATAAAACTTAGAACTTAACTGAACTACCTATCCCATCTTGTATTACTCGAAGAGAGCTTCGAAACGATAGTTTACACGCCTAAAACGGAGTCCGGACGAGGAAGTTATGGGCTCCGGAAGATAGACCTAAATTCTGGAAAAAGTGGGCGAGCGGGCGCCTAAAAGGAGGCGGGCGGGCGCTCAGAAAGGTTCAGGCGGGCGCTCAATTAAGCAGTAGGTTGGCCGGAGGAAAAAGACAGGTGGGCGGGCGCTTGGCTCCACCCGAGCGGGCGCCCGGTCTGATTCTGGGTCGGGAACATCAGCTGGGTTCTACAATTTTCTTACCCATTTCACAAATTTCTCAAAATCAACCACAACCAACTTTCCACCAAGCAAAATCATGAACCAAAACAACCTATAACTTGTAAGGGCCTAATTAACAACATCTAGAAACCCCAAAATCAAGATTAAATCCCAACATTCATATTTTCACAATAGATGAACAAAAATGCAAATAAATTCCAAACTCAACCAATATGACATATATATGAACTAAAGCATTACATAAACTAAAGATGAACATTTTAGCATAAAAATGGTGGAAAAGCAACTTACTTGAATTTTATCAAAGTTGACGGAATTCAAAATTTCTTTGATCTCTACGATCCTAACAACGATCTAAACATTTTTTCAAAGAATGAGCAATGAGAAATAATGGGAGGAAGATGACTAAAAAGAAGAGAGAAGGAGGAGAGAAATCTTACCTTTTCTACCCAACAATGGAGGAGAGAGAGAGAAATGAAATGTGAGGTGAGGGAGGAGGGAGGAGGAAGGAGGAGGATGATTATTAAATCAAAATGTTACACTTAGGTCTTTCTACTACTACCAAGAACAATTAAACCCATACTCCCCACCTTTAACTAAGACTTACTAACTCTACACTAGCACAAATGATCAATTAAAATGCTAGGCATAAAATATTATGAAACACAAAATGCACACATAATTAAATAAATAAATAAATAAGTATTTATTACTAAGAAAATAGATACGGGTTTTCGGGTCGTTACAACATAACCGATGACTGTATGCAACTCAAACGTGTCATCCAAAAGCTTATATCCGATGGAAAGATCGAGAAGCCTAAAGGTCCAAACACCGTAGCAAACCCGATCCCAAACAATGGTGGGGTAAACATGGTCGAGCTCATCGGAGGTGACATCGGTATTCTCGAGATGGTAGATGCTTTCGCCGAACTGGGGCTAGACATGAATGCTCTATTGGGAGGCCTAGTCAAGATTAGGGTGATAACTCCCTTGGAACACGGATTCCAAGGGCCTAAACACGGTTGTGACATATCAAAATTCTGCTACTACCATCGAGTGTCCGGACACACCAAAAACGAGTGCTTCACCATCAAGCAAATCATACAGAAGCTTATCAAGGACAGTGTTATTGCTAACCCAAGGAATATCATCACCATGGATGTTAATGTGGTAGAGACTGATCAAATCACCATGTTAGAGCTTGAGGATTGCATTGAGCGACTAAAAATCTCCATGAAGAAGTTTCTCCGTGACCTTGTAAACAAAGGACTCCTCAGACAACTCAAGGGATACTCCACATACATGGGTAGTAATGTATGGAAGTATTGCCACTACCACCAAGCCACCGGTCACAGAACAAGGGAATGCTTCGCTTTGAAGAAGGACATAATAAAGCTCATCCATGAGGGCTCACTCGAAGATCCTAGATTTTCTTTAGACGAAGATAGTATAGCAACAAACATCAGTGATCTAGTCGAACCTGTCGTGACAGACTCTGAGTCATATAGTGATGATGAGATAGGTTGTACTTCACAATTCATTAATGATAGTAATTCTTCTTGTTATATGCTGTCATTAGATGAACTATCTTTAGAAGCCTCTCTTTTAGGAGATTGGGACTCTGGTCCACTTAAATATCCACCACTATCTATAGCCGAAATCTTCGCAGAATCCACCAAAATACCACAGTCTCCATACGACACATGAGCAGAAATCAACTTACTCACAAGGTCTGGACAGATCTATTAGTCAGACCCCAAGGGTACAAAGAAGGTCTTCAACAAGGAGCCAGAACCATTAGACCCTGAGAAAGAGGATCCCATCCTCACGCAGCTTAAACAAACCCAAGATCACATCTCTTTCTGGTCTTTGCTCACCTCATCTCTAGCTCACCGTCAAATGCTTGAGAAGAACATGGCCGCCACACTATGGTCCCATCGGACACCACTCCCAAGAATGTCATAAAAATGATCGGCAACATTCACTTCGGTAACATTATCACGTTCTCAGAGCTCGACGAACCTCCGTTTGGCATTGATCATAATGAACCTCTGCACATCACAGTCGAAATCAGTGGGAAGAAAATCCCTCGAGCTTTTATTGATAACGGATCTGCCATCAATGTACTACCGTCACGAATGATGGACATAGTAGGTGTGGACCTAACCACTCTAAGGCCCTCCAAGCAGACAATCAAGGCCTATGACTTTACATGCAGATCAGTATTGGGAATTGTCACTTTGCCCATCTCCGTGGGGACGCAAACTCTGTCTACAGATTTCTAAGTGATCGACATACCATCCTCCTTCAAAATCTTTCTAGGGCGCCCCTGGATCCACAAGTCCAATGCCGTCCCGTCCTCCTTACATCAATGTGCTAAGTTCTAGTCAGGGAATGAAGTGACAGTTATCTACAGCGACCTAGTAACAGCACAAGGTACCGATACAAAAGGAGTACCTGTATTACAAATTCAGCATGAGGAAGACCGCAGACTCTTCAGCGGGTTCGAAATAGTGGCACAAGCTCAGATATGTGATGGCGATCTCACCAAAACTTCGGATAAAAGTGCTACCCGTCTACAAGATAGTTCGAAACATGGGCTTCATACCAGGGCTGGGGCTAGGTAAGAACTTACAAGGACCCACAGAGCTAACAGAGGAGGTAGACCACAGAGGTCTAGTTGGGCTAGGGTACGTACTTACTCCCATTGACAAAGCAAAGCAGAAACAGATAGAGGTACTCAAGAAGAAGCAACTCCCTTACAAGAAGTCAGACATGAAACCCTACCACCTTTCCCTCAACAGTTACTATGTTAAAGAAGGTGCTGTAGATACCCCGGGAAAACTCCACTTGGCTAAAGCGGTGAATTATCCTAGGATGTCTAATTGATTTTAAGAGTCGCCACCCACAATTTAGAGGAACGCGAGAAAACCTAAGAAAAGCCAATTTTTTATGTACGAGAACCAGAGATTTTGGAAGAGAAGGGTTCGGGGGTTAGGTGATGGAGTGGGAAGTACATAAACACCCACTCCGCCCCGCTTACACGGGTCTTGCTACTTTTGGTGTTCTAATGCTAAATGTCCTTCAATAAAAAGTGCTAACAATTAAAATAAAAAGAAGGGAAAAAAAAAAGATAAATGATTTTATTGATTTAATTTATGCTAAAGATTACATGTTGAATTATCCTAACAATTACATTAATAATGAAATGGGGAGATTAAGGTAGAGATTAAAATGTAGGGAGATAACCTTAACCAACTTTAATGTAGTAAAGTGGTCATTTGGTCATGTCCCATTGAAGGGGATTGCATACATTACCAAGACATGTGAAAATAAGAGAAGAAGAATAAAATACCTTAAGAAAGTGGGCTTCAAACTTGGACTTGAAAATGGTGTTGTTGTAAGGCAATTGTTGTAGAACAATTTGTGTAGAGTTTTGTTGTGTTAAGCTCTTGTTGGGAGAACTCTTGTAAAGAGAATTCTTGGGATAATTGTGTATAGTGTATTTGTGTAGAGATTTCAAGTCAAAAGAGAAGGTCCTTTCTAAGGTAGAAGAAGGTGGTTTTTATAGGTAAAAAGGAGAGGGATAGGTTGGAGGGAAAAGATGATCATCCATGTGAAGTGGAATTGACCAATAAAAAATAAGATAAATAAAATAATAAATGAAAAAAATAAAAGAAAATCAAATAAAATAAAAAGGAAATATTTTGTCTTAAAGAAAAGACTTAGAATGTGGGATTGGGAGTTATGAAATAAGGGGGGATGAATGTGGATGAAAAAGGGAGTGTTTGTGATCAAGAAAAGGGAGGGAAAAGGCTGCAATCCGTAACTTCCATATCGGGAGGCGCGCGCTTTTGTCTTTTGGGGCGAGAGGCGCGCACGGGCCGTGGACAGTATCGGAGGCGTCTGTGTCTGAGAAAGACAGAATGAATCTAAAATTAATTATGTTATGCAGTTTAGTCCAAAACTAACGGAATCAGTTAGAAACTTAACGGAAGTAACAGAAATCAACAAAAACAAGTAAAATAAAAATACTATGTATGAAACTGGGTGAGAGGTCCATGGCGGGGTGTTTACAAAGCCCCTCGGCGACGTGGATTGCAAAGCAAAACGCATCGACGAAAGAAAGACAACCGCCGAGGACATCGACAAGAGAAAACAAAGACTCAATAAAACATGAATTCGAAATTTGCGAAGGATAGGGGTGCGCTCTCTGTGTGAGCGGCTTTATTGATATAGAAAGGATATGGCAGGATCCGTTTTGCTGAAGCGGGATCCGTTTGCTGAAGCGGGATCCGTTTGCTGATGCGGGATCCGTTTGCTGAAGCGGGATTCGTTTGCTGATGCGGGATCCGTTTGCTGGAACAGGATCTGTTTGCTGAAGTGGGATCCGTTTGCTGAAGCGGGATCCGTTTGCTGATTGCGAGATCCGTTTGCTGATGCGGGATCCGTTTGCTGAAGCGGGATCCGTTTGCTGATGCGGGATCTGTTTGCTGAAGCGGGATCCGTTTGCTGAAGCGGGATCCGTTTACTGGCGCGGGATCCGTTTACTGATGGCGGGATCCGTTTGCTGAAGCGGGATCCGTTTCCTGAAGCGGGATCCATTTGCTGGAGCGGGATCCGTTTGCTGATGCGGGATCCGTTTGCTGATGCGAGATCCGTTTGCTGATGCGGGATCCATTTGCTGAAGCAGGATCCGTTTGCTGATGGCGGGATCCGTTTGCTGAAGCGGGATCCATTTGCGGATGGCGGGAACCAAGGCTCCGTCTGCCTATATGTGATATTGTTGCGTTGCTTGATGGAAAGGTGTTGATTTTGCGGCTCACCATGGACCGAGTTATTGTTATTGAATTGTAATTGTTTGACACTGTGGGATGCAGGCGTAGTTGACGGCGGATCAGTTTCTGCTGGGGATGAAGTGCCTTGAGTTGCAGATGCTGTTGACTTTGTGGTGGTACCTGTTAAGTGTGTGCTTTGCAGGTATACGTGCTTGTGACATGTACGAGATGTGAAATGGAAGTTATGAGAGAAATTGTGCTTGTGGTGTGATGTGATTTGAAGGCAGTTTTGCATGAGAGAGAATTTTTGTAAGAATGGAGAGAGTGATTTTGTGTGCGGTGTGATTTGAGGAAAGCCTCGGATGTATTCATACCTTCACTTACCATTGCCGTTGGATGGATTAGTGGTGTGGTGGTGGATGCTTTAATGGAAAATGACCATGAACCGATGATGGTGATGAGTTGTCTTTGCCTTTGGTGGAGAGTGTCGCTACCTTTGATGACGAATTCGTTTTTGATGGAGTGTCGGTGGGACAGTATTCCGGATGATGGGTTGGTCATGCCAAAAGGCTACCTACGTATCCCTTGGAAGGAATCAGACTAGCGTAGTTCAAGGATGATGGAGAATGCTGGGGGAGAATGCTAGGAGCAAAGCAAAAAGGAAACACATAATTTTGCGCAAGAAAAGAAAAAAGAAAATATTTTTTTTTAATTAGAATGAAAAGAATATGCACACACGTGAGAAAAAGATTTTTTTTTAGTTCGCGGGTGAACCATTTTAACCATTGTGTGTTTGTAAAGTCAACCCAAGATCAAGTCATGTTCGATCGAAGTCCAGATTGTCTTGCTTGAATTCTTTCGTCGTTGCGTTGTGCCCAACGAAATATGATTTCTAGCCCCAAGAGATGTGTCAGTTATGGGGCTCCAAAAGACATTCGATGCCGAGATAAGGGGTTGTTAATTGTAAAGCCCCTAGAATGCCTTTGATGCCAAACTATGAGAGACTTGCATAGCCCTAAGATGAATCGACTCTTGACTTTTTCAAATAAATCGCCTTTTGCTGTTGACGTGGGCAAGCTCCAAGAGAAGATCATTGATACCAAGATTCGAGAGATTACTAAGCCCAAAATGTCATGGGCTTATCAAGTTTGTAGATGCCGGGATGTGGAGACCTTTCGGTGTGAAGCCTCAAATTTTCTTGGAATCGGCTTAGCATTATGTTGGGAGCGGATGGCACTATTGGGAAGAACTCTTAAAGGTGATCTCCTTCTTTCTCTTGCTTGGAGATGGATGGTCCTTTTTGTGGTTGATACCCAAATGGCGGATGGTCTGTCACGACCCGAAATCTACGCTCTATTTTATTAGTAATTAAATGATTATTAATTAATTATTTGCTTATTTAATTATTTAAATTATTATTTATTTAAATAATTATGGGTGCACTTTATGTGTCATAATAATTATGCCTAGCATTTTATTCGAGTTGTTTGGGTTAGTGTGGTATTGTTGGGTCTTAGTTGTAAGTAGGGAGTGTAAGTTGTGTGTGTAGTGTGAGAGAGGGGGCCTAAGTGTAAGTTTTGAATAATTCCCCTACTCCCCCTCACCTCCCTCACCTTCTCCCTCACTCTCTCCATTTTCTTTTCCCAGCCATCTCTCTCCCTCTCTCTTGGTTTTGTGGTAAGTTTTCTTTCCCTACTTCTCTCTACATTTTGATCATCTTCCTCTCATAATCTCTCATTTCTTAAAACATGAACCTTGTTTAGATCGTCGATAGGATCGCGTAGAACCAAAAAGAATTGAATTCCGTCAACTTTGAGATTTATCAAGTAAGTTACTCTTCCCCCATTTTTATGCTAAAATGTTCCTTTCATGTTCATATAATGCTTTAGTTGTTATATATGAAGTTTGATTGAGTTTGAGATTTATTTGGAATTTATTTGAGTTTTTGGGCAAAAATGGTGATATTATGATTTTGGGATTTAATCTTGGATTGGAGTTGTTAGATGATGTGATTTAGGTCCCCTCTTAGCTTAAATGTGGTTTTGGTTCATTTTAGAACTTGTAGAAGGAGTTGATTTTGAGTATTTGGTGTTTTGGGAGAATTTGGGTCGAAATTTAGTATTGCAGCTCTGTTTCCCGACCTGGAGTCCAGACCAGGCGCCCGCCCGACCCCCTCCAGGCGCCCGCCTACTCCCACTCTTTCTAGCGCCCGACCTTCTGCCATTTCAAGCGCGCGCCTGACCTATTCCAGGCGCCCGCCCGCCCCCTGCACCAGGATTTTGCTCTCTTTCTTGGTTTAAGACTTAAGGCTATCTAGTTTAAGTTTATTTCTTCTAATTAACTTAAGATAACACCGTGGAACACTTTAGTAATTAAAATTGATTCCTTTGCGAACAATAGTGTTATGTAATTTGATCAAGTACTGTTTGGACATCTTATGATGTGTTCGTATTTGTTCCAACCGAATTGAATTTCGCGTAAGACTTGGTCTAGGTTTTAGGCGATGACCTATAGTACCTAGGGGGTTGTTATTGAACACCAAGGTGTAGGGTTTAGTCCTGTCGTGATCAAGTTCTAATGAGTGTAACCTTTTGGATTCGTTTGGGATGTTTAGGATTGGTTCGTTATGAACGGAGATAAAGCGTGAGTTGGCAATTGAGTACCTACGGTTTGATTAACCTTAAGGTGTATTCATTCTGATTTCCTATTTTGGGATTTCAGGTGTGATGAGATGGTTGTGTTCATGGTCCTAGTACCTCTTTATGAGTAAACGTTTAGGATAATTTTGGATTATAGTCGTTGCACTATTGTATTGATACGTGCCTTGTCTTGGAATCATCTTGTTTTAATGATCAATGTTGTTGTGCTCTTTATGAGAAATTCCGTTTATCGTTGTTGTGCTCTTCATGAGAAACTCTGTTATAGTTGTTGTTAAACTCTTCATGAGTAACCGTTGCATCTTTATGGTGATTAATTGGTATGGTTCCCTACTTTGGAACCTTAGGTTGTTTATCGAGCTAGTATTTATTACCTAGCATTTAATGAAAGTCCAGCTGGTTATTTGTGTATCGAGTCAGGCAATGGATAATGCTATAATGGCACAAGCCAAGTCCAGTATAGCATCGCCCATTGGTCCTTCTGTCCTCATCCAGATTGGCCTTGGTTGGGATGAGCTAGCTCCGTTGTGGGTATTCTAGCTAATCGTTTTGGAGCATGACTTTGTGGCATGACTCCCGCCCCTTGTGGCACTTTATCATTGTTATTGGTTCCGGTACCGGGTTTCTCTTCAGCTTTTATGCTACTATGAAGATGGTTTGTTTGATTGATGGGTTGATTGGTCGCTTCTGACCGAGGATTTCTCTTCAGCTTTCATGCTATTATGAAGATGATGATTTGTTGATTTTTGAAGCTGCGCAGCGATCCTTTATTTGGATGTACCGGTTTGAAAACCTTGGCTAATATCCTTTGTTATGTGTTTACTTTCCGCTGCTATCTGTTGACTGTTAATTGTTTCATGCTATGTGATATTTATCATTGTTTATTGCTTATTGCATTATAGCATGTCATGTAGTTGCATTAGTAACTTACTGAGATTTTATCTCACCCCGTTTATTTCCATCTTTGTTTTTCCTTAACCCCCCCCCCCAGGAGGAAAAGGATTAGGATTCGCGGATCGAGGAGGACGTCGAGAGGATTGAGATTTTGGGGCAGGTTGTTATGGATCGGTTTACATTATTTAAATGTATAACCTTTTGGGGATAGTTTTACCTTTATTGACGTCATTAAGAATTGTATATCCTATTCTTTTTGGTATAAGCTATGGAGCTTATGTTAGTTGCACTTTGTTGATTTAAACTTGGATTTGTAAAACCTTGGGTTATCATCTTTTGGTTCAAAATGGAATTTTTAACTTCTATATTTTAGAGTTTTGGTTTTAAGTCGACGTCCAGCTCGCGGTCTCGGGCCCGTGGGGTTCGGGCCGCGACAGTTGGTATCAGAGCCCGGTTTAGCTCTATGTATAAGGATAGGTGGATTAGTATGACCTAGGAGGGTAGTGTGTTTGGAGTGAGTAACAATTGTTGTTTTATGCAGGTACTTGTTTGAAATGGCTCGAAGGAGAAGTGGTGAAAGTAATACCGGTAATGAAAATCAGAATGAAACAAGGGATGAAGCCCGTGCAATGTTTCAGGGCATGTTTGAGGCGGCCATGAAGGCCATACATGATCAAGGTCCGAGGGTAGAACAAGCACCACCACCCCGCTATGGATTGGAACAATTTCTGAAATTGAAACCGGTTGAGTTCAATGGGGAACCCGATGTAAGGAAGGCCGAGCTATGGATTGAGTCGATGGAGAAAATTTATGACGTCTTTGGTTGCACCGATGAAGACAAGGTCCGGTTTGCGGCTTATAAACTTGTGGGTGCCGCCGAGCACTGGTGGAAGGGTGTTAAAGCTACTTGGGATGATACTCGCACCGTGTATGCTTGGGAATTGTTTGTGCGAAAGTTCAAGGAGCATTTCATTCCGGTAGTGGATCAAAACCGAAAGGAGATCGAGCTTCTCAACTTGGAGCAAGGTTTGTTGTCTATAGCTCAATACTCGGCTAAGTTCATAGAATTAGCCCGGTATTGTGACTATCTTGTGAGGACCGAAGAACAGAAGGCTATGAGATTCATCCGGGGTTTGAAGACTTCTATTCGTACTCAACTTATAGCCCAGAGGATTGTGACATTTCAGGATGCGGTAGATCGGGCGTACTTGATCGAGCAAGATATTGGGGAGCATAAGAGGAAGACCGAGGTTGCAAATACGGGTAAACAAGTAAGCCATGCTAAATCTCAACCACATCACCGTTCAGATAACCGAGGTAATTTGGGAGCACCATCTCAGTTTAAGGAACAACCCGCGCTTGGGAATCCGAGTACTACTCCGGGGAAACAAGGGAAACAAGGTAGGTGGCTTTGCACTTACTGTCAGAGGGAAGGCCATTTGGAGGATAAGTGTTGGAAAAAGCAAGGAAAATGTATCAATTGTGGTCAACTGGGTCACTTCATAAAAGACTGTCCGAGGTTTAAGGTTCAAGCATCAGGATCAGGAACCAGTACTTCACCGGGTCAGAAGAGGGATGCTTCGGGGAACCCTAAGGTATAGGGCAGAGTAATTGCGACCAATCAGCACTCACCAGGTAACGGATAAATTTCAAGAGGTATTATTTTGCGTCGTGAGAGCGAGCGCGTGCATTTTAGGATCATCGCATCTATGTGTTTCTGTGCATTAGTTGCATTTATTACTTCTGAGTCTTTGACTTATGTGTTGTAGGTGTCTACTCCTATGGAGGAGTTTAGGGTATCAGATGAAGTCTTATGTGCTTATGATGTGCTTAAGTATGGTTTTTGTCTCACCTGCTAATTAGCCATGTTGCTATTACAAGATTTTGATGTTACTATTGCTTTAGTCTATTGTTGTAGGGGGATTGATGTAATCTCCATTCCTAATTTCTTAAAACTGTTTGAGACCGTTCCTTTGGGTAAAAGTTATACCTATCTTTTCTTAATTGAAATCCGAGTATTTAGTTTCGGTCAATTTGTTGGGTGTATTTATCATTCGTAAGATTTTCATTTTCTTCCGAATAGTACCTAGTGTTTGGGGAGGAGCTTGGGTTAATTTGGGTTGTTGTGGTACAAGGTTGTAATGCTAATATTTAGAACAATATCCATATTGTAACGGTTGGGTTGTAAAAGTTGAGGATTCAACCGAGGGTTTCTTGTTAAGAGATTTCGTTTCCTTTTAGTACATCTCCGTGAGTACATCGAGATTGACTAGTATGGAGGGATGCGTGAATTGTTATGGGTAATGAGTGTATGGTGGAATGTATAATCGATAATGGTGGTAAGCGTGTTAAGTTAGAAAGGACTAATAAGTACATTTTGGGAGAGTAACAATTTCTCGATCTATGTTAAAGGCATTTTGAATTTTGGTTAGATAGTGGTTCTATGGTCCTAAATCTCTCCTTGGTGGCATTGAGCGATTTGGACCAAGGGTATGTGAAGAAAGTCGAGTATCAATATTTGGGCATAATTAAAGAATATTGTGATTTGGTAATGGAGCTATTGGCATGAGGCTAGCTAATTAGTTTATGATTTTGGGTAGTACCATTGAGCCTAAGTATCATTAGGTTAATAAATGTATGCGTGAGAGACTAACTTGGACTAGCTATTGAGGATTTGAGAATTGTTAATTTCCTTGGGTTATGAGCACGGGTTATAATTTAAATGGGAGTTAGAGAAAATCTTTTGAAGATGAAATTTGGATCGTTTTGCGGACTATTGAGTATATTGAATTGTTTAGGCTTCAAGACCGGATTAATGAAGGGATGAGAGTGTAACATAGATTAAGTGGTCACCTTGTACGAGAAATTTTGGGGTTGTATGGTACTATTAATTTAAGGTGTTAACTCAAGTGAAAGCACTATAATGGTAATCCTTAGAGATGTAACCATTTCGATGAGTATTGTGGAAATAGAAATTCATTTAGCCTTTTTATATTTTAAAAGCTAATTTAGCTTGAGATAGTAATATTTTGAAATTTCTGGGGAATACTACTAAGTATGTGATTTACAAAAGGAAACACCTTTGCAGTGTAATTAAGGTTATGAATAAGATGGGCTTAGGATATCTCGAGAGTTATGTTTGGGAGCAATTGGGATTCTCCAATTTTGATTATGGATTCTAATTAGTAGTGAAGGTTATGATTGAAGGAAGTTGTGCGAGAGATCGTGGTATGGTGAACATTAGTTAAGGTTACTGCGTGGTGGTTTAGAATGGATGATTGAGGAATTTGGGAAATGTCGGAACTATCGTATTAATGGCTACTTGATCATTCGGGTAGGTCTCGTTAAAATTCGGGCCGAATTTTCTTTAAGGAGGAGTGAATGTCACGACCCGAAATCTACGCTCTATTTTATTAGTAATTAAATGATTATTAATTAATTATTTGCTTATTTAATTATTTAAATTATTATTTATTTAAATAATTATGGGTGCACTTTATGTGTCATAATAATTATGCCTAGCATTTTATTCGAGTTGTTTGGGTTAGTGTGGTATTGTTGGGTCTTAGTTGTAAGTAGGGAGTGTAAGTTGTGTGTGTAGTGTGAGAGAGGGGGCCTAAGTGTAAGTTTTGAATAATTCCCCTACTCCCCCTCACCTCCCTCACCTTCTCCCTCACTCTCTCCATTTTCTTTTCCCAGCCATCTCTCTCCCTCTCTCTTGGTTTTGTGGTAAGTTTTCTTTCCCTATTTCTCTCTACATTTTGATCATCTTCCTCTCATAATCTCTCATTTCTTAAAACATGAACCTTGTTTAGATCGTCGATAGGATCGCGTAGAACCAAAAAGAATTGAATTCCGTCAACTTTGAGATTTATCAAGTAAGTTACTCTTCCCCCATTTTTATGCTAAAATGTTCCTTTCATGTTCATATAATGCTTTAGTTGTTATATATGAAGTTTGATTGAGTTTGAGATTTATTTGGAATTTATTTGAGTTTTTGGGCAAAAATGGTGATATTATGATTTTGGGATTTAATCTTGTATTGGAGTTGTTAGATGATGTGATTTAGGTCCCCTCTTAGCTTAAATGTGGTTTTGGTTCATTTTAGAACTTGTAGAAGGAGTTGATTTTGAGTATTTGGTGTTTTGGGAGAATTTGGGTCGAAATTTAGTATTGCAGCTCTGTTTCCCGACCTGGAGTCCAGACCAGGCGCCCGCCCGACCCCCTCCAGGCGCCCGCCTACTCCCACTCTTTCTAGCGCCCGACCTTCTGCCATTTCAAGCGCGCGCCTGACCTATTCCAGGCGCCCGCCCGCCCCCTGCACCAGGATTTTGCTCTCTTTCTTGGTTTAAGACTTAAGGCTATCTAGTTTAAGTTTATTTCTTCTAATTAACTTAAGATAACACCGTGGAACACTTTAGTAATTAAAATTGATTCCTTTGCGAACAATAGTGTTATGTAATTTGATCAAGTACTGTTTGGACATCTTATGATGTGTTCGTATTTGTTCCAACCGAATTGAATTTCGCGTAAGACTTGGTCTAGGTTTTAGGCGATGACCTATAGTACCTAGGGGGTTGTTATTGAACACCAAGGTGTAGGGTTTAGTCCTGTCGTGATCAAGTTCTAATGAGTGTAACCTTTTGGATTCGTTTGGGATGTTTAGGATTGGTTCGTTATGAACGGAGATAAAGCGTGAGTTGGCAATTGAGTACCTACGGTTTGATTAACCTTAAGGTGTATTCATTCTGATTTCCTATTTTGGGATTTCAGGTGTGATGAGATGGTTGTGTTCATGGTCCTAGTACCTCTTTATGAGTAAACGTTTAGGATAATTTTGGATTATAGTCGTTGCACTATTGTATTGATACGTGCCTTGTCTTGGAATCATCTTGTTTTAATGATCAATGTTGTTGTGCTCTTTATGAGAAATTCCGTTTATCGTTGTTGTGCTCTTCATGAGAAACTCTGTTATAGTTGTTGTTAAACTCTTCATGAGTAACCGTTGCATCTTTATGGTGATTAATTGGTATGGTTCCCTACTTTGGAACCTTAGGTTGTTTATCGAGCTAGTATTTATTACCTAGCATTTAATGAAAGTCCAGCTGGTTATTTGTGTATCGAGTCAGGCAATGGATAATGCTATAATGGCACAAGCCAAGTCCAGTATAGCATCGCCCATTGGTCCTTCTGTCCTCATCCAGATTGGCCTTGGTTGGGATGAGCTAGCTCCGTTGTGGGTATTCTAGCTAATCGTTTTGGAGCATGACTTTGTGGCATGACTCCCACCCCTTGTGGCACTTTATCATTGTTATTGGTTCCGGTACCGGGTTTCTCTTCAGCTTTTATGCTACTATGAAGATGGTTTTTTTGATTGATGGGTTGATTGGTCGCTTCTGACCGAGGATTTCTCTTCAGCTTTCATGCTATTATGAAGATGATGATTTGTTGATTTTTGAAGCTGCGCAGCGATCCTTTATTTGGATGTACCGGTTTGAAAACCTTGGCTAATATCCTTTGTTATGTGTTTACTTTCCGCTGCTATCTGTTGACTGTTAATTGTTTCATGCTATGTGATATTTATCATTGTTTATTGCTTATTGCATTATAGCATGTCATGTAGTTGCATTAGTAACTTACTGAGATTTTATCTCACCCCGTTTATTTCCATCTTTGTTTTTCCTTAACCCCCCCCCCCAGGAGGAAAAGGATTAGGATTCGCGGATCGAGGAGGACGTCGAGAGGATTGAGATTTTGGGGCAGGTTGTTATGGATCGGTTTACATTATTTAAATGTATAACCTTTTGGGGATAGTTTTACCTTTATTGACGTCATTAAGAATTGTATATCCTATTCTTTTTGGTATAAGCTATGGAGCTTATGTTAGTTGCACTTTGTTGATTTAAACTTGGATTTGTAAAACCTTGGGTTATCATCTTTTGGTTCAAAATGGAATTTTTAACTTCTATATTTTAGAGTTTTGGTTTTAAGTCGACGTCCAGCTCGCGGTCTCGGGCCCGTGGGGTTCGGGCCGCGACATGGTCCATGTTGAAAATGTAATACGATCTTCGGGAGACGTCTCGTGGGAGATGGTGATGTTGTTGCAGATGATAAGGTCTTGATGTGATAAAGTCTCGAATGGTATGTTTGCTTGAGTCTTCTTGAGTTGAACCGACGGCGGATCTTCGGATGCAGCCTGTGCTTTTGATCTTGGAGAAGGGGGTGATGTATTGCAGAAACATTGGGATTGGCCGTAACTCTGCTTATAGAGTTAACATATTGGCATTGCCCGCTATAACTCAGCCGGGTGAGTCTAGAATATTGAATCTTTTTCCTTTTCTCTAAGACTTTCTTCATAATATCGCTGTGACTTCTAACAAGAATCATCAAATTCATTCCTATCATTGGAGCCTTCATTTAAAACCAAGAGGCCTTTTGACTGGAAGTGTTGAGGGACCATTGAAGTTTGATCCCTTTCATGGAGCCATGAGACTACTCCCAAATTGCATTGCTCGGGTACCACTGCCCAAAAGCTTGTTAATTGCGAAGCCCCAATATTGCCCTTTACTTGGATTGTTGTAATGCCGTAGCCCAAAGGATTGTAGATTGCGAAGCCCCTTGAGACCTTCGGTGCCGAATTGAGGAAGCTTCCAATGTTGCACATGACTCCGCCGAGGACACTGAAGTGAATTTCTTCTTGCTGAGGGAGCTTTCAAAACTTAATCGTACCCCCTAGAGTGACACCATTAATTAAGAGTGGAACGAGAAGGGCCTATCCTTGATCGGGGGAACAAGTATGAGGAATTTCCTTTGTTGGTGTTGGTGCCCTAGGCACGGTTGTTAAAGGTTGTATAAGTTATCATTTTATTCATGATGATAAAGAGATAATAAGATTATTATTGTTGCTCATGTTTGCTTATAATAATCTCCGTCCCTAGAGCTTGTTAAGCACTAGTATAAAGGCTAAATGATCATGGGATGATCATGTTAGATTTATGGGTACTTGTTTGGAACAAGGTACTGGACATGACCCGCGGTATGAGATTTATGTCATGGTCGATGTCATATATAAATCTCATATTAGTTATGTCATTTGAATCCTTAGACATGAAGTTATTATAGTCTTCCACTTGATGAACATCATGTTTGACATATTCAAACGCTGCCTTAACACGGTAGTTATAAAGGGTATGATTGGCATAATTGGATTCACGTAGGGAAGAATAATAAGCCAAATGGATTTGTCCCTCTTCGGAGAGATGTCAAGCTTGGGCCCCTCGAAGGAATGATGTTGGTGAAATGTTTGGCCAAACCCAAATGGATTGATTGGATCAATGTCATTTGGATTATCAACATATTCGGAATCGAGAAAGTATTGAACAATACAAGTTGACTTGTTGACCATGACTTGTGTTCAATGACATCGGAGACAAAGGGATTATGACATGTTCTAAAAGGAATACGAACTTGTATCTAGTTATACTATTTGGGTAGGTATGACGGTTTGCTAGAACCTAATCATATCTTATGGTTTCATGTTTGAACCCATTGCCAACTTAGTGTAATCCTAGAGGGTCAAACACAAATAGAACGAATCGTAAAGGACTAAATGGGAATTATGGAAAAATATCAGTGTTTGGCTCTGGCACGGTCGTGCGCCTTAAAATGGCACGGTCGTGCCATAAATCCAAACCAAGGCAAACCTATCGACATGATTGGCACGACCGTGCCAAATTACCAAGCACGACCGTGCCGAAAATGGGCGACTGGGGAATTCGCGCGGACTAGAGTGCACGACCGTGCCAGATTGTAGGGCACGACCGTGCCAGTCAAGTCGGTCAGAATTCCTTGTTGCCTAATTTGGTGACGGGATTTAGGTTTCCTATGTCCTTAAGGGTTAAGGATTATGACCTATTTAAGGATCCTTTTTACAGCCATTAGATATGTTGTTGTGAGAGCCTCCATAAGGTTTTGAGAGGTTATTTTCTTGTTCTAAGATCCCAAAAAGTGAAGAACAAGAAGATTCATAATTCCATATAGTTCTTACAATTGTGAAAGCGTGTTTCATAATTTGGTCTAGCAACCAAGATCAAGTGTTCTTGATATTCGTTCGTGGTGTGGATACCGCTAGAGGGTGAAACTTATCATCTTCATAGTTCGTGATTCTTGCTTTGTTCGTGATCAAGATTTCAAGCCTCCATCGAATTCAAGGTTGCAAAATCAAAGGCATCAAGGGTTAGTATTCTAGTATTCATTATGTTGTATTTGACTTAATCATATGAATGGATCTATGGGCTTTGGGTTTCATAAAATTTAAATGCTTAATTCCGCTGCGCATGTTACTACGAAACCCAACAGTGGTATCAGAGCCCCGTTCATGTTGATTATTTCAATACTAAGATCATGTTGTGTGTATATAAATTTTTTATGTGCCTAGCATGATTTGAATATTGGGATTATGATGTTTATGTGGTCTATGTGTTTTATGTGGTTTATTGTTTTATAAACTTTAATCGCACTGCTCAATCGCAATTAAAATTATGGTGGATTTAAAATTGTTTGGATTATCAATTTTTGATTGGATCAAAGTTTTGATATTCTAGGGATTCAAGAATAAATCGTTTATTCAAGGTTTTGATGATCATGGTGATTGGATCACCAAGAACACCAAATCCTAATTGAATCGGGAAAAACAATTTTGAGATAAATTTTGGAACTTTAAAAATTTGGATTTTTCGCAAGGGGTCCGACCGGACCCAAGCCTTGACCCGGACGGACCTAGGGTTTGGCGCGGGGGTAGGGTTTGGGTTTTGGGTGTGGATCTTGGGTTTAAATCTCCTATTTGTTTGTCTTGTGATTCTAAGATTAGTTCAAGGTTTGGATGGCTAATCTACGTTCATCGAGATTGTGTTTCCCAAACTTGATCGCAATCAAGGTTTCAAAGATAAAACGAAATTAGAATTATGAAGAGTTCATAATTGCTAAAATTGAGAAACAAAGTTCTTGATTCAATGATTGGAGATCCATGTGGAATTGTGAATGCAATTGGCCTACGTTCATCGAGACCATCTATTGCTTAGTTTCGGCCACATGGACTACTTTCTTGGTTTCTTGAATTAGTGCGGAATTGTGGTTGCCAATGACTTAGTTCGGCCGCACTTCTTGTTGTCTTGATTTGGAGATGATAACCAAAGTTCAAAGAGTCTCATCCTCATAATTATAGAGAAACTAATGACACATAAATATTATGCTTAAATTAATGGAGATTAATTTAGTGGCTAAACTTGATGCGTAACATGTTTATCTTGTGTGCTCATAAATATGTTGTATGCTATATGTGATGAACCTTCAAAGAAAGTTTTAAGTCCTCTTGCCATGCCATGATTAAAACACTTGTTAGTGCATGGGTGATTTTAATGTGGGTTCGCCCTAACGAGGTGCATTAACTTTATCTATGTAAGAGCAAGATGGATGATGTGGGCACGCCCTAGCGAGGCACATCAACCATGCGTTTAAAATGGCTGGACTTAATAAGGCGTCAAAACAGTTTTGGGCCTAGGCAAAAGATGAGATTAAACATGCTTTTGAAATTGGTTCACTAAGAATCATATTGGATATGATTGACAAGAAATTGTCTACCTAATTAATTTTATTTTGAGCGGTCCGCCTCCGTGGACTCAAGATTAAATTAAAGTTGGATCTTAGCCCAATTTAAAAGAGTCTCATGAAAGGATCTAAGAGTCATATGGGATATGATTGACAGGGTTGTCTACCTAATTAATTTGATTTTGTGTAATCCGCCATAGCGGACTTAGAATTAAATTAAAGTTGGATCTTAGCCCATTTAAATTATATTATACATTGGATGTATATGAAGGTTATATAATTTAGTGGGAGTATTTTTGGAAAATACATTATTTATCTCTTTAATGAGATTGGTACTTGTAAAATTTTGGAAATTTTGCATGAGTTGTAGATAATGACAACTAACTTCGTTGCGATCAATCCTTTAGAAGGATGAGCTTCAAAGAGAATGGTATAAACTTCATGGATTGGATCCTGAGCCTAAGAATGGTTCTAAGGCAAGAAGATGGGTTGTACATTCTTGATGGCCAATTCCTAAAGAACCTAATGCCGGAATAGACAATCACAAGAATCATGAGTATGATTCTAGGAATGTGAGTTGTCTCAAGCTCACGATTATGTTCTCAAAACTTCAACAAAGTTTGGAACTTTGGAAGCCTATTAGATAGGCGTGGAGTTGAGTCACATGTTTCAAAGAGCAATCTAGGCAAGAAAGGTATAAAACCATTATTGCATTCACTTCATGCAAAGGAGTAAAGGGCAATAAGTGGAACCTCACATGCTTAAGATAAAGGCTACATAGAGCATCTTGAGAAACTTGGTTGTCCAATTGGATTGGAGCAAGCCACGGATCTCATTCTTGATTCATTGTTTAAGTGTTATGATCACTTAGTGATGGACTATAACATGCTTAAAATGAATAAGAATTTCTTCGAGTTGCATTAACATGCTGAGAAACTGCGAAGATGAAGATATTGGAGAATGGTTCTCCAGAGCTCATGGTTCATAATGGAAAAGGGTCAAATGCCAAAAGAAAGGTAAGACAAGGGTTGTCAAAACCTAAAACTATAATTGATGCAATTTGGAAAAATGGCAATTGGATTGACCATTTAAAATTGTAGTCAAAAGGTAAGACAAGAGTTGTCAAACCTAAAGGAAATAATTATGGTTATAATAATAACTCTAAATTGATGCAATTTGGTAATGTGGCAATTAGATTGACCATTTAGAATTGTAGTCAAAATTTTGGGTGATCAATAAAAGGAATGGTAGTGGGACTACCACTCGGAATATTTATGTTATAAATTATTCTTTCTAAATTTAATTATTGGGTATTGGATACCAGAATAATTAGTAAGATGAAAGACTACTTATAGTAAAATTTTATCTACAAACAGTAATGATGCAATGGTTGCAACATTGTTCGTAGAACACTTGTAAAGTGACTTTACTGATGAAGTAGAAAACATTATTTTGCTATAAGATAATGAAGGATATTAATTTCTTATTTGGAATAAGAAAAGTGCTTTATTTATTATGATTTACTTCATTGTGTTATCATATAAATAAATCTTATATCATAAATCTTGAAGAACAAAATAATAAAGACTATAACATAAATAATTAAAATTCTTTATGCATTATTGTTTTGATCAAATAAATGAGAAATGCATATCTAAAATTCCATGGGACGGAGTTTCAAGTCATATGATTTGGAATCACATGATTTATGCAAATCTTATTTACTTGGATCAAGACATGTTTTACTATGATTGGTTAAAAGGATAATGTCTTAATTGACCCAATACATTTCGATGTGTATGGTGCATTAAGAAGAAATGCTAAAAGAGAATTTTGGTTATACTTGGTAAAACTATTCAAAAATTATGATTGGATCATGATGATGAATAATTAAACCAAGAATTTGACAGTCATCATTAAAGTTGTGAAATGGTTTCACAAAATTAACTTCACTAAGAATATCATTCTAAATGATATGTCTGCGTGGAAGTATAAGAACCTTATTGGATACGGTTCGTTGGATGACAAAGTCAAAGTGATCTTCCATTATTTATTTTGGGGTTATGTATTTAAAACCGCTATGATTATACTAATCTGAATTCCATCAAGAGAGGTTAAATGGTGAAAGAAAGCTCGGTTTGTCTTTCATAAAGATTTAAGATGGTGAGACCCTTTTGGAAAGGAAATGTCTGGGACACACTCACATTTAAATCTAATAAATATATTTTCATGGGATATCCTAAGGAAACTTGAGGATAAAATTTTACTCATGAGAAACAAATGGTTAGTTGCTTATGATGATACTTTTCTAGATAAAAGGTTTATCTCTAAAAGAATCAGTGGGAGTAAAATGTATCTCGAATGGTTCGAGACCTAGAATATATATTTTAACCTAAGATGGAAGTTGAACAAGTTTTCACAAGGAGTCGTGAAAAGTCTGTTCAAGATATACAAATACTTGCAATACATGATAGGATACAATCTATTAGTAGAAATATTGGATATTTCGAAATAGAAAGTATTGAGGTAAAGTTCATTTAGAATGAAGTATTTACCACCTATCAAAGATGCAGTATCAACTCCACATTTAGATTAATGGCTTGGAGTCATAAAATCTAAAAGGTAATCCATGTATAATAATCAAGTTTGGAACTTGATCATTCTAACCTAAGGTGTAAAAACCAAAGGAGATGAATGACTTTTCTTGAAGAAAAATGTTACATGGGTAGAAAGAAACTTATTAAAATTTTCATAGTCACATGTTCATATTTGGAATATGAAATTTGACAAAATGATGTCAAAACAAGCGTTCCTCAACGGGAACTCACTTAAGGATGTATTGGATACAAACTAAAGGTTTTGATAGTCAAGAAAATTCTAAAAGGTATGAAAGTTGCGAAGATTCATTGGATGGATTGAAGCAAGCTTTTTGGAGTTGGGATCTCCGTTTTGATAAGTCATAGAGCTTGGCTTGATCAAGAACGAAGATGAATCTTGTATATACAAGAAGATTAGTGGGAGCATGGTGCTATTCCTTATCTAATATGTGGATGACATATTGCTCATTGGAAACGACATTCTTATACTTTAATCTGTAAAGACTTGGTTAAGAAAGTGTTTCGCAATGAAGAATATGGATGAAGCCGCATAAGTCATTGGCATTAAGATCTATAGAGATAGATCAAGGAAGCTAATTGGTTTAAGCCAAAGTACATACATTGACAAAGTCATTAGAAGATTCCGCATGGAAAATTCTAAGAGAGGACCATTGCCAATGTTACATGGAGTTTTCTATGCAAAGACTCAAATGTCCTAAGACAAATGATGAGCATGAGAAGACTGAATGGGATGCCAATTTGCTTCGGCAATTAGATCCATCATGCCATAATAAGTACTAAGCCGGATATATCTAAATGCTTGGAGCATGACGAGTAGATATCAATCCGACAACCGGTGAGAATCACTGGAAGGCTGTGAAACAATTCTTAAATGTACTTTAGAAGGACTAAAGAATTGTCATGATCTATGGAGGGATGGAAGATGATCTCGGAGTATATGGGTACACAGATGCATACTTCCAAACTGACAAAGATGATAAAAATCGCAATTGAGTTTTAATAACAATAGTGAAGCTGTAAGTTGGAATGGTTCCAAGCAGAGTACAGTCACTAATTCTACATACTAAAATCTAAGTATATTGCTGCATTGGATGCCGCAAAGGAAATTGTTTGGATTAAGAAGTTCATGGGTGAACTAAAGATGGTTCCTAGCATTGCTAATCAAATAGACTTTATTAGCAATAATAGTCGTGCTATTGATCAAGCAAAAGGAACCAAGGGCACATCCTAAATCCAAACACATACTTAGGCATTTTCGTATCGTTCGAGAAATCGTTGATAAGAGAGACGTACATATATGCAAAGTACCTACTAATGATAACGTTACAGACACGCTAAACAATGAGACTTCCATAAAGCTAAACATGATGGTCATGTTAGGTCCATGGGTATTGGATACCTAGGGAATTGGGCCTAGGGCAAGTGGGAGATTGTTGGTGTTGGTGCCCTAGGCACGGTTGTTAAAGGTTGTATAAGTTATCATTTTATTCATGATGATAAAGAGATAATAAGATTATTATTGTTGCTCATGTTTGCTTATAATAATCTCCGTCCCTAGAGCTTGTTAAGCACTAGTATAAAGGCTAAATGATCATGGGATGATCATGTTAGATTTATGGGTACTTGTTTGGAACAAGGTACTGGACATGACCCGCGGTATGAGATTTATGTCATGGTCGATGTCATATATAAATCTCATATTAGTTATGTCATTTGAATCCTTAGACATGAAGTTATTATAGTCTTCCACTTGATGAACATCATGTTTGACATATTCAAACGCTGCCTTAACACGGTAGTTATAAAGGGTATGATTGGCATGATTGTATTCACGTAGGGAAGAATAATAAGCCAAATGGATTTGTCCCTCTTCGGAGAGATGTCAAGCTTGGGCCCCTCGAAGGAATGATGTTGGTGAAATGTTTGGCCAAACCCAAATGGATTGATTGGATCAATGTCATTTGGATTATCAACATATTCGGAATCGAGAAAGTATTGAACAATACAAGTTGACTTGTTGACCATGACTTGTGTTCAATGACATCGGAGAAAAGGGATTATGACATGTTCTAAAAGGAATACGAACTTGTATCTAGTTATACTATTTGGGTAGGTATGACGGTTTGCTAGAACCTAATCATATCTTATGGTTTCATGTTTGAACCCATTGCCAACTTAGTGTAATCCTAGAGGGTCACACACAAATAGAACGAATCGTAAAGGACAAAATGGGAATTATGGAAAAATATCAGTGTTTGGCTCTGGCACGGTCGTGCGCCTTAAAATGGCACGGTCGTGCCATAAATCCAAACCAAGGCAAACCTGTCGACATGATTGGCACGACCGTGCCAAATTACCAAGCACGACCGTGCCGAAAATGGGCGGCTGGGGAATTCGCGCGGACTAGATGGCACGACCGTGCCAGTCAAGTCGGCCAGAATTCCTTGTTGCCTAATTTGGTGACGGGATTTAGGTTTCCTATGTCCTTAAGGGTTAAGGATTAGGACCTATTTAAGGATCCTTTTTACAGCCATTAGATATGTTGTTGTGAGAGCCTCCATAAGGTTTTGAGAGGTTATTTTCTTGTTCTAAGATCCCAAAAAGTGAAGAACAAGAAGATTCATAATTCCATATAGTTCTTACAATTGTGAAAGCGTGTTTCATAATTTGGTCTAGCAACCAAGATCAAGTGTTCTTGATATTCGTTCGTGGTGTGGATACCGCTAGAGGGTGAAACTTATCATCTTCATAGTTCGTGATTCTTGCTTTGTTCGTGATCAAGATTTCAAGCCTCCATCGAATTCAAGGTTGCAAAATCAAAGTCATCAAGGGTTAGTATTCTAGTATTCATTATGTTGTATTTGACTTAATCATATGAATGGATCTATGGGCTTTGGGTTTCATAAAATTTAAATGCTTAATTCCGCTGCGCATGTTACTACGAAACCCAACATCCTTTTGAGAGACTTTAAGGATAGCCTCACACATCTTTCTTTATCGTAGCCCCTAGGGCTCATTAACTGTCAAATGAAGTAAGAGAAGTTTTCTTTCTTGAGTCACATAGCCCCTAGGGCGTCATTACTTGTTGAGCAAAACAAGAGACTCGTCCTCGTGTGGGGGAACAAACACAAGGGGACATGGCAAGAGCTACTCCATTCTCGGGAGTCTTTCGGCATACTTTAGAGGGACATGCTTGTAGAAGCTTGAATTACATGTTGCTGCCCAAACCAACTGACTAGCTGGGGATTATTTTGTGCAACCTCGTACCCTTTCAATGATAGGCTCGTTCTCGGACGGATCTTGGTTACCACGGGCTTTCTTTCATATGAGCCCAAAGATGCACATTGCAAGAACAATCTTTCCGATAACCCAAAATGACCTTTGATGGTGCCATGTCTCGTCAAGCCTTTTGCAATTCCAAAGTTGGCTTGGTGGGGATTGACTTGCTGAGGAGACCCAATGTAGAACTTGTACAGTTGTCTTCTTTAGAGGCCGGAGATCTCCATTTCTCTTTCCCTTCTCTCTCTCACTCTCTCATTTTTTTATGACGCACCCTGTTTTTTGCCTAGACCGCCCTTTCGGGTTTTCAATCTAGCGGGCATCTCTTTTTCGTCTTCATTTTGACTCGATTAATGAGGAAGTGTGCATTGACTCTAGCGGAGGATGAGAGACATGTGATTTTGCAGTGAAGACCTCTTGTCACTAAAGATGAGTGACATTGACTCGACTAGGGAAGTGTCCCTAGTATTGACTTCATGTATGTATAGATTTTTTTGAATGACTCACGAAGTCAAGTAAGTCATTAAGAGAGAAGAGAAAGAAAGCCCCAGTTTGATTGCAAGAAACTAGGATTATCGCAAAAAGAAGAGAAACCCCTAGACTCGACAAGGAACGGAAAGCGATTCCAAATCTAAGAAAGTTGTTCAATCTTTTGGTGATTAATTCATTGGCAAATGAATCGTACAAAGTTGTCATGACAAGTTCGAGAGGAAGGCCGATCACCATAACGCGCTAGGGCTAAACATATCTTCTTTCTTGCATGAGACCGGACCCGAAGGTTGCCTACATTCCTCCAGTGTAGAAGCTCAGGTCACCGTAGTTCTTGTGGATGCTCCATTCGTCGAGGTGGTTGTTGCTTCGTCCTTCATTGGTGGAATGATGTTGATCTTGTACTTCTTTGATTGAGGGGGATTTTTTTATTTTTTTTTTGCCTAGGTTGATTTGAGGATTTCAACCTAGCGAGCTCTTTTTTTATTTTTTATTTTTTTATATCCCCTTTTGAAAACTTTGCTTCATGATTGTTGCTCCACCTTTCTTTGTCTTGATTTCGTCGTTGTTGATGTCTTCGTTGTTGATGCCGTCGTCGATATTTAGCCTCTAGGCGTTCAAGTGATAGCCTTCGTTCTAAAACGTGTTTAGACATCTTTTCATCATTTTGCCAATAATTAAATTGAACAACTTGGAAGAGTGTATGAGGACAAGAACGACTTTTTATTTGATGACTCAATGGACTCGAACATTTAACATAGGACGAGAGAAAACATAAATGCACACTTAAGAGGACTTTTGACTCCCTTTTTTTTTTTTTTTAAATTCCTACTACTAGGTAGAGAAAGAGAAACGGAGATTGTTGTTGTCGGCCTTGTGGCATGATCCCTTGTTGAAGCCCCATTTTAAATCTGAGCCCCTTCCTTGATGAGTTCTTGCATGTTCTCACTCTATAACTGTTGTTCTTCAACCACGGTAAACTCACCATTGTCAATCAAGTCTTGGACGATGTTGCGGATGGAGAAGCAATCCTCAGTGAGGTGACCGCTGCATAGGTGATAGTCACACCACTTGTGGTGGGCATGGTTGTGATGCAATGGTTGTGGTTGCTTGTACCCTTGGAGAGGAGAAATTTGTCCCTTTGCTTTGAGATCTTCATAGGCCTTGGTGACGGTCATACCTTGGAGGGGAGTATAGACACGGTCGTTGGTAGAACCTTTGTGACTTTTGAGAGGCGAGCCACTTGAACATGCCTTACCGTTGACCTTTGCCTTGTTGTCGGTGAACTCTCATAAACGGTCCTTAAGTTCGGAAACTTCTTCCTTATGAATTCTCCTCTCGAGATCAAGACGGGCTTGCCATAAATCATCCTTACGGTGGGCTTCCTCGACAAGTCTATCCATTTGTTCCCCCATGGCTCTTATTATGTTGAAGAGCCTTTCGTTGGACACGGAAGTATTCTCACCCTTGTTGTTGTTGCCGCTTGAAGCCATTGGACCTATGGAGAGAACATGGTTGATCTTAGGGTGGTCCCAAAAATACCTTTTGAATCCAATGATTTAACCCACGAACAAGAGAAAAGACTCAAACCACATAAGGAAAATGACTCTTTTTTTTTATTTACAAAGTCGGAAGGACATAGTCCTTTTTTGGGTTTCCAAAAAAATAGTGGAATCGTCACACTAGTATATAGACCATCTCGCGGTCCCATATACTCATCGGATTCTACCACGCTTGTGATACCTACATGTGACGGGATTAAACTAAATTAATGTCATAAAGCATACATGCGGGGACGGATTTTTTACTTTCATCCATAATAACCACTTTGGGGACGGATTTTTATTTCGTCCATGACAACCGTTTGTTTCTCTTGGAAACGGCATGTATGATTTGATGACATTAGCTTAGGGAAATCTCGGTACATGAAAACCGACTTGGTCACGGAGTGTTAGACCCTAACTAGAATTGTGTGGTTTGTGCTCGGCTAAAGAGAGGCTTAAAGGTCACCCCCGGCATGTAGTCATGAACTATGCCACGATTTGAGGTTTACCGCATTCGAGAGAGTCAAGGTCGGGTGGAGCTTGAAACTCTCTAGGACGGACCTCGAGGGGTATGGGGTTGGACTTGTGCGACTCGATTGTGAGCAGTTGATAAGAATTGTGCGCGTAGTGTGAGGTCTAACAAGTGACAAAATATATTATTATTTTTTTTTCAAAAGAAAAAAGAAATAAAAGCAAATAAGCACATAATTTACAACTTTCGAATCACCCGTGTGACCGATAAAAATAAACAGAAAGTAAAAGCAGTCTATGTGCGGGTCCGGTGCCCACACACTGTCAAAACTGTCCATTCTGTTCACTGTTTCTGTTCTAGAAAATGGTCCAGAAGCGCGCGCGGTTTAGTGCCTACTCGGGAGGAGCGCGCGTTAGACTGAGAGAGGTGGAGACGTCCGCTTCTGGGCAGTACCTGCAAATCAGTGGGTTCAAGGAACTTCCTTGACCCTAAATAAAAAATTCTTTCCCCTGCAGACATTGTTAGCACAAAAACATGGAATTGTAGGACAAGACGGAAGGCGGGCGATTCTGGTAATTGGGGTCGGACGCGCGCGCTTTAGGCCAAGAAGGCCAGAGGCGCGCGCTTCCCACCCTTTTTACCAGAATGCCCAGAAAATAGAAATAAGAACACCCAAAAGCGAAAACACAAGTTTAACCCTCTATGTCCCCAGCGGAGTCGCCACTGTAGATACCCCGGGAAAACCCCACTTGGCTAGAGCGGTGAATTATCCTAGGATGTCTAATTTATTTTAAGAGTCGCCACCCACGTTTTAGAGGAACGCGAGAAAACCTAAGAAAAGCCAATTTTTTTATGTACGAGAACCAGAGATTCGGGAAGAGAATGGTTCGGGGGTTAGGTGACGGACTGGGAAGTACTTAAACACCCACTCCGCCTCGCTTACGCGGGTCTTGCTACTTTTGGTGTTCTAATGCTAAATGTCCTTCAATAAAAAGTGCTAATAATTAAAATGAAAAAAAGGGGGAAATAAAAAGATAAATGATTTTATTGATTTAATTTATGCTAAAGGTTACATGTTGAATTATCCTAACAATTACATTAATAATGAAATGGGGAGATTAAGGTAGAGATTAAAATGTAGGGAGATAACCGTAACCAACTTTAATGTAGTAAAGTGGTCATTTGGTCATGTCCCATTGATGGGGATTGCATACATTACCAAGACATGTGAAAATAATAGAAGAAGCATAAAATACCTTAAGAAAGTGGGCTTCAAACTTAGACTTGAAAATGGTGTTGTTGTAAGGAAATTGTTGTAGAACAATTTGTGTAGAGTTTTGTTGTGTTAAACTCTTGTTGGGAGAACTCTTGTAAAGAGAATTCTTAGGAGAATTGTGTATAGTGTATTTGTGTAGAGATTTCAAGTCAAAAGAGAAGGTCCTTTCTAAGGTAGAAAAAGTGGTTTTTATAGGTAAAAAGGAGAGGGAAAGGTTGGAGGGAAAAGATGATCATCCATGTGAAATGGAATTGACCAATCAAAAATAAGATAAATAAAATAATAAATGAAATAATATAAAAGAAAATCAAATAAAATAAAAAGGAAATATTTTGTTTTAAAGAAAAGGCTTAGAATGTGGGATTGAGAGTTATGAAATAAGGGGGGATGAATGTGGATGAAAAAGGGAGTGTTTGTGATCAAGAAAAGGGAGGGAAAAGGCTGCAATCCATAACTGCCATATCGGGAGGCCCGCGCTTCCGGCTTTTGGGGCGAGAGGCGTGCGGGGGCCATGGACAGTATCGGAGGCGTCCGCGTCTGAGAAAGACAGAATGACTCAAAAATTAATTCTATTATGCAGTTTAGTCCAAAACTAACAGAATTAGTTAGGAACTTAACGGAAGTAACAGAAATTAACAAAAACAAGTAAAATAAAAATACTATGTATGCAACCGGGGTGAGAGGTCCAAGGCGGGGTGTCTACAGGTGCAGAGTATTCAAACTTCGAGTTCGCAGAGCTATGGTTCGACCACAACGGAAAACTACAAAAGGGATTTGAAATCTTCAGAGTTGTCGAGTTTGACTGGGCCAATCTAGAACTAAGGTACATGGAACCTCGAAAGATTACTGGTAGAGTTATCTCCATCCAGAACGAGTACTGCATCAAGGCGAACAAAGACCTGACTTACGATACAGAATTCGTGTCCCTCGACGAACCTTTGGTCGGAGAAACCAAGGAAATAGAACCATGCGACGGCCAAGATTTGTTCCAACACTTAAGCCTCGAAGATGACATTGTGGCTGTTATTGAATACGGACCTGTGACTACTGCTATCGAGAATCTGGGGCTGGTCAGCTCACCCCTTAGAGAGTCAATTTCCCCTAGGTCGGTTAGGTCCCCCGTTCTCACCTATGAGTTCGTGTCTCCGTCTAAGTCTAATGACCTCAAGTCAAAAGACTACAATGTAATCGCAAACACTATCTTTCCTCGTGCATTAATTTAAAGTCTCGATCTTTCCGATTATCCTGCTATAGCCACTCTTATAAATGATAAGTTAACTAATCAATCTAATGATATATAAATAGTTAATAACGATTCATTAAAAGATGCAGACACAAACGGACTAAATGACAAATACATCCGAGAAATCTCAGAGCAGGTTATTAATCAAAGGGAAAATCGAGCCCAAGCTATCGATGAGGTGCTAACATGTGTGAATCTGGGAAGACAAGACAAGCCAAAGTGGACTCAGATTGGGAGCTTCTTTCAAGGCGAAGAGCGAGAAGCATTGATCAAGCTGTAAGTACCCCAATCTGAAATTAACCAACTTTAGAGGAACTCTTAGCACCAGTCAGGGATAAAACTGATAGGCTGGGACCTCACTAAGATAAACCTAAAATTCCAGGACTACTCGGGAATTAAAATTGGAAAAATCCAGAAGCTCGCCAGGCTGAGCCGTACGGATGGTTTGGACGCGGGAGGGGCCAATCCGTACGGATGGTTTGGGCACCATCAGTCCCTATAAATTGAACCCTTGGCTGATCATTTCAGGGGGGAGAAATCATTTTGTGAGTGTAAACTCTGTCGAATTGAGGGCAGGTTAAACACGTAAACACACATTTGAGTGAAAAAAGAGAAAGAAGATATGCTTAGAACCAAAATTGGTGAGGCCTCCTTCTCCCCATCTTCTCTTCATCTCATATTCTATCTTTCTTTTGTTCAATTTATGTAAATGTCTTTACTTTTCTTGTAAATATTATATATTTGATCCAAGTTCTTGATGTGAATTAATGGTACCCTCATGTTCAATTCATGATAAAGGGTTCAAACCTAAGATGATCAAGGCTTGTTATCATTTAATGTCTCATTACATTATGTCATTACATTAATGCACTTTACATTATGTCTTTACATTAATGTTCTTTACATTATGTCTTACTTTTATGCGATTTATATTATGTCTTTACATTTATGCAAGTTAAATTTCATGTCTTTACTTTTAAGTTGATTTTATGGTGAAATGATCAAGTTTGGATGATAAAGTTTTAATCTTTATCATTCAAACCTTGATCTAACTCCAATAATGTCCCTTTGGATGGTAAAGACTCAATCTTTATCCATCCAAAGGTTGATTTTTGATATCCTAAGGCCTTTCCTTGGAAGAATCATCCATTTGGATGTTAAAGTTTCCATCTTTAACCATCCAAATGGTGATTTTGGCTCAAATGTCATGTTCATCACCATTCTTAATTTTTCCCCAATTATTGCCTTGATCACACCCAAAACCTTGTGTTTTGCTGTTTAATTAGTAATCAAGAGCGTAGGGATGATTTAATCCAAGCTTTGTGTGAGTAAATAAACTGAAAAGATGTAAAACAGTTCAGTTTCAGCCGAATGCTCTGTTTCTACCTGAAACTGGACAGATTTCTTGACAATCTGTAAAAACTCCAGGGATGACCTTCATAGCCGTACGGTTAGTTTGGTCAGATGGGGTGATTTTCCAGTATTTCCCCTTTTCTGTTAAACTGTTTACAAAAAAAAACCTTTTTTTGTTAAGTTTCTAACTGATTTTGTTAAAAGTCAGTTTCTCCCATTTTCAAGAAAACACACATACACACACTTGCATAATTTTTAACAAACTTTAGGGAGACTCAGTTTTTTCGAGGCACTTTGGGTGAACTACCGGTTGAGTTCTTCCCAAAGCGTAACCTGACCTCCGAATCCTTCGTCTCTAACTATTTTTCGTTAAGTTTGGGTTTAAAGTTAAACTAACGTGGCGACTCCGTTAAACATTGAAAGTGCCGTGTTTGATTCTCGAGGGAACCATTTGTATTTTCCCGCAGGTATCTTACAGTGGCGACTCCGCTGGGGAATAAAGTGTTTGCAAACTTTTTTTTAGAAGCTTTGGGGACACTTTTGTGTGGGTCAAACTCCCGTCCCCGTTTATTGACTTTGTGCTCATTTTGTGTGTGTTTTATGTTTCTGTTTTGATTTCTGGGAGTGAAACTGTTCTGGAAATGCAATAAACTGGGGCTTGATGATCAGAAGTTGAAAATTTGCAAAAATAATGGAGCTACTGCGCTAGCCGTACGGCTAGTTTGGCTGGGCCCACAGAATGCTTCAAGCTAACAATTTTGTGTAGGGCATAAGCATTCTGATGGTCCCCTTGTATTTCTTCTTATCCAGGTTCCATTTACAGCCTCTACTTGTGCACATTTACCTTCTTTTGTTTTCTTAGCCAAAAATGGATTTTCAAAGCTTGGTAATGCACAAATCTTTTGGACATAAAATTGGGTTTTCAAAGCCTCATTGTGCATTACCCCTTTTCATAAAAGTTTTGGTTTCTCAAATTCTTTTGTTGTGCGCAACCTTTTTGTACAAATGATTTTCAAAAGGTTGTTGTTCTTGTTGTAAAATTTTGGTTTCAAAAAACCTTTGGTTGTGCACAACCTTTCCATGTACAAAATTTTGATCCTTGCTTGTTCATATCCTTGCTTGATTACTTGTGCAAATGCTTGTTCATTATGCTTGTTCATATATTGTCCATACATTGTTCATGATATTAAAACAAATTGAAAATTCCTATTTTGACTCAAAAAGGAACATAAAAGGCTTTACACAACGCGCACTTGACCTTGTGCACATTCCAAAAACCCTTTAAACCCGGGATGGATGCCACGATGTAGCTTGATTGGTGCTTTTGTGCCCTTCTCGCACCCACGGGTCCATTCCACCTCCCCTTCCGAGCCGAGTTAACCACACATGTCTGTGACACACAAATACCGTGACCTTGGTTGGTTTTTTGGTCTAGCTCACGTCATCACATCCTTAATACGTGACCGAAGTTGATTATGGCCAAGTTAACGCCCGAGTCACGGCTCCTTGTGAAAGCAAGTGTGGCCAAGGTCATCTTTGACCCGGTCCTTGACTTATGCGTTAATTCCAACCATAATTAACCAAAGTCATGTATTAAGGATAGGTTGACATTGCGTCATTAAGCTCTAATGCTTCACCCATTCTAATCATCTTTAAGCCCAAGGCTAAGGTCCGAGATCCCTCATTTAAAATGAGGCCATGCCGGAATTTTGTTAGAGCGTTAAGTCAATCTTATCCTTAACCGGGGCTTAACTATGATAAGAATGGCTCGTGCATGGGAACTTTGTGACACACTAGACCCTGGGTTGGTTTCTTTTGGTCGTTGGAAGCCGCGTGCCCTATAGGACCCTCGCCCGGGACAGTCCGTCTTTGGGAGTGTGCAATACAAGTGAAAAACGAGGGGTGTATAGCCATAGTGATGGCCTCCATTGATCCAAGATTTAGATTAGTTGCGAAAAAGAAGAGAAATCTTTTCCAACCAATTAGGAATAAAATGCGTTTTAAGTAAACAGGAACAAAATAAAGATAATAAGCTTTCATGTTGCATGAGCCTAAGACTCTTCCCAAACACAAGCCCAAATTGATACCCGAGTCTGAAATGAACATCCCTCTCCTCCGCAGCTCGTAAGAAGTGGGTAAGAGTTCCGGGTCATCGTCTGGTTAGTGCCGAGTCTGACAGTTCATCAGTAGCCTCAATCAGACTTCCCTAAGTGACTAGTCCGTCGGGAAGTAGTAGTGTGGGTGACAATGCAGTTAATCCTAATGGGCTCACCAGGGAAGAGTTGGTACAAGCTCTAGAGGCCGCCAGGTCCAGGGAAGAAAGCATCAGAAAACATCATGAAGATATGCAGAATAGGGTTGTGGAAGCCATGAGACAGAGAGGGGTAGCCGTCGTGTTTGAGAATGATGGAGGTTTTGTGAAAATCATTGATGAAGAGGAGGTTGAAAATGTGCAACCCCAAGGCTTTAACCGAGTTCCTCCTCCCCAAACTTACCCTAATGTGGCGACCTCACGTGCTGAATTCCAAACCACCATTCACCAAGGTGTGCCCACCACCCAGGTTCCTTTTATCCCACCGGGAGGTTTCCCCACGTATCCGCCAGGATTCAACCCGTATGGTCCAATCCCAATGAGCCGAGCACCCTTAGCTCTGGCCACCGCCGGGTTACCACCTCCTGCTTTGCCAACCGCGTCCCAAGGGGTGCCATACCCATTTCACCACCCAGCGGCACAAACCTCTGAAGTCGCTCCACCGTACATCCCAACAAGTAATCCGGGATATGGGTGTGTCTACACCTATGTATCACCTCAAAGCCTTCCCCCGGTAATACCATCCACCACCGTGCCTCCGACCATAATGCCGGTGACAACTCAAACCATGGGATCCATTAACTCTATCCTGCACATGGACCCTCAAATAGGATGGATGATAGAAAAGTTGAAACAAATGGAAGAAAGGTTTGAGGGGATGAACGAGAAGAAGTTCCCCTTGGGAATCACCGATCCCGATAAAATTGTTCCCCTTCCTCACAGATTCAAAATGCCAGAGATTGATAAGTTTGACGGAACTGCTTGCCCCCAGACTCATCTCAATGCCTACACCTTAGAAATGAGGGCGAAGGGTTGTACCGTGCAACAAATGGCCGATCACTTCCAACTGTATTTGAGAGGAAATGCACTCAAATAGTTCTTTAACCTAAAGGACGAGTCTCGGATCACATGGGACCGAATCAAAGAAGCATTCCTCACCAAATACCGGTCCAACTTGGAGTGGGAAACCAATCGCACTGACTTGCAAAGCACCTTGCAAAGGAATGATGAACCGATCGGAGAATTCTACAAGAGGTGGAATTACAAACTTGGAGAATTTTCCAATCCACCTACTGAGGATGAGCAACTAGATATTTTTCAGTCATGTCTGAAACCTCAATTGCGGGCTTTGATCAGTCACCACTTCTACCCTAATCTCCGGGCTATGGTAACCGCTGGGTCCAAGTTCGAGAAGGCTCTCAGCGAGCAATCCTCCGCCCAAGGTAGTGGTAGCTCTTACAGATACCGCCCTCCAACCACCGGAAAAGGGAAAGAAACCTCAGGGATAGTCAACCACATCCAAAGGGAAAACCTAGGGCAAGCCCCACAAAGGGCCGAAAACTCGGAGAGACGTCCATATATGAGGTTTGAAGATTTTGGGATGCCTATAAACAAGGTATTTGAAGGGCTAGTCACACAAGGCCTTGCAAAGCCTTTAGCTAACTACCAACCCAAGAACCCCGAGAAACACCTCGACAAGAGTAAGAGATGTGCTTTTCACAATTATCACGGACACAACACCGATAAATGCTCCGTAGTAAAATGCATCATCCTTGACCTGATTGATAAGGGGAAGCTTGAGCACCCTCGTGGCCCGAATGTAGTCAACAACCCCTTCCTCGATAACAGCGCCATCAATTTGGTTGGGTTCGGGCAAGATAGTGTGAACATGATCGAGCTTGGAGAACCAGCACTGGTAACCTTCTTGGAATTTAACACCCCACTGATGGAAATCAGGGAAAGATGGAAGGACATCCTGTGGGCATGTGTACAAGAGGGAAAGATGAAATGCCCCCCAGATTGTATGGTGGCCAACGTATTGAGTGCAAGAGTCGCACACCAGAATGCCAACGAGTTGATTGTGATTAAGCTCGCCGAGCACAATCTAACGTACGAAGAATGCATGGAGGAAGTGAAAAGGGCTATTAAGAACGAGGTGGAAGGCCAAAGCCACAGTCCAAATGAGTGTTGTTCTCCTCACAACGATCATTTCCATGTTACAGAACCATGTAGCTCGCCAACCAGAAAAAGATTGGTGAGGAGGGTATGTCGCCACAATGAGGGGAATGTGTCCGAAGTGGTAAGTAGCCCGGGGATCTCCAATTATGAAGGGCACCTCGCCCAAGTAAGAGAAGCAATTCGCTCCATGTCTCATAAAGAACTCCAGATTCTTTGTGAAAGTGATGATGATGAGGTATCTTCCTATATGCCTCCCCGTATCCCATCCCCAAGAAAAGAGGAAGACTTTCCGACTTTAGATGACTTCTTGTCCTTGCCACCACTTTCACCACCACCTCAGTTTGACTGTGATGGGTCGATGTTTCCGGACCACTTCTGTTGCATGTTGACTTTGGAAAAACTCCGAGAGACCGTAGGAGTCTGGGAAAAACAAGAAACACGCCCTGTTTCCCTCAAAGAAATCCATGAGTCCGCCTATGCCTCAAAGGGAGTGGTCACAGTAAATGAGTTAAGAAAGGAAGTATGGCCTTACTCCACTAAAGATCTTCCAACACCCATAGAAGAATTGGGGAAAGTTTATGGCTCTGCAGAAGTAAGTGTGTTGACCCGCTCCGGGCAAGTACACATGGAGAACCCCAAGAAACCTCCACCACAGGAACACCGCTTACCACCCCTTTTTGCCAAGGAGGCGGGAGACATGGGTCTCGAAAAGGAAGACCCCGTCCTTACTCAACTAAAAAGGACCCAAGCCAACATATCCCTTTGGTCCCTCCTTACATCATCTTACCCGCATAAGCTCAAGTTGGAGGAATGCCTGGCTCAAACCATGGTGCCTACCACGGCTACCCCCGAGGAGGCCGTGCAAATGATTGGAAGTGTTTAATATGGGAACATCATCACCTTCACCGATCTGGATTTGCCTAAATTTGGGGCTAACCACAATGAAGCCCTCTACATTATGGTACAATTGGACGAGCGCCGCCTCCCTCGGGTCTTGGCTGATAACGGTTCCGCTATGAATGTCCTGCCGACCAAGATGATGGACCTCGTCGGTCTCAAAGCCGCCGACCTAAGGCCCTCCACAATTACCGTCAAAGCTTATGATTCTACAGCCCGATCAGTCCTAGGGATGGTCACATTGAACCTATAGTTTGGGAAGCAAAGGATGCCAACTGATTTCCAATTGCTTGATAACGCCATCTCCTTCACCGCTTTGTTAGGCCGTCCATGGCTCCATAAAGTCAATGGAGTAGCTTCCAACCTTCATCAGTGCATGAAATACATACAAGGAGGTAACGTAATAATCATTTATGGGGACAGTATCACCATGGAAGGGACCAACATCAACCGAATTCCTGTGCTGGAAATTAAGCACGAGGAGAACGGTATGGTCTTGACTGGCTTCACGGAAATACCTTCTGAGACCCATGTTTGTTGTGTGGACCTCACGCTCACCAAGGATAAAATTCCCCCTGCAATGACAATGATGCGTTTGATGCACTACCTCCCGGGACTTAGTCTTGGGAAGAAGCTCCAAGGGACTCACAAGATTGTCGAGATTAGGGAACAAAAGACACTCCACGGCCTGGGGTATAAGCCAACTCCCGAAGACCTCAAAACGGATAAGGAAATGGCCCAAAGGAAGAAACGAGCCAGAGCTCAAGGAGTCCTGTATAAGGCTCCTAACCTTTGCCCATATACCTTTGATATGAGCCGCTACTTCGTAAAAGGAGGGGTCCAAACCGAAGCCCCGAGGAAAAAGGAGCCAATGGTAACCAATTGGGACAGGCTTCAAGAGGACCTTATGAGATTCTGAGGGATGACCGCCAACCCCGTGAGGAGGGCATTCCTGGATACGCCCAAAATGCCCGGTCCCACAAAGACCACGGTGACGCATGAATACTCTTTCAAAGGGGTGCCCGAAATGGTGAAACAATTCGAGGCTTGGTCCGTAAAAGGAAACGGCAAGGAAGAAGAACCCGTCTGGGGTCGGAATGGCCAGCATAAGTTTGGGGAGTGGGCTCCCAAGAAAGCCAAAGAGGAAGTCATGGATGACGAATGGAATGGCATGGTGATGCAAGGCTTATTTGGAGAAGAGTTGGTTGTGCCGGATTTAATTAGTATAGGGAAAGAAATGGTTGCTGCAATAGAGGACGGATCCCCCGAGATTTTTGACCCCCGCACCTTGGTTGGGCAAGATGATATGCCTCTAAAGAATTGGGTAACCTTCTCCGGACCTGTGGCCAGTAAGGAAGAAATGAACACAAAACTTAGATTGGTTCCCCGCCCTTTAGAGTCGAACGTCATAGGGTCAAATGTAACCGAGTCCCTCAATCTCTTGTCTTTGAGTTTGTGTCTGTTTTTTCCAAGGGCCTCACGCCCGAGGATTATGATCTTGTAGCTAATATTGTATTCCCTTTTGCATTGAATGAAATGATAGACCTTTCCGAGTATCCCCTCATTGCCAATTTATTAGATGATAAATTAACTAATAATCTGAAAATGGTTAATGATGAATCACCTAATAATGCAGACGCACTAAATAAACAATACATTAAAAAACTCTCAAAGAAGGTTATTGACCGAGAGGAAAACCGTGCCCAAGCTGCCGAAGAGGTTTTGACTAAGGTGAATTTGGGGACTGCGGATGAACCAAAAGAGACACAGATTGGTAGCTACTTCAAAGGGGCCTAGAGGAAAGACTTGGTTAAGTTGCTCAAGGAATATGTGGATGTCTTCGCTTGGTCCTACAAGGACATGCCTGGGTTATATGCTTTTCGATTGTGGAGCACAAGATCCCCGTGGACCCCGAAGTGAAACCGGTTAAACAAAAGCTTCGACGAATCAAACCGGAATTGTGTTTGCAAGTCAAAGAAGAGATTGAGAAATTGCTCCGAGTCGGCTTCATAAGGGTGATAGAATATCCCTCATGGCTTTCCAACATAGTGACAGTGACAAAGGCCAATGGAAAGGTCCGATGTTGTGTCGAATTTAGGTACCTCAACAAAGTAATCCCTAAGGATGACTTCCCTCTCCTAAACATCGACATGCCTGTGGACACAGCCTCTAGCTTCGAGGTCAAGTTCTTCGTGGACGGTTTCACCGGATACAATCAAATCAAAATGGCCGAAGAAGACCAAGAAAAGACTGCCTTCACCACCCCATGGGGGACCTTTTGTTACACCGTGATGCCTTTTGGGATAAGGAACGCTAGGGCTACTTACCAAAGGGCCACAACCATACTCTTTCATGACATGATCCACAAGGAAATAGAGGTGTATGTAGATGACATGATTATCCACTCCAAAGGTACTGATGGACAACATTTGGTTGACCTAAGGAAATTCTTTGATAGGTTGAGAAAGCACTCCATGAGGCTCAACCCGGCTAAGTGCACCTTCGGGGTCTCTCGTGGCAAGGTTTTGGGATACATGGTCACCGAGCGCGGCATTGAAATTGACCCTCAAAAGGTTAAGGCGATTTTGGAGATGAGGCCACCGCGCACAGAAACAGAAGTGAAAGCTTTCATGGGACGACTGCAATACATTAGGCGTTTCATAAACCAACTCACCCCCACATGTGAACCCATTTTCAAATTATTGAGAAAGAACGCAGAAGTTGAATGGAATGAGGAATGCCAAAGGGCCTTCGAGAAAATCAGGGCCTACCTTACTCATCCGCCAATTCTTTGCCCTCCACAGAAGGATAAGCCTCTCTTGTTATACTTGATAGTAACGGATAAATCGGTGGGATCCATGTTGGCCCAAGAAAAGAGAGATTCAAAAGTGGAGAATGCCATCTACTTTGTGAGCCGAAAACTGCAAGGTAGTGAGCTTAACTACTCTGCCATTGAAAAAACGTGTGCCGGACTAGTATGGGTGGTGAGGAAGTTGAAACACTACATGCATTCCCACTCAATACAGCTCATCTCCAAGATAGATCCCATCAAATGCTTGTTGGAAAAGCCATCTCTTTCCATGAGACTCGCCAAATGGTCATTCTTCTTAGCAGAAACGACATCAGCCACGTGACACGAAAAGCGGTCAAAGGGAGAGTTATGGTGGAACACTTGGCAGATTTTCCCAGCGACGAAGAAAAGGGAACCGAGCCATAGTTCCCCAACGAAGGGGTATTCTCTCTCGAAGGTGAAAACAAATGGCAATTGTTCTTTGATGGCGCCGAAAATAAGAGAGGGAATGGAATTGGAATGCTCTTGGCTGATCCAAAGGATGAGCACACCCCCATTGCCATTAAGTTAAACTTTGATGTGACCAACAATACCGCCGAATATGAGGCATGGATAGCCAGCTTAGAGGCCGCCCTTGAAAGGAACGTGAAAGAATTGGAAGTATACGGGGATTCGGTCTTAATCATCAACCAAGTGTCCAACAAATGGAAGACGTAGGACCCCGGGCTGCAAAAGTATCACGCTCACATGGAAGAACTCATGGCCCAATTCAAAGAGTTCAGCTTTCATTACCTACCAAGGGATCGGAACCGTTTTACAGATGCGTTGGCCACCTTGGCCTCCTTGGTGGAACTCCCCAAAGGGAAATCCATAAAACCCTTCCGAGTTGGTAGAAAAGAAAACCCGACCTACTGTTGTGAGATAGACAAAGTCCCGGAAAAGGTAGAAGAGCCATGGTACAACCAAATCTACCAATTTCTCAAAGAAGGAGAAGCTTCCTTCACAGATGAGAGAGGAGAGTACAATGATGGGATCAAAGCCAAAGGTATGGTAGCCCTCAAGCGGTTGGCATCTCACTATGTCATCCTAGGGGACACCTTGTACAAGAAGCGTCACAAAGGCCTCCTCCTAAGATGCATAAGCATGGAAAAGGCAAAGGAACTTATGCAAGAAGTCCATGGTGGAATTTATGGCCCGCACATGAACGATCGAGGATTAATGCAAGTCATCCTATGAATGGGACACTTTTGGATTTTAATGGAAACTGATTGTATACAATTTGTGAAAAGGTGTGATAAGTGTCAACGGTTTTCCAACCTCAATCACCTACCACCCCATCACTTGTATTGCATGACAACCCCGTGGCCCTTCTCGACTTAGGGCATCGACATCATCAGAAAATTTTCTCCACTCGAAAGCAATGGGCATGAATTTGTCTTGGTAACCGTAAACTACTTCACAAAATGGGTTGAAGCCAAGTCCTACAAGGTCCCCACTTCCAAGAAGGTTGCGTGATTTATCAAAGAGAACATCATGTACCGTTACGGAGTTCCAAATGAGGTCATCACAGATAATGGCTCTCATTTTGAAGGCGAATGTGACCAACTGTTGAAAGAGTTTTGAGTCACTCGCCACAAGTCTTCCCCTTATAGGCCTCAGACCAATGGTGCAGTAGAAGCCGCTAACAAAACTCTTGATAGAATCATTAAAAGGATGGCAACACGAGGTAGGGATTGGCCCGAAAAGCTACATCTAGCATTGTAGGGCTACCGAACGTCAGTCAGAACAGCCACTGGCGAAACCCCTTTTGCATTGATTTACAGGATGGAAGCCATGCTCCCTGCCGAGTTGGAGGTCCTGTCTCTAAGGATTCTACTAGAAAATCAAATTCATGAGGTAGATTGGCTCCGAAGCCGGCATGATGAATTAGCCCTGCTGGATGAGCGCCGTCTAAAAGCAATGGAACACATCCGTGCCTACCAAGGAAAAATGGCACGAGCTTTCGATAAGAGAGTAAAGCCCTGGGAAATTTGGGCGGGAGACTTGGTTCTTAAAGAGAAACCCCCAAGGAGGTCTAACCCCGACAGAAAATGGGAACCCGTGTGGATTGGTCCCTTTGTGGTACAAGAAATATTTTTGGGGGGTGCAATGAGACTTGCAGACCTGGATGGCAACCCTTTCGTGTACTCGGTCAATGGTTACAAGCTCCGCCGCTACTTTGTTTAAAAAAAAAAAGGGAGTGCTAAAAGAATGTACCCACCTAGATTGAAAACCCATTTGGGCGATCAAGAGAAAAAATAGGGTCGCACCAGAATTCATAGAAATGAACTACAATGACCTGAGTCCCTTAGTCTTATTTGTAAAGGGGAAACGTAGGCATCCAATTATTGGTCCGGTCTCAAAAATAAATAAAATTCAAATTTGGTTCTTAAAGAGGCTTCATACAAATGCAAACTAGCCTTATGAAAATCAAAGATGAGTAACCATTGCCACCGTAGTTAAAACACTTCTTTGATGAGTCTAAGCACGGTCTACTCTCGACTCAAATAACATGTTGAAAACACAACTAAGACATTTAAAACAAACTAATGTGTCTGCAATGGCAATGGGTGGATACTTAGGATAGTAGGAATTGTCATTATTCCTCATCCTTCCGCTTCTTCTTTTGGCTCCTCCGAGTTTTCTTCTTCTTCACATCAAAAATCTCGATCTTCTTCCTCCCAAGATCGAGTAATCTCCTAATCTCCTCGACGAGCCCAGTTGCCCTCAAAGCCATGTGAACTGCAGCCCTAGCTCGGAGATCCTCCATCCGTGCCTCAATCTTAGGCACCATGGCCATCCTCCTTTCGGCCATAATCTGATAGTCTTCAACGACATCCCTAGTATGGTTGTGGCCGCTCGCCATAGCCTCAGCCTCCCACAATGTCCTGCTAGCATCACAATCCCTTCCAAGAATGGCCTCACACCTCTCCTCAATGAGCCTCTGAGTCTGCCCCATAGTCTGTTCATACCAATCCAAGTAAACGGTGGTTAAAACCGTGCTAGCCACACTCCTGAGAAGTACCCGAGCCAGAAAAAGGGAACGCGCCCACGACCGGGTAAGGAATGAAATGGTCGATGGATCCCACATAAATAATGATGAAGGTCTCAAATGCTCCGGATTGACACCCAACCACTCTAACAAAGGAGTTTGCAACAATCCAAACTGTCTGCGAACTAACGAAGGGATGTAGAAAGACGATCCCAAGAGTCCGGGCACTTGAACAATAGGGGAGCCATCCTGATACTCCCTCACAGATCCAATGCACCAATGCGGGATCCACCAGTGAATCTGTGAGGTTTGGAGCCATCCTGATACTCCCTCAAAAAGTAGGACCACGGTTTGTGAGAAAAAGGAGCCTCGGGCACGGCCATCAACCTCTCCCTTAACCATATGGTAAGAAGAGTGAGGCTACCACCTCACATGAAACCATCACCTAAAGCCAAATGGTCCATGCCATGAAGGGTTTCACCTGTAATCAAAGGGATAATATCCTTCCCCGTGAGGCATTCCTCAAGGATGCTCAACAAAACTCTATGGCAAGTGCCCTTGGAACCAACCATATAGAAAAATGCGAGGATACACAACCCGAAGGCATTCCAAGAAACCTCATCGGTTCGATCCATAAACCTTTCGGGAAGATCCAAAATGTCGATAAAGGTATGATTGAAGACCCGAAATGTCGATTCATAAACCTTTCGGTATCATTGAACCTCTTCTAAAGGAATATCAAGAAGAGCGACCAACCTTTCAACACACATTGTGTCATTGATTGAAGGGAGAGCGATGACCTCCATGTCCACGCCCCCACCAAAAACTTGAAATCCTCGTAAGTCAGAGTGATTCCGTTGTAACAAAAGCAATACACATGTCTCTTGATATCCCTAAACGACACGGCAGCCCTCAAGAGCTCAAGATCCAGGATGGATTCCTTGAGAGACCAAAAGGATTCTAAGCCCAAATTTAGCTTGAAAAATGTCCTTGTTCCTCCTCATATGATGCCGCATCCAAAGCCTAAGATTGCCCTCAAAGCATTCTTGATCAATCTTGGACAATTTTGGTGGTTTCTCCATAAGAAAAGGCTCCATGGAAAGAAAAACTTCGGAGAACGAAAGAGATGAACTGCTTCTGGACATCAGACTGAGGCACTTAAGAAGATGACCAGACCTAAGACAAAATTCAATGCAAAAAAGGCACCCACTATCCCAGCCGTACGACTACTTTGGCCCTGACAGAATTGATGATTTCTTGTTGGAAGATTGGCTTTATGATCCCATTCAAAGCCCCATCCCAACCATATCATAAATACCCCAGATATTTTCCCTCCTTTGACTCATGCATACATGATTCTTGGCCTATAAAAGAATTAAGTAAACATCTTAGGCTGTCCCTGACGTAAGCCTAGTAAAATCGAAAAGTTTAATACTTAGGCGGTCCCCACGCAACATAAGCCCATTACTTTGTTTGACTAGTGTGAAAATACACTTAGGCAGTCTTTGACATAAGCCCAGCAAAATTTTGTGAAGATTGCCTTGTGTGAAAATTCACTTACGCAGTCCCCACGTAACGTAATCCCATTGTCTTGTCTAAGAACATTTTAGGTAGTCCTTGACTTAAGACCAGTAAAACCTTGTCCCCTAAGTGAACATACTTAGGCGGTCCCCATTGAAAAATGTTGCCTTAGAGAACATTTTAGGCAGTCCTTGACATAAGCCCAGTAAAATCTTGTCCCCTAAGTGAACATACTTAGGCAGTCCCCATTGTGAAAAATGTTGCCTTAGAGAACATTTTAGGCGGTCCTTGACTTAAGCCCAATAAAACCTTAGTGTTAATACCCCTTTCTGAAAATGAGGGCGACGCACGGGAAGTCTTTCTTTTATTTATCTTTATTTATCTTTTCTATAGGATTAGGATATTCAAGTTGGCATTTAACTTTATTAAGAGTTGCCACATTGTTTTTATCGAGCTAAAACATTGAGAAAAAGCTTAACAGAGAGGGTTCGGGGGTCAAGTTATGACAAGAGAAGAATATCAAGTTATCACTCCTATCGCCTGATAGATCGGACTTTCTATCATAATGAATGTGTTATTAGTGTGTTAGTGATTGAGACCGGATCCGAAGATTGCCTACGTTCCTCTAGTGATGAGAAGCTCAGGTCGACGTAGTTCGCACATAATCGGAATAGAGAGAAGAGGCGGGATCATGCATAATTAAGGGGGATGAAAAAGAATCATACAAAATGATCACATCATAGAAAAATGATTATACCATTGATAAGATCAATGTGTAGTCGTCATATTCATCCTTGGAGAATTACTGATCATGGGAGTAATTACCTAAAGTTTAGGGATTAGAAGTAGTTCCTAGATCTCATTGATCATCATCCGCTATGCATTATAAGTAGGGATTAAAACATTAGATCTAGCATGTTCAATCTAACATAGTAATAAGAACATCATGAAACATGTATGAAATAACACATAAGCATGAAGATCACTACCCTAGATATTGAGCGTATTATGAACTCTAGTAAGAACATGAAGAACACGTTATGAATCATATGAATATAGATGTATAAACATAATGAAACTAGCATAAATCAGGTCTAAACTAAGAAAACATGTAGAATTCTCACCAATCTTGACAAGAACGAAGTTGAATCTCTAACGCGGATTCGCCGGACCTTTGAGATTGCTAGAAAGGCTTAGAGAGAGTGTTCTGTCTGCAGTTTAGACTGTAGAACTCAGGGGAGAGAATTGTGTTAAAATTATGAACTGAGTTCACCTATTTATAGGAAAAGTTGACCTGGAAGAAGTGGCCGCCTGGCCGGAAGAGTGGCCACCTGGCCGATCCCAGTGGATTGGATCGATTCCTGAAGTTCTGATCAATCTGGACTCTGAGAACTTCTAGATAACGTCTATCTCCGATCCCTCTTTCGATCAGTCGAGAATATCTTCTTATCTGGTCTTTTTGGGAAATTCCGGATAAGTCCTGCGCAGCTCGTAAATACCTGGGAGGTACCTGTGAGTTCTATAATGCCTAATAACTCATTTTCAGGTTGGGTACTAATAGTAGCCCCTCGGCGACGTTTCTTGCAAGGCATAGAGGCTCGTCGATTTAAGAAAGGAACTGATCTGAAACATTAGTTCTAAATCGAGAGAGGAGTGAGAGAAAAGGTAACCAGGTGGGTCGAGTGGCTGAACCTAAGTCAGGCTATCTACGTATCCAAGTGGAATCAAGCCAATCGTAGTTAGAAAACTAGGGCAGAAAGAAACGAGACATCGTCTTTCGCTGGGGATAGACAAACATTCGTCAGACAATAAAGTCACGTGCACCCTATTGGGAAAAAGGAAAAAGAAACAGGACATTGTCTTTCCACTTGAGATCGACAAACATTTGTGAAGCAATAAAGTCGTTGCAGGTGGACTCTATTGGGGAAAGGAGGAAAGGCCATACGCACGGTACGACCAGAAGTTTTAAGAATCAAGAACAGAGATAAGGATGGATTCTAACTTCCTATAGAGCGCGCGCAATCGCAAAATTTCTCAATAAACAACGCTACTTTTGAGAGGTGTAGTCCTCAGCATTGCAGGATCCGGTAACCGGTAACACCAATTGTCTAGAGCTCGCACGGTGTTACACCAAATAACATTCTCAAATAGAAAGGGTTTAAAGATGTTCCCAACCTTCCACTATAATCTTTAGGGTTTAAGGACGTTCCCAGCCTCAAATTATAGGTTGATTTTAGTTATTTATGGATTTTATGACGGTTTCCTTAATCCGCCTTCGGGTTTATAGATGTATCCAACCTCCAATCATAATTTTAGGGTTTAAAGACATTCCCAGCCTTTAATGATGGAGTTTGGTAATTTACGCGGTCTTCCGGACCAATTTGGTAATTTTCGCGGTCTTCCAGACCAATTTGGTAATTTATGCGGTCTTCCGGACCAATTTGGTAAGTTTGGTAATTTACACGGTCTTCCGGACCAAATTGGTAATTTACGCGATCTTCCGGACCAATTTGGTAATTTATGCTGTCTTCTGGACCAATTTAATAATTTACGCGGTCTTCCGGACCAATTTGGTATGTTTTGGTAATTTACGCGGTCTTTCGGACCAATTTTAGGTTAATTTTTGGTTAAGTTTGGCTAAGGATGCCAATTTTGGATTAAAAAATAAGCTGAGGGGCCAAATTGTAAATTTTTTGGCTTGGGGGAATAATTGGCCGCGTGGCCAGTCCTTCTGATTGACTGGACTTCTTTGACGAGGATCGCTGATGGACGCGCGAGATGGAGAGCTGAGATCGTGCCACGTCGCCTGGAGACACTGGCCGCGCGGCTAGTCCCTTCGCTGGACAAACCCTACAAACAGCCGCCGGTAGTTGCTTTCCTCTCCACTTTTTCCTTCCTTCTTTGTCGATTTCTTAGAGAAAAAGAGAGCTTTTGAGATATTTTGCCATTATTGCGATGGATCTTGAGTATATTTTTGGTGCGGGGCAAGGTGAAGGCGCGGGACCACAATTTGGGCAAGGTGAAGGTGCGGGGCCGCAATTTGAGCAAGGTGAAGGTGCGGGGCCATATCAACAACGGGCGAGGATGGCCTCTCGAAACTTCCATCCCAACGAGTGGCATTTCACAATGGGGCAACACTTCGACTTGTACGTGGGCACTGACAGACATTGGTCCGGAGGGAGACTGATGGAGACGAAAGAGGTAACGATCTCGCTTTTATTTCTTTTTGGTATTTTTATGTCTTTAAGATTGCGTTAAATTAAATTAATCGTTCGTGATTATTTAATTTTCTGGGATTGTTGATTATTTTTTGGGACGGCAAATATATGCGCGCAAGTAGATGCATGTACATTTTAATTTATAACACTTAGCCTATAATTAGTATTTACTTGCTAGTTGGTAACGTACCTTTGCTGTGTTTACCTGTAGAGGATGAAATCTCGTGGGTCCACGAGGGCGGTGGCAGAGCTGTGACAGAGGTTGCCACCGGGTGGTGCGGTGAAGGAGAGGATCCGGGCTCTAGGCTTCGGTCCATTTTTTTATGCGGTACAGGCCGTAGAGGGGACCCAGAAGGTGATGGGTCTGGTTGAGGTGATGAGGGAGTATAGGTGGGACACTACCCACACCTTCCATTTTAGTTGGGGAGAGGTGACTGTTACTCCCACCGAATTTGCTGCAATTACGGGGCTCATGTTTACAGACGTGAAGCTACCTTTTGATGAGTCCTTATCTGCGGACCCGCACCGTCAGGTGGAGCTGATTGGGATGCAGCTTGGCAAAGGTGTGAAGGGAAAGGGCTTCGAGGTGGGTCGTCTGAGGACCTTGGTGGAGGAGGCTATCCGGGATTATGTTTAGGGAATCCATGATACTGATTGTCTGGTGCGGGCTATCCTGTGGTACAGCTTGTCGCAGAACCTATTCCCGAGTGCGGGGACTTTCTGTCGGTTTCTCTGTTTGGTGCTCTAGCTGATTTGGAGCAGGCGAGTTAGGTTTCTTGGGGCAGAGCCGGGCTGGCGGAGATGTACGGGGCCTTGGATGTCTGCTCGAGGTCTAGTACCTCGTCTTTCGACTGCTTCCAGTTTGCCTTTGAGGTATGTCTCTGACTCTTCTATTATTTCTTGTCCGTCTTTTGTTTTAGAACTGTTTGGAACTAAAATGCTGCTTTTCTCCACAGGTGTGGGTCTACGAGCTATTCCATATTGCTCCCTTTGGCGTGCAGGGGTCAACGAGGTCCCTGTTATGAGGTTATGGGCAAAGAGTAACCAACCGGTTGGAGGGCCGCGGCAAGGCTAGGAAGACTCCTGATCTGGGGCTTTTTACCTCGAGGTTGAGTGGTCCACTACATGAGGACTTCCAGTTCATCCTTTGGTCGGATCTAGTGCTAGCAGGGGTCGGTCAGGCTCAGGATTTCACTACCTCCCGTTGTTTCTTAACGGGGTTGACTGGGTATGCCATGTACCTTAGCGATAGAGTCTGCAGGCAGCATAGCAGACATCCTATGTTTTGGGCCCCGAGTGAGCCTCCAAGGACATGCTGTATCCGGCTAAGCTGAGGAGGAGTGGTGACTATCGGGTGAGGACTCCGGCTCATTTGTATCAGAGTGGGGCTGATTATGAGTTGTTTCTGGAGCACGTGCTGCTGAGTCCGCAGGTTTTGGCAAGGAGGCAGGCTGGTGCCTATCCAGCTAGCTCGAGTAGGGGAGCTAAATATGGTATGGACATGCAGCGGTTCCTTGAAAGTATTCGGATGCAGTGAGGTGGTGTCGAGGTGGATTTCGATCTGACTCCGACTGAGGCTGATGAGGTTACTGGGGACCAACTTCCTCCGCTTGGAGCTACGGTATGATATCCTTTGCTTTTCATTTCTGTCTTGCACCCACTTTTTAGACTTGTATCTGAAATGTGCTTATCTGTCCCAGGTGACCCGGGAGGGCTATATCCACTCTGTTCGTCGGGGCAATATTTTTTAGAGGCTATTCTAGAGCTTGGCTGCTACTTGCACCTGCCGTCGGGATGATGTGGTGCTGCGTCAGCGTAGAGAGAGATCCCTCACAGAGGCTGAGAGTTCAAGGTTTGTCCGGAGTAGGAGCTCAGGAGCTGGTGGGTCCCGCCGTACGGAGCAGGGTGGAGAGGATGATGATGTGGACATCGAGGATTCTGACTCGGACTAGATGTAGTCCTTTTATTTCCTGCATTTTGTTAGAGAGAGAGAGAGAGAGAGAGGAGAGGAACAGACAAACATATCTATGTACAATATTTTATTTGCTTTTGGTATGTAATTAATTAGTATTTTATTTACATGTTTTTATTTCAGTACAATGCATGAGCCCTAGGGGTAAGATGGGGATTATACACAATCAGGCAGTTCTATCCTCTTTGTCGGACCTTTTTTTTGTGGTTCGGGACCTTTAAAACTTCTGAGATGGGTCCATTCCGGCGTTTGACAGGGACGGACTTGCATATCTGTACGGAATGGCTTATGTGGCCGCGTGGCCAACCATGGGGAAGGACTGGCCGCCCGGCTAATCCCTGGTCTGACACGATTTTCATCAAATTTTTCCTTGTACGATCAGGACTTGAACTCCCTACCCTATTTAATCAGCAGTCTCACAGAGAGACGAGGCAGACAGCGGTTTTTCTTCCTTTTGCTCTAGATTTCGATCCTTTCGCGCCTTTCTGATGGATAGACACCCTAGAATTTCTGAGGAGAGACAACAATACTTCATTAAGAGTTTGAAGATCTGGGTTAGGAAGCTTTCGAAGACAACCCGTGCCAACTTTGATAGGAGATTCGGGATTAAGTGCCTTTGGTCCATGTTCAGGGTTAAGTCTGATGAAAATCTGATCCGTGCTGCTGTCAAGTTCTGGGACCATGAATATCATGTCTTCAATTTCTCCTATAATGAAATCACCCCAATGTATGAAGACTTTGTGGCTCTCTGTGGTGCGAGTGTGACGGATAGGGTAGCTATGACGCAGTACCAAGTGCCTGCAGAACTTTGGGTTTCCCAACTGCTAAGGATTTATATTGAAGAGGCTAGGGGTTTGCTGTTGGATGGTGATATTAATCTTTATGATCTTCCTATCAGGTTCATTAATAGCACGGTTGAGTCTGACACGGCTCTGGACTATCTGGCTCTTTGTCTATTTGCCTCACTACTATTTCCACCTTATGTAGGAGTGGCTACGATGGGTTGTCTCGACATGGTAGACCAGGCTCGGGCCAATCGCAGTATTGTTCCCTGTTTGCTGGGGGAGACCCTGCACGGTATTGGAGAGTTGGCTTCAGGAGCTCGAAAGATGACCAGAGGAAGTACCCGACTGTTAACCTTGTGGTTGTAAGAGAGGTTGCGAGTTTTGGAGGAACCTGTCGGGCCAGTATCACCTTGGGTTTGCCAGAGTAGGCGTATAAAGCAATGATTTACAGGGATGGTTCGTTCTGCATGGGTGACATATATGTCACAGATGAGTACGGCTCAGATCAAATGGATGGTACCTCATTGGGGGGTTATCAGAGCACGGTGGGCTCAGAGCGGTCTCTGCATGATTCGGCTCCCTGCCTTTGATGAGACTATTTACTATTACGTAGTATGGGTGTGTCGTCAGTACGGGATGCCTCAGATTATACCCTCTTCTTGGGATGAGACTTGTATGCAGGTTAATGCCCAGATAATCTCTATGGATGCTGGGGTTGCAGTGCTCTTGGAGCGGTGCTAGTCTTATGCTCTAATGCCCAGCGCTCTCTGTATACAGCAACCACGTGACATACTTCTATCTCGAGAATACTTGGACTGGTACCAGACGACCTTGGGTAATATGGGACAGACTCTGAGATGACTGAGACGTAGGGTGGTGGTCCCTTATGTCTCGAGCAGACGCTTGAGGGAGGACGAGAATGTACGACGGGAGGTAGAGACCGAGTTGGCTCAGCTAGCACCTACTGAGAGGAAAAGAAATAGAGAAGGCCCAACAGGGGTGACTCAGTTGAGTAAGGATTGATTTTTGGATCCTACTAGACGGGCTAGACGTGGAGGAAGAGACAAGAAACCGAAGAAGGATGAGGAAGAGGAAGAGGAGGAGTGACTCCGAGTATCCAACCACAGTCATTGCAGACACATATTTTAGATTTTAGTTTGTTTTAGTTTCTTTAAATTTCATAGCAGGTTATTTATTCGCAGGTTCTTTCGAGCTTAGACTCACCAAATAAATGTTAACGTGTAATGACTTGAGGAAATAGAGATTTTGCTTCAGTTATAAACAGATTGTTTGCTTTATTCGAATTTTTCTCAAACCAGATTTGGATTTTTATTTATTTTTGAGACCGCACCTTTAAAGGCTGCCTACGTTCCCCTTTTACAAGTAGGGCTAAGAGGCTCAGGTCACCGTAGTTCATTTCTGATTGTAGAAAGGGAAGATAGAAAGGGGGAACTAAAGAGACTAATAATATTTTTATTTTTTTATAAGGGGGATGGCCTTTTGTAGAAGACCGTTGATGGAGAGTACCACTGATGGAGAGTACCTCTTGTGGAGAAAGACCGTAGTGGTCAGTTGTAGTAGCGGCGGAGTTTGTAAACCTTGACTGGGTGGAGACCATCGTTGTCCATGTACACCCAATCTTCGTTATGCTTGGTTAAACGACCCATCTCGATGAGTAGTCGGATTTCCTCTTTCAACTCTTGACAGTCGTCCATACTATGCCCTTCATTCTGGTGGTAGGAACACATTCTGTTTGGTTCGGAAAGATGTAGTGTCGGAGTAAGACCAAATTCTTGCATCGGCTGTAGTATACCAATTTCTTTTAGTGCTTTGAACATGAGGCTCAATGGTAGATCCGAACTTGTGCAATGTTGGAAAATGATGGGGGATCCATTTTGTGACCCGAACCTCTCGTGCATTGGTCGTAAGGACAGGGTATTCGCTAAGTGGCTCTTTAGTTGAGTTAGAGACAACTCACATTTCTGATTCCAAACTTCTTTTGAGCAATTCCGTAATTCTTTGAGGACCGCCGTTGTGAGGCGACTAATGTAGTGCAGTAGACCTATGAGTTTGATCCTTTGACTTTCTTGGCGAGGGGATGACGTTGTTATTAACATCCTGCCTTTCTCAGGGTCGGCTTCGAATTTCTGTCCCAATATATACCCTAGAGCTTTTGTCTGAACAGTACCAAATCTGCATTTCGACAGATCCAGAAGAATTTTCTGACCTCTAAGAATGTTGAAGACTTTCCGCAGGTCCTCGTTGTGTTGGCCGTAGGGTATCTTAGAGTGTACTACTAAGTCATCTATGTTGACGTCAGTATCTGTTGGCGATCTTGTTGGCATGTGGTAAGAGGTACCGATGCCTTTCCATTCTAGGAGCTGATTGGCGTGACAATAGGTACCCCATAGAGTGTGAAAGAGAATCTTCTCATCTGTCTGTGCTGCGGTGGGTATCCGATTTTTACCGGGGAAACCTTCGAGGAACGATCGAACATCTCTGCCTTCGGCAGCTTCTAATAGTGCGCTTAAGTCGAATGGCGGGAACCTATGTTTGAGGCTCAATTCATTGAGGCTCATGATGTCTAAGTGAACCGTCACCTTCCTTTTGTTCTTCTTTGCGTAGATGATGTTAAATAACCACTTTGGCCAATATACAGACTTGATGAAGTCTCTCTGTAGCAGTTTTTCTATTTCCGTCGCCATGCGAGGAGACCATTCGGGCTTGACTGGTAGCATCGCTTGCTTTACTGACCCACTGTCTGGCGTCATCGCGTTGTGTCCATTCTGGCGTGTCGTCACAAGACCATACAATGATGTCTTCATATTCTCTGAGCAGTTTGATCAGCGCTTCTTGCTCTTCGCCTTGGAAGAAGCTCCCAATCTGAGTCCACTTCGGCTTGTCTTGTCTTCCCAGATTCACACATGTTAACACCTCATCGGCAGCTTGGGCTCGATTTTCACTTTGATTCATAACCTACTCTGAGATTTCTCAGATGTATTCGTTATTAAGTTTGTATGTGTCTGCCTCTTTTAATGAATCGTTATTAACTATTGGTATATCATTTGGTTGATTAGTTAATTTATCATTTATAAGAGTGGCTATAGCGGGATACTATGAAAGATCGAGACTTTCAATTAATGCACGAGGAAAGACAGTGTTTGCGATTACATTGCAGTCCTTTGACTTGAGGTCATTAGACTTAGATGGAGACATGAACTCATAAGTGAGAAAGGGGGACCTAACTGATTTAGGGGGAATTGAATCTCTAGGGGGTGAGTTGGCCAGCCCCAGATTCTCGATAGCAGTAGTCACAGGTCCGTATTCAATAACAGCCACGATATCATCTTCTAGACTCAAGTGCTGGAACAAATCTTGATCGTCCCACAACTCTGTTTCCTTAGCCTCGCCGACCAACGGTTCATCGAGTGACGCGAATTCAGTATTGTAAGTCAGGTCTTTCTTCACTTTGATGCAGTACTCATTCTAGATGGTAGTAACTCTGCTAGCAGTCTTTCGAGGTTCCATATACCTTATCTCTAGATTGGCCCGGTCGAACTCGACATCTCTGAAGATTTCAAAACCCTTTTCCAGCTTTCCGTTGTCGTCGAACCATGGCTCTACGAACTCGAAGTTTGAATACTCTTCACCTTCTTTCATATAGTAATTGTTGAGGGAAAGGTAGTAAGGTTTCATATCAGACTTCTTGTAAGGGAGTTGCTTCTTCTTGAGTACATCTATCTGTATCTACTCTGCTTTGTCAGTGGGAGTAAGCATGTACCCTAACCCGAACAGGACTCTGTGGTCTACTTCCTCAGTTAATTGTGTGGGACCTTGTAAGTTCTTACCTAGCCCCAGCCCCAGTATGAAGCCCATATTTCGAAGTATCTTACAGACGGGTTGCACTTTGTCAGAAGTTCTGGTGAGATCGTTATCACATATCTGAGCTTGTGCCACTATTTCGAACCCACTAAAGAGTCTGCGGTCTTCCTCGTGCTGGATCTGTAATACGGGTACTCCTTTCCTGTCGGTGCCTTGTGTTGTTACTAGGTCACTGTAGATAACTGTCACCTCATTCCCTGACTGGAATTTAACACACTGATTCAAGGAGGATGGAACGGCATTAGATATATGAAGCCAAGGGCGTCCTAGCAGGATGGTGAAGGAGGACGGTATGTCGATCACTTAGATATCCATAGACAGAGTTTGCATCCCCACGGAGATGGGTAGAGTAACAATTCCCAACACTGATCTGCATGTGGAGTCATAAGACTTGATTGTATGCTTGGAGGGTCTTAGAGTGGTTGCATCTATACCCACTACATCCATCATTCGTGACGGTAGTACATTGATGGCGGATCTGTTGTCGACAAAGGCTCGAGGGATTTTCTTCCCACTGATTTCGACTGTGATGTGCAGAGGTTCATTATGATCAATGCCAAATGGAGGTTTATCAAGCTCTGAAAAGGTGATGATATTCCCGAAGTGAATGTTGCCGGTCATTTGTGTAACATTCTCGGGAGTTGTGTCTGATGGGACCATAGTATCGGCCAAGTTCTTCTCGAGCATTTCGCGATGAGCTAGATATGAGGTGAGTAGGGACCACAGAGAGATGTGAGCTTGTGTTTGTTTAAGCTGCGTGAGGATGGGGTCCTCTTTCTCAGGGTCTGTTTGCTCTGACTCCTTTTTGAAAGCCTTCTTTGTACCCTTGGGGTCTGACTGATAGATCTGTCCGGATCTTGTGAGTAGGTTGATTTCTGCTCGCATGTCGTATGGAGAATGTGGTATCTTTGCGGATTCTGCGAAGATTTCGGCTATATATAATGGTGGAGATTTAAGTGGAGATTTGAGTGGACCGGAGTTGCAATCTCCTAGAAGAGAGGCTTCTAAAGATAATTCATCTAATGACAGCATATAACAAGAAGAGTTACTATCATCAATGAATTTGGAGGTACAAGCATCATCATTATAAGTCTCGGAGTCTGCCATAATAGGTTCGGTCAGATCATCGATGTTTGTTGCTATACTATTTTCTCTATCTAAATAAAGTCTAGGGTCTTCTATGGAACCCTTGTTGATCAACCTTTGAATTGACTTCTTTAATGCGGTGCACTCTTCGGTGGTGTGACTGGTAATCTGGTGGTAGTAACAGAACTTCTCTGGATCGTCGGAGAATGGTATGAAGTAGTTTTCGGGCTTCTCGAGTAAGCCCTTTGCTAATAGTTGCTCGAGCATGCCGATCATGGTGATCCCTAGCTTTCCAAAGGCGTCAGCCAAATCTGAGACATCCATCTGTTTCTCTTCTTCAATCTTGGCTATAATCTCCTTCGGATCGGTTAGCACTTGGTCATTGATCAACTTCTGTAATGCATGCTTTAGCTATGAGCATTCATTAGTGGTATGCCCGGTGATGTTGTGGAAGTTGCAGATCTTCGTCGGATCACTCTTCGGATGAGACTCGTAGCCTTTTAACGGTTTGAGCAGCCCCATTCTTGTTAAACCACGGAACAAGGAGTTCATATCCATGTCACGACCCGAAATATAGGCTCTATTTTATTAGTAATTAAATGATTTTTATTTAATTAATTGCTTATTTATTTATTTAAATTATTATTTAAATTATTATTTATTTAAATATTATTGTGTGCAATTTATGTGTTATGATAATTATGCCTAGCATTTTAATTGGGTCATTTGAGTTAGTATAGAAATGTTGGGTCTTAATTGTTAGTTGGGAGTGTAGTTTGTGTGTAGTGTGAGAGAGGGGGCCTAAGTGTAATCTTTTAAACATTTTCATACTCCCTCCCTATTCCCCTCACCTCCCTCACCATTCTCTCACTCCACCTCCATTCCCCTTCCCAGACAACTCTCTCTCTCTCCAAGCTTTGTGGGTAAGTTTTCTTCCACTTCATCTCTCTTCATTTTCTCCTTCTTCCTCTCATCTTCTCTCATTTCTTAAAACGTGAAACGTGTTTAGATCGTCGCTAGGATCGCGTAGAGTCAAAAAGATTTGAAATCCATCAACTTTGAGAAAATTCAAGTAAGTTACTTTCCCCCCATTTTGATGCTAAAATGTTCATATCATGTTCATATAATGCTTTAGTTGTTATATGGGAAGTTTGAATGAGTTTGCAATTTATTTGGAATTTATTTGGGTTTTTGATCAAAAATGGTGAAATCTTGAATGTTGGTTTGATTCTTGATTTTTGGTTGTTAAATGTTGTTTTAGGAGTCCTTTTAGACTTATAAGTTGTTTTGGTACATTAGTACATGAGTTGGAAGTTGGGATTTTGGTTAAATGTGTTTTGGGTTTGAAAATGGAAGAACCCATGTTGTTCTTCCCGATTTCTGGCAATCCGGAAGGTTGGGCGGCCGCACAATATAGCCTGGGCGACCGAACAACTATCTGAAAGCTTTTGTTCTTGTTTTGAGTCTTTTTGGGCGACCGCACAGACCCTTTTGGGCGGCCGCACAGTACTCTGAAAGTTTAACATTTGTTAAAATTGAGTGATTGAAGAATGCGTTTTGGTCTAAATCTTGGGTGTCCTCCTAGTTGACCTTAGTGAACATTGTAGTACACTTTAGTGATAGAATTGGGTCCTTTGTGATCAAGTTTGTGTTTGAAATTCATTAATTGTTATTTTGGACTTCGAAGCACCTTATTGTGTATTGTTGGTTCATGTCATCTTCTTGGTGATTATTTGGCTTGGTTCCCTACTTTGGAACCTTAAGTTGTTTATTCATGCTAAATTATTATCACTTAGCATTTATTTGGAAGCCCAGCTGGCATATTTGTTGCATCGGGCGATGGGAAGGATTATAATGGCAAAGCCAAGTCCATTATAATGCTGACCATTGTTTTGCCCTTACTATACCCCTTCTCCAGATTGGCCTTGGAAAGGATAAGTCAGCGTTCCTTTGTGAATGTATCTGGCTAGCGGGCATGACTTTGTGTCATGGTCCTTGTCCCTTATGACACTTTTATGTTATTGGTTCCGGTACCGGGGTTTTCTCTTCGGCTTTCATGCTATTATGAAGATGATGATTTGTTGATTATTGAAGATGCGCAGCGATCCTTTATTTTGATGTTCCGGTTTGGAAAACCTTGGCTATATCCTTTGTTATGTGTTTATTTCCGCTGCTATCAGTTATGTGGTAAATGCTATATGCTATATGATGTTTATTATTGCTTACTGCTTCTTGCATCATAGCATGTCATGTAGTTGCACTAGTAACTTATTGAGATTTATCTCACCCCTTTCTCTTTTATCTTTGTTTTTCCTTAACCCCCCCCCCCCAGGTGCTAAGGAATAGTCTCGCTGATCACGAGAAAGAGGACGTCGAGTGTGGAAACATTCTTTTGGGGAAAGTTGTATAGGTTGGTTTACATTATATAAATGTGTAACCTTTTGGGGTATTTGTACCAAACAATGACGTCACTAAGAATTGTATATTTTTTATTTAGTTGGGCATAAACTTGTGGAAGTTTATGATTGTTGTATTTAATCTTTATCAAACTTGGTTTTGTAAAACTTTGGATTATCACCTTTTGGTTTTAAATGAAATTTTATCTTCGGTATTTCTCAGTTTTGGTTTTAGAGTCGACGTCCAGCTCGCGGTCCCGGGGCCCGCGGGGTCCGGTGTCGCGACAATCCAACTGTAGTTGCTTGAAGGCTTTGACCATTTCTAAGATGCTAGTATCATCTCAAGTTATTTCCACCATATTGACATCCATGGCGATGATCTTCCTTGGGTCAGCAATGATACTGTCCTTAATGAGCTTCTGTACGATCTGCTTGATGGTGAAGCACTCGTTGTTGGTGTGTCTAGACACTCTATGGTAGTAGCAAAACTTGGGCATGTCGCATCCATGCTTGGGCCATTTGAATCCGTGTTCCAAGGGAGTTATCGCCCCAATCTTGACTAGTCCTCCGAAGAGAGCATTCATGTCTAGCCCCAGTTCGGCGAAGGCATCTACCATTTCTAGAATACCAATGTCACCTCCGATGAGTTCGACCATGTTGACGCCACCATTGTTAGGGAGAGGGTTGGCTATGGTGTTCGGACCTTTAGGCTTCTCAATCTTTCCATTGGCTATGAGCTTTTGGATGACATGCTTGAGTTGAATGCAGTCGTCGGTGGTGTGCCCGATGTGCTTGTGATACTTGCAGAACTTGTTTGCATCAAGATTAACCTTCTTGTTAAATTGTTCGAAGTTCTCGAGTGGCTTGATCAAGCCCTTATTTATCAACACCTCAAAGACTTTACTAGTAGGCATGCCGAAGTCATCGAAATGGTCTTCTTTTCGGGGAAAGGTACTAGTAACTGCTTGGACATCGAAGGCGGAGTTGTCTTGGACCATACTCACTTGACCGGCCACCTCTTTAGCTTTAGGAGCGGCATTGTTCGGAATTTTGTAGCGGTATGAGGTATTTCCACTTTTGGAAGGTTCTTTAACAACACCAGTAATGCCGGCTTCATGTCTGACCCCAACATCGACCATTTCTCGCATATCGGGAAAGTAACCATTACCAATCGGCACCCTAAGCTCGGGCAACAAGCATTTGAAGAAGATTTTCTTTTTTTCCTTTGCCTTAGGAGGGTATTGTACTTCTGCTAGCTTGTGATTCCATCTCTTGTAGAAGTCATAGATAGGTTCGCTGGGCCTCTGCATGGTGTTCTCTAAATCAGTACGGTTGACGTGCCAATCTAGGTTCGACTGATACTTCTCGCAGAAAGTTGTGGTGATTTGTTCCCATGTCTCTCGTATGGAGGGATCCAAACTCAAGAACCAACGGAGAGCGATTCCGTCTAAAGTGGTGTGGAAGACTCGGGCCATTTGCTCATTGGTGCAGTCACAGACTCTCATGGCTAGAACATAACTGTCGAGATGAGTCTTGGGATAAGTAATACCATGGATTGTAGAGACCTTCGGCATCTTGAAGTCTCTAGGTAGAGCACCCACATTGCTTGGGTCAATGGTTTTGACTTTCGGAGCGGATTGCTTGGAGACCGTGTCGGATAGCTTGCATATCTGTTCTTGCATGGCAACCACTAGAGGGTGATTGGAGAAGTCTGCGCTACCATAGGCTTGAGTAGCGGGAGGAGCAGTGGAGACCGTGGGCACGGCGGCACCAATACTCAACGGTAGTGAAGGTAGTGGCAATTTGGTAGAGGACAAGTAACTACCCATCAATTATGGTGATGGCTCATATGGACCCTTGCTGGAAGTTTCTTTAGTACCGAAATCAGGAGGAGGGACCCTTTAGTAGTTGGGCATCTTGAGAGGGATAGAACCCTCGTTGGAAGGGTAGGTTGCAGGCACTGTTTCGTCTTGGACGAAGATCACTTCTTCATTGTGGAAGCTAGTTTCCACACCTTTCTTCTTCATCTTAGTGTGAAGATGATCTTTGAGCTCTTGGTTGACCCTTTCTAGAGACTTGCTTCTATCCTCAAGCTTAGAGATCTGTAGCATGAGGTTGGTGAAGAAAGCATGGAGAGGTGGCGGAATGTCCAAGGGCTTGATACTGGCGGCGATTTCTGGATCGGCAGAAGCAAAGACTGGTGGAGTGGAGACATTAGGAGTAGTAGGCTCTGATGATGGAGACATTATTGATGTAGAGACTGAAGACTGAGCTTGCGGAAAGGCTTGACCATTGAAGACGACCACCGGAACGGACCCAAACTTGCCTCTCTATAGAGGTAGTGGATGAGAGGTTTAAGACGGGACAAGACTCATGCAATGTATTTTCTTATTTACAAAACGATGTATTATTAGTCCTAATGGTTGGAAGGGGTACCCCTTTTTGGGTTACTATCTACAAAACCTGGATCAGTGGAGGTCATCACTACGTCTATCTTGTTTTTCACCTGTATTGCACATCCCAAACGGACAATTTGGGCGAGGGTCCTATAGGGCAAGCGACTTCCACCGACCTAACGGATCCTAGTGACTAACCCTTGTTTAAAGGCATTTAACGTAACGTTTATGTTACTTTCGTTAAGTTTTTAACGAGTTGAGATCCTTGTACAAAGTATCACTCGGCTTACTATATGCAAACCCTTGTAGGGAATTTCATTTTTTGTGCTTTTTTCTCTCAAAGGATGTCGACTCATTAAAGACTTAATGGATGACGGCAGGAACGACACGTTAATTGTCTATAAAGAAAATCTAGTCAAACCAACCGATCAACTTTGGAGTGTCCTAGACTCTGTTAGTGCGTGGCTTTTAGAAATGAACAAGGGATTAACCTCGACTGCTTCACAAGTGAAAACAGTGAGTTAGATAGCCCGGGTGCCACGAAGATAGAGGCGACAGGATCACCAAAATCTGTGCACTCAGCGGAGTATCCAGTAGGGTGTGCAGTGTGACACGTACCTAGTGGTGGTGTGTGGACAACAACTAGTTATTTTTTAGGGAGAAAACAGAGAGTTTTGTTTTTTTTATTTACATGTATGCAATGCAAAACAGTTAGAAAGGGTACAATAGGAAACAGTTAAGATATTAACGCACTAAAGTACAAGGGAAGCAAATATGTACAAGAGATAATGTACAGGGGAAAAGAACAAGTAAGTACAATCATGATATTGATGAAAGTTTGACCCTCTATGTTTGAAGATGTTCAAAGCTAGTCCCCAGCAGAGTCGCCACTGTGAACACCCCTTTCCGAAAATGCGGGCGACGCACGGGAAGTCTTTCTTTTATTTATCTTTTCTATGGGATTAGGATATTCAAGTTGGAATTTAACTTTATTAAGAGTCGCCACGTTGTATTTATCGAGCTAAAACATTGAGAAAAAGTTTAACAGAGAGGGTTCGGGGGTCAAGTTACAACAAGAGAAGAATATCAAGTTATCACTCCTATCGCCCGATAGATCGAACTTTCTATCATGATGAAGGTGTTAGTAGTGTGTTAGTGATTGAGACTGGATCCGAAGATTGCCTACTTTCCTCTTGTGATGAGAAGCTCAGGTCGACGTAGTTCGCACATAATCGGAATAGAGAGAAGAGGCGGGATCATGCATAATGAAGGGGGATGAGAAAGAATCATACAAAATGATCACATCCTAGAATAATGATTATACCATTGATAAGATCAATGTGTAGTCGTCATATTCATCCTTGGAGAATTACTGATCATGGGAGTAATTACCTAAAGTTTAGGGTTTAGAAGTAGTTCCTAGATCTCGTTGATCATCATCGGCTATGCATTATAAGTAGGAATTAAAACATTAGATCTAGCATGTTCAATCTAACATAGTAATAAGAACATCATGAAACATGTATGAAATAACACATAAGCATGAAGATCGCTACCCTAGATATAGAGCGTATTATGAATTCTAGTAAGATCATGAAGAACACATTATGAATCATATGAATATAGATGTATAAACATAATGAAACTAGCATAAATCAGGTTTAAACTAAGAAAACATATAGAATTATCACCAATCTTGACAAGAACGAAGTCGAATCTCTTGCGCAGATTCGCCGGACCTTCGGGATTGTTAGAAAGGCTTAGAGAGAGAGTTCTGTCTGCAGTTTAGACTGTAGAACTCGGGGGAGAGAATTGTGTCGAAATTATGAACTGAGGTCACCTATTTATAGGAAAAGTTGACCTGGAGGAAGTAGCCGCCTGGCTGGAAGAGTGGCTGCCCGGCCGATCCCAACGGATTGGCTCGATTCCAGACGTTCTGATCAATCTGGACTCTGAGAACTCCTAGATAATGTCTATCTCCGATACCTCATCCGATCAGTCGAGAATATCTTCTTATCTGGTCTTTTCGAGAAATTCCGGATAAGTCCTACGTAGCTCGTAAATACCTGGGAGGTCCCTGTGAGTTCTAGAATGCTTAATAACTCATTTTCAGGTTGGGTACAAACACTTAGTCCCCCAGAGTGGTCATTTTAGGTTAAGAAAACCTTAGTCCCCCAGAGTGGTCATTTTAGGTTAAGAAAACCTTAGTCCCCCAGAGTGGTCATTTTAGGTTAAGAAAACCCAAATCCCGGCAGTCCAAAATGATATTAGACCATCCTTTCAGTCAACCCTCTCCATAGAGCCAAGTTGACCAAATCCCGCCACTGACCCGCTGAGAGTCATGCCCGTCTCCTTTTAGTCCACCCTCTCCATAGAGCCAAGTTGACCAAATCCCGCCTCTGACCCACCGAGAGTCATGCCCGTCTCCTTTTAGTGAACCCTCTCCATAGAGCCAAGTTGACCAAGTCCCACCTCTGACCCTCCGAGAGTCATGCCCGTATCCTTGAAGTCAACCCTCTCCATAGAGCCAAGTTGACCAAATCTCGCCTCTGACCCGCTGAGAGTCATGCCCGTCTCCTTATAGTGAACCCTCTCCATATAGCCAAGTTGATCAAGTCCCGCCTCTCACCCGCCGAAAGTCATGCCCGTCTGCTTGTAGTCAACCCTCTCCATAGAGCCAAGTTGACCAAATCCCGCCTCTGACCCGCCGAGAGTCATGCCCGTTCCTTTGAGTCAACCCTCTCCATAGAGCCAAGTTGACCAAATCCCACCTCTGACCCACCGAGAGTCATGCCCGTTCCCCTAGGAGAGGATGACATATATCCTGTCGCGCCCCGTACCCGTGGTCCTACTTGGCCCCACGCTCGGGACACGCATGGAAGACGTCATAAAACATTTTAGGAAAATTTTTGAAATATACTTTCATAAAAGTTTCATATAATCAAACACAATTACTTGAAACTTGGTTTCATATCCCATAAACAAACTTTAACAAATCCAAAGTACTTAGCCATAAGGCTTACACACTTTACTTACAAATTTACAACTCACCAACATGATCCAAAAAATAGGTGATACAAAGATGAAGTTACGGGTACACTACCCAAAAGGTTATACATTTATATAATGTAGCCTTTACATACCAAACTTACTTTCCCAAAATGTCTTACCCAAAATCACACCTCGACGTCCTCCCTTGAAGTGACCTATCCCCTGTGCTCTCCTTTATCTAAAACAATAAACAAATAAGGGTGAGAATAAATCTCAGTAAGCTACTAAAATGCAACTACGTTACATGCTGAAATGATACTCGAAATTGAACAATGTCAATAGACATCCACATAGCACATAACATGAGAGGCTCCCTATCGCCAACCATCCCATACCAGTTCGAAATAACGACCAACTCATCATACCACACATAAGGTGGAAATAAACACTCATACGTGGATACTGAGCCAAGGTTCTCGAATCAAACATGTTACCATCTGAGAGGTATCAACTGAGCAGCACCAAAGGGCTAAAACCGGTTCATGAACCAAACAACAACAACAACAACAACAACAACAAGAGGGGAAAATGACACATAGTCATAACCCAAAGTGCCCAACCTTTGGCCTAAGGAAGGGGGTTAACAATGGGAAACCAATGATAGAAGCCTTACAATGAACTTGGCTCATGTGCCATTGTAATCCCTACCACTGCCCGATATCATAAACAATGGGAAACCAATGCTAGAAGCCTTACAATGATGTAATCCCTACTACTGTCCCGACACCACAACAAGAAGTACCAGCTGGACTTTACACTAGAGCACAGTAATGAATACTTGCTTGAACAACAACCAGGGGCAATGATTCCAAAGTAGGGAATCAAGCCAAACACATCACAAAGATGAACCAATCTAACACACATCAAAAGATGTTCAATAATACCCCATGTAAGACTTATTCACATTCCATAACACATTTGTTCACAAAGGAACCAATTCCAAACAATAGGGTGTTCCACAACAACCCTCTAGGTACTCTAGGATATCACCTAAGACCTAGACCAAACTTGAACTTTAAATCACTTGAAATGGAACACTTAACTTTTCCAGCAACCCTGGGCGGTCGCCCACACCAGCCTGTGCGGCCGCCCAAAACACTCTGCCCCAAGACAAAAACCTTCCAGATAAGTGTGCGGCCGCCCAACACACCCGCCAGGCACAAAACTTACTAAATTTTACTCCTTTCGTTTCACCGTCCCAAAAGTACGAACCAACATCTATCTTACCAAACATAATTCAACCCAACTGAGTTATACAACACAAATATAGCTTCTTTAAACAACCAACATCAACTTTCCAAATACTCCTTTTGTCCCAAAATTATAAGTATCACAAATATTATTCAAATCACAAAATTAACAAGTACAAGTATCAAGTATAGCATATATGACCATTTTAATATTTAAAGGGGAATTAGTAACTTACCTATTCCCGGAAAAAGTATTGCTGAAATAAGTTTTGTTCGGATAGAAATGACCTACTCGACGCCCTGATCATTTTTATATAATTAGTTTTTAAAACGGGTAAGTAGATAAAAAGAATTAAATCGAAATGAGTTGAACTTACCTTTTCTTTCTTTAACCCTAGGAATGTACGGGAGAATACTCTGCTGTTGTTAATGACACAGAGGGAGAGAAAGATAAACTTGTTATAAGGGATTTTTATCCCAAAATTACATTTTGTTCACCCAACTTTCACTTTGAGCACATAAACCCCTAAAGTTACATTTTCACAAAGGACCCTAAAGTTTCAATTTAATCATTTAAATCCCTTAATCATTATTATTACTAACTAAGTAAATAACACAAATAATCAAGTAAGATGTGCAAATTATAAAATATGATGCAACACATAAAATGCACATATAATGTCAAATTAAAATTCCCAAAAATATAAAATAAATAGGGACGGGTTTTGGGGTCGCTACAATCACTCCCCCTTAAAGAAAATTTGTCCCGAAATTTTAGGATGACTTACCAAACGAATCAAATAACCAAGGATATTTCCTCTCCATTTCATCTCGAAGCTCCCAAGTTGATTCTTCCACATTATGGTTTCTCCATACAACTCTAACATGAGGAATACTCTTAGTTCTCAATTCTTGAACTTTAAAATCGATCACCTGAACTGGATGCTCCTCATAGGACATACTGGGTTCAATATCCTCAGGTATCTCAGATAACACATGAGAAGGATTATACACATACTTACGAAGCATCGAAACATGAAACACATTATGAATCTTATAAAGAGAAGGAGGTAACGCAAGACGATAAGCTCGATCTCAAACTCTTCCCAAAATCTCAAAAGGACCGACAAATCTAGGAGCAAGCTTGCCTTTATTCCCATATCTTTTAATTCCCACCATTGGAGAAACTTTCAAAAACACAAAATCACCCTTTTCAAACTCAAGGTCTCGCCTCTGGTGATCAGCATAACTCTTTTGAAGACTCTGAGCAATAGTCAATCGATCCCGAATAAGCTTAACCTTCTCAACTGAATCATTAACCATATCAATACCCCAAATCTTTGCTTCCCCAACTTCATCCCAAAAAATAGGTGAACGACATTTTCTTCCATACAATGCTTCATAAGGAGCCATCCCAATACTCGACTGAAAACTGTTGTTATAAGAAAATTCTACGAGAGGCAAATGAATATCCCAAGAATCTGCAAAATCAACTCAACAAGCTCTCAACATATCCTCAAGAATCTGAATGGTCCTTTCTGACTGGCCATCTGTTTGAGGATGAAAAGCAGTACTGAACTTTAATTCTGAACCCAAAGCCTTCTGAAATGCTTGCCAAAACCGAGAAGTGAATCTAGGATCCCGATCAGAAACAATGCTAACTGGAACTCCGTGCAACTTCACTATCTCATTAATATACAAGGTAGCAAGCCTTTCCATCGAATACCCAATCTCTATAAGTAGGAAATGAGAAGACTTTGTCAATCTGTCTACAATCACCCAAACTGCATCATGCCTTCTCCGAGTACGAGGTAACCCTGTCACAAAATCCATAGTAACATGTTCCCACTTCCATTTCGGAATCTCTAAAGGTTGAAGCAATCCCGCGGGCCTTTGATGTTCAGCTTTCACTTGTTGACAAGTCAAACACTTTGACACATAATCCGCTATCTCCCGCTTCATGTTGTTCCACCAAAACTGTTGCTTCAAATCTTGATACATTTTGGTACTCCCAGGATGAATAGTATACCTCAACTTATGGCCTTCCTCAAGAACTTGAAGTTTAATCCCGTCAACATTAGGAACACACGATCTACCTCTGAAAGTCAATACTCCTTCAGAACTGAGAGAAAAGTCTTCAAATCTACCATCTTTGATTTTTCCCACAACCTTCACTAACTCAGGGTCATCTTTCTGAGCATCCTTGATTTGTTGAATTAAGGTTGGTAATACTCTGATATTCGCAAATATAGCCCCATGCCTCGACTCATAAGGACACCAATCTCGAGCATCTTCTAACATCTTCCATTCCCGTACCATCAATGAAGCTACATAAGACGTCCGGCTAATAGCATTAGCTACCACATTCGCCTTGCCCGGATGATAAGAAATGGTGCAATCATAATCCTTCAACAGCTCCATCCATCTTCTCTGTCTATTATTCAACTCTTTTTGGGAGAAAAGATACTTTAAACTCTGATGATCTGTGAAAATCTCAAACTTTGCTCCATATAGATAATGCTTCCATTTGTGTAACGCAAAAACAATAGATGCAAGCTCCATATCATGGGTCGGATAATTCTGCTCACTAGGAGTTAACTTCCTTGAAGCATACGCAATTACCTTCCCACTTTGCATCAGAACACACCCCAAGCCTTCTTTTGAAGCATCACTATAAATTACCAATTCACCATTTCCATTAGGCAATGCAAGAATAGGAGCGGTAGTCAACCTTTTCTTTAACTCTTCAAAACTAACTTGACATTTGTCATCCCACACATATGTCACATTCTTTCGAGTCAACTGAGTCAATGGTGTAGCAATCTTAGAAAACCCTTCAATGAATCTTTTGTAGTATCCAGCTAACCCCAAGAAACTTCGAATTTATGTAACTGATTCTGGCCTCTTCCAATTCACAATAGCTTCAATCTTTGATGGATCAACCAATATACCTCTATTAGAAACCAAATGTCCCAGAAAAGAAACTTCATTGAGCCAAAAAGCACACTTACTGAATTTTGCAAACAACTGTTTCTCCCGAAGAATAGATAAAACCATTCGCAAGTGTTGCTCATGTTCTTCCCGAGACTTAGAATAAACAAGGATGTCATCAATAAACACAACCACAAAAGAATCAAGATAAGGCTTGAAAACCCGATTCATCATATCTATAAAAACCGCTGGAGCGTTTGTTAACCCGAAAGGCATAACAAGGAACTCATAATGACCATACCTACTACGGAAAGCAGTCTTAGGAATGTCTTCTGAGTGAATCTTCAACTGATGATACCCACTCCTCAAATCAAGCTTCGAAAAGACAACTGACCCTTGGAGTTGATCAAATAAATCATCAATGTGAGGCAAAGGATATTTGTTCTTTACAGTCACCTGATTCAGTTTTCTATAGTCGATGCATAGTCTCAAGGACCCATCTTTCTTTTTTACAAACAATACAGGAGCTCCCCAAGGTGATACACTGGGTCGAATGAGACCCCTATCAAGTAACTCTTGCAATTGAACTTTCAACTCCTTTAATTCAGCTGGAGCCATTCTGTAAGGTGATTCAGATATCGGGGTAGTACCTGGAAGTAAATCAATACAGAACTCGATCTCCCTATCAGGAGGCATAGAATACTCAGTAGAGAACACATCAGGAAACTCTTTCACAATATGCACATCTTCTACTTCAGGCAACTTTTTAGTAGTATCCAGAACACTAGCCAAGTACCCCGCACAACCACGATGCAACAACTTTCTAGCTTTCACATAAGAAATAATACGAATTCCCTTACCCAAAGGAACAGCCTCAAAAGTAAATTCAGGCACATCAGGAATAGAAAATGTAACCACCTTTTTTTATACCAATCAACTGAAGCATGGTATTTACTCAACCAATCAATTCCCAAGATAATATCAAAATCTTGTAATGGCAAAACAACTAAATCAGCAAATAAAACATTCTCCCAAATATGCACATCACAGCCATGTAACACCTTATTAGTCACCAAACACTCCCCTATTGGAGTTGACACCTCTAACACATAAGGTAGAGATTCAGAAGAAACATGCAATCGGGAAGCAAAATGCACAGACACATAAGAATGCGAAGAGCCAGGGTCTATAAGTGCACGTGCCCTCAAACTAGACACATAAATTATACCTCCTATCACGTTAGAAGAATTTGAAGCCTGTTGTTGGTTGATAGCAAAAACACGACCTTGCACCTTAGGCTTCCCTGACGCATCCCCCTTCTGACCCTGAGACGGTCCTGCTCCACTCCCATATGGTACAATCCTTGCTCTTGGACAATCCTTCTGAAAATGGCCAAGCTGACCACAATTCAAACACTTTCCCTGCTTCTTCCAACACCGTTCTTCAGTGTGCCCTTCCTTCAGACAGTAATTACATATCCTTCTACCTTGATTTCCCGGGACATTACCTTGATTTCTGATAATTGGTTGCCCTTGCGGTTGACTTCTAAATTGTGATGGTATTCCCTGACCTCCTCGACTATCACTATGTTGTGGTTGAGGTCTTCCTTGTCCTTGTCTTCCTGTCCCTGCCAATTCAATTTTCCTCTTATGTTCCTCTATATCATGCTACACCTGATATGCTCTATCAACAGCATCTTGAAAATCTTGCAACTTGTGGGATACTAGTTGACTTCGAATCACAGTTTTCAAACCCTTTACAAATCTAGTTGCCTTCCTTTCCTCAATTGCCACCAAGTGAGTGCAATACCTGGATAACTCCGTGAATTTGGACGTATACTGATCCACAGACATAGTGTTCTGCTCCAAGTTAAGAAACTCCATTTCCTTCTTGTCTTGATCTACTCGAGGAATGAAATGCTCCTTGAACTTCCTCAGAAAATTCTCCCAAGTATAGGCTACATGATTCTCATCCCAATTTGCTTTCAAAGCTCTCCACCAGTGCTCAGCAGCTCCACTCAGTTTATAGGTAGCAAACCTGACTTGTTCCTCATCAGTACATCTCAAGACATCAAATATTTTCTCCATCGACTCTATCCACCTCTCGACTTTTATTACCTCTGGTTCTCCTTCATAACCCATTGGTTTCATCTTCAGGAACTGTTCTAACCCATATCTCGGAGGTGCTTGTTCTCCTCCTTGCCTCTGATCATTTAATGTTTTCATGGCTGCCTCGAACATTCCTTGAAACATGATTCGGGCCTCTTCTCTAGCATCCCCTTGCCCTGAAGAACCAGCCTGATCTCCTTCAGTTTCACCCATTTTCAATAGATACCTGCATAAGACACTCAACGTTACTCACTCTATACACAACTACCCTCCTAGGTCACTTAGTCATTCTGGACCATCTACAACCTAGCTCTGATACCAACTGTCGCGCCCGGTACCCGTGGTCCTACTTGGCCCCACGCTCGGGACACGCACGGAAGACGTCATAAAACATTTTAGGAAAATTTTTCGAAATATACTTTCATAAAAGTTTCATATAACCAAACACATTTACTTGAAACTTGGTTTCATATCCCATAAACAAACTTTAACAAATCCAAAGTACTTAGCCATAAGGCTTACACACTTTACTTACAAATTTACAACTCACCAACATGATCCAAAAAATAGGTGATACAAAGATGAAGTTACGGGTACACTACCCAAAAGGTTATACATTTATATAATGTAGCCTTTACATACCAAACTTACTTTCCCAAAATGTCTTACCCAAAATCACACCTCGACGTCCTCCCTTGAAGTGACCTATCCCCTGTGCTCTCCTTTATCTAAAACAATAAACAAATAAGGGTGAGAATAAATCTCAGTAAGCTACTAAAATGCAACTACGTTACATGCTGAAATGATACTCGAAATTGAACAATGTCAATAGACATCCACATAGCACATAACATGAGAGGCTCCCTATCGCCAACCGTCCCATACCAGTTGGAAATAACGACCAACTCATCATACCACACATAATGCGGAAATAAACACTCATACGTGGATACTGAGCCAAGGTTCTCGAATCAAACATGTTACCATCTGAGAGGTGTCAACTGAGCAGCACCAAAGGGCTGAAACCGGTTCATGAACCAAACAATAACAACAACAACAACAACAACAACAACAACAAGAGGGGAAAATGACACATAATCATAACCCAAAGTGCCCAACCTTTGGTCTAAGGAAGGGGGTTAAAAATGGGAAACCAATGATAGAAGCCTTACAATGAACTTGGCTCGTGTGCCATTGTAATCCCTACCACTGCCCGATATCATAAACAATGGGAAACCAATGATAGAAGCCTTACAATGATTTAATCCCTACCACTGTCCCGACACCACAACAAGAAGTACCAGCTGGACTTTACACGAGAGCACAGTAATGAATACTTTCTTGAACAACAACCAGGGGCAATGATTCCAAAGTAGGGAATGAAGCGAAACGCATCACAAAGATGAACCAATCCAACACACATCAAAAGATGTTCAACAATACCCCATGTAACACTTATTCACATTCCATAACACATTTGTTCACAAACGAGCCAATTCCAAACACTAGGGTGTTCCACAACCACCCTCTAGGTACTCTAGGATATCACCTAAGACCTAGACCAAACTTGAACTTTATATCACATGAAATGGAACACTTAACTTTTCCAGCAACCCTGGGCGGTCGCCCACACCAGCCTGTGCGGCCGCCAAAAACACTCTGCCCCAAGACAAAAACCTTCTAGATAAGTGTACGGCCGCACGCCCTATTTGGGCGGCCGCCCAACACACCCGCCAGGCACAAAACTTACTAAATTTTACTCCTTTCGTTTCACCGTCCCAAAAGTACGAACCAATACCTATCTTACCAAACATAATTCAACCCAACTGAGTTATACAACAAAAATATAGCTTCTTTAAACAACCAACATCAACTTTCCAAATACTCCCTTTGTCCCAAAATTATAAGTATCACAAATATTATTCAAATCACAAAATTAACAAGTACAAGTATCAAGTATAGCATATATGACCATTTTAATATTTGAAGGGGAATTAGTAACTTACCTATTCCCGGAAAAAGTATCGCTGAAATAAGTTTTGTTCGGATAGAAATGACCTACTCGACGCCCTGATCATTTTTATATAATTAGTTTTTAAAACGGGTAAGTAGATAAAAAGAATTAAATCGAAATGAGTTGAACTTACCTTTTCTTTCTTTAACCCTAGGAACGTACGGGAGAATACTCTGCTGTTGTTAATGACACAGAGGGAGAGAAAGATAAACTTGTTATAAGGGATTTTTATCCCAAAATTACATTTTGGTCACCCAACTTTCACTTTGAGCACATAAACCCCTAAAGTTACATTTTCACAAAGGACCCTAAAGTTTCAACTTAATCATTTAACTCCCTTAATCATTATTATTACTAACTAAGTAAATAACACAAATAATCAAGTAAGATGTGCAAATTATAAAATATGATGCAACACATAAAATGCACATATAATGTCAAATTAAAATTCCCAAAAATATAAAATAACTAGGGACGGGTTTGTGGGTCGCTACATATCCACCTAGCCCTTAGGTTTGAGTAGCCTTAAAGTTTCTCACCCCTTTCGAACTACGTTAGGCTTGATTCCCCACAAAACGGGATACATAGGAATCCTATACCCCTAGGTCCAGCCATGCAACCAAATTGGTCAAACTGTCCTCCCATCAGATTGGGATGCTTTTTATCGACAACCCCGCTTTTCCAAAGCAACGTTGCCGAGGGGCTCTGTAAGTACCCCAATCTAAATTAACCAACTTTAGATGAACTCTTAGCACCATTCAGTGATAAAACTGATAGGCTGGGACCTCACTAAGATAAACCTAAAATTCCAGGACTACTCTGGAATTAAAATTGGAAAAATCCAGAAGCTCGCCAGGCTGAGCCGTACGGATGGTTTGGACGCGGGAGGGGCCAATACGTACGGATGGTTTGGGCACCCTCAGTCCCTATAAATTGGACCCTTGGCTGATCATTTCAGGGGGGAGAAATCATTTTGTGAGTGTAAACTCTATCGAATTGAGGGCAGGTTAAACACATAAAGACACATTTGAGTGAAAAGAGAGAAAGAAGATAGGCTTAGAACCAAAATTGGTGAGGCCTCCTTCTCCCCATCTTCATCTCATATTCTATCTTTCTTTTGTTCAATTTATGTAAATGTCTTTACTTTTCTTATAAATATTATGAATTGGATCCAAGTTCTTGATGTTAATCAATGGTACCCTCATGTTCAATGCATGATAAAGGGTTCAAACCTAAGATGATCAAGGCTTGTTATCATTTAATGTCACTTTACATTATGTCTTTACATTATGTCTTTACATTAGTGTTATTTACATTATGTCTTTACTTTTATGCAATTTATATTATGTCTTTACATTTATGCAAGTTAAATTTCACGTCTTTACTTTTAAGTTGATTTTATGGTGAAATGATCATGTTTGGATGATAAAGTTTCAATCTTTATCATTCAAACCTTGATCTAACTCCAATAATGTCCCTTTGGATGGTAAAGACTCAATCTTTATCCATCCAAAGGTTGATTTTTGATCCCTAAGGCCTTTCCTTAGAAGAATCATCCATTTGGATGTTAAAGTTTCCATCTTTAACCATCCAAATGATGATTTTGGCTCAAATGCCATGTTCATAACCTTTCTTAATTTTTCCCCAATTATTGCCTTGATCACACCCAAAACCTTGTGTTTTGGTGTTTAATTAGTAATCAAGAGCATAGGGATGATTTAATCCAAGCATTGTGTGAGTAAATAAACTGAAAACATGTAAAACAGTTCAGTTTCAGCAGAATGCTCTGTTTCTGCCTGAAACTAGACTGATTTCTTGACAATCTGTAAAAAATCCAGGGATGACCTTCATAGCCGTACGGCTACTTTGGTCAGAGGGGGTGATTTTCCAGTCTTTCCCCTTTTTCTGTTAAACTGTTTACAAAAAAAAAAAACCTTTTTTTGTTAAGTTTCTAACTGATTTTGTTAGAAGTCAGTTTCTCCCATTTTCAAGAAAACACACACACACACTTGCGCAATTTTTAAAAAACTTTAGGGAGACTCGGTTTTTCCGAGGCACTTTGGGTGAACTACCGGTTGAGTTCTTCCCAAAGTGTAACCTGACCTCCGAATTCTTCGTCTCTAACCATTTTTCGTTAAGTTTTGGTTTAAAGTTAAACTAACGTGGCGACTCCGTTAAACATTGAAAGTGCCGTGTTTGATTCTCGAGGGAACCATTTTTTTTTTCCCGCGGGTATCTTACACAAGCTACTCAGAGAATATGAAGATATCTTTGCATGGTCTTGTGATGAAGGGCCAGACAGAGATTGGGAACAGACATTGGGTCAGTAAAGAAAGCAACGCCGCCAGTCAAGCCCGATTGGTCACCTCACATGGCGACAGAAATAGAAAAATTGCTACAGAGAGACTTCATCAAGTCCGTACTCTGGCCAAAGTGGTTGCTCAACATTATCTCCGCAAAGAAGTAGAAAAGGAAGGTGACGGTTCACATAGACATCTTGAGTCTCGACGAGATGAGCCCTAAACATAGGTTCCCTCCATTTGACATAGACTCACTGCTAGAAGCTACCGAAGATAGAGAAGTTCGATCATTCCTCGAAGGTTTCTCCGGTAAAAATCGGATACCCGCCACGGCACAGACAGACGAAAAGTTACTCTTTCAAACCCCATGGGGTACTTATTGTCACGCCAATCAGTTCTTAGAATGGAAAGGTTTTGGTATCTCTTACCATCTGCCAGTAGCCGCGCCATCAGACTTAGATGTCTACCTAGATGACTCAGTGATACACTCCAAGAGACCTTACGGCCGACACATCGAGGACCTACAGAAAGTCCTCAACATTTTGAGAGGTCAGAAAACCCTCCTTGATCCCTCGAGATGCAGATTTGGGACTATCAGACAAAAGCTCTAGGGTACAGATTGGGACAGAAGTTCGAGGCTGACCCCGACAAGATCAGACAGCTGATAACAATATCATCCCCTCTCCAAGAAAGTGAAAAAAATCCAACTCGTAAGTCTACTGCACTACATCAGTCGCCTCACGATGGCAGGAGACCCGATCCTTAAGGAATTACAGAATTGCTGAGAAGACGTTTGGAATCAGAAATGCGAATTGGCTCTAACTGAACTAAAGAGCCATATGGTGAATACCCCGTCCTTACGACCAACGCACGGGAGGTTTGAGTCATAAAATGGGGCCCCCATCCTTTTCCGACACTGCACAAGTTCGGACCTACCTTTGGGCCTCATGTTCAAAGCACTGCAGAGAATTGGTAAACTACAACCGATACAAGAATTTGTTCCTACTCCAATACTGCAGATTTCCGAACCAAGTAGGATATGTTCCTACCACCAGAATGAAGGGCATAGTACTGAAGATTGTTGAGAATTGAAATAAAGGATAAGGCTACTCATCGAGACGGGTCATTTAACCAAGCAGAATGAAGATTGGGTATACGCGGACGATAATGGCCTCCTCCCAGTCAAGGTTTACAATCTCTGCCGCTACTACAACTGACCACTACGGTCCTTCTCCACAAGCGCTACTCTCCATCAGCGGTGCTCTCCATCAAACGGTCTTCTACGACGGCCATCCTCTTTGTAAAAAAAAATACTTTCATACTCTTTACTTCCCCCCCTTCTATCATTCCTTTCTACAATCAGAAATGAACTACTGTGACCTGAGCCCCTTAGCCCTACTTGTAAAAGGGGAACACAGGAAACCTTCAAAGGTTCGGTCTCAAAAATAAATAAAAATCCAAATCTGGTTTGAGCAAATTCAATAAAGAAAACAATCTGTTTATAACTAAAGAAAAATCTCTATTGACGCAAGTCACTACACGTTAACATTTATTTCATGAGTCTAAGCTCGAAAGAACCTGCGAATAAATAACCTGCTGTGAAATTTAAAGAAACTAAAACAAACTAAAATCTAAACTATGTGTCTGCAACGGCTTTGGTTGGATACTCGGAGTCACTCCTCCTCCTCCTCTTCTTCCCTCTTCGGTTTATTGTCCCTTCGTTCGCGTCTAGCCTGTCTAGTAGGGTCATCAAATAAATCCTTCCTCAACTGAGTCACCCCCGTTGGGCCTTCTTCCTTCTTTTCCTCTCAGTAGGTGCTAGCTGAACCAACTCGGCCATCACCTCGCATTGTAGAGTATCCTCCTCCCTTAAGCGTCTACTCGAGATATAAGCGACCACCAGCCTGCGTCTCAGTTATCTCAGAGTCTGTCTTATATTCCCCAAGGTAGTCTGGTACCAGTCCAAGTATTCTTGAGACAGAAGTATGTCATAAGGTCGCTGTATACAGAGAGTGCTAGGCATGAGAGCATAAGACCAACACCGCTCCAAAAGCACTGCAACCCCGACATTCATAGAAAGCATCCTGGCACTAACCCTACTGTAAGTCTCATCCCATAAAGAAGGTATAATCTGAGGCATCCCGTACTGACGGCACACCCGCACTGCATAGTAATAAGTGGTCTCATCAAAGGCAGGAACCCGGATCATGCAAAGATCGCTCTGAGCCCACCGTGCTCTGATAACTCCCCAATGAGGTACTATCCATTTGATCTGAGCCATACCCATCTGCGCCATAAATGTCACCCATGCAGGCCGAGTCACCCCATAAATGGAGCCCTTACTCTCCTACTCTGACAAACCTAAGGTGATACTGGCCCAACAGGATCCTCCAAAACTCGTAATCTCTCTTGAAGCCATAAGGTTAGTAGTCGGGTACTTCCTCTGGTCATCTTATGAGCTCCCGAGGCTAACCATCCAATACCATGCAAAGTCTCCCCAAGCAAGCAAGGGATAATACTGCGATTGGCCAGAGCCTGGTCCACCATGTCAAGACAACCCATCGTAACCACTCCTACATAAGGTTGAAATAATATCGAGGCAAATAGACAAAGTGCCAGACAATCCAGAGCCGTGTCAGATTCCACCGTGCTATTAATGAATCTAATAGGAAGCCCACAGATATCGACATCATTGCCCAAGAACAAGTCCTTGGCCTCTTCAACAGAAATTCTTAGCAATTGGGAGACCCGAAGTTCTGAAGGCACTTGGTACTGTGGCATGGCTACCCTATATGTTACTCTCGCACCACAAAGAGCTTCAAAGTCTTCATATGTTGGGGTGATTTCATTGTAAGAGAAGTTGAAGACATGATTCTCATTATCCCAGAACTTGGCAGCAGCGCGAATCAGGTTCTCATCAGACTTAACCCTGAACAGGGACTAAAGGCACTTGATCCCGAATCTCCTATCAAAGGATGCACGAGTTGCCTTTGAAATCTTCTGGACCCATATCTTCATGCTCTTGATGAAGTAACGTTGTTTCTCCTTAGAAATCCTAGGGTGTCTATCCATCAGAAAAGCGTGGAAGGATCAAAGTCTAGAGTAAAAACTGCTGTCTGCTTCGTTTGTCTGCGGACTGCTGATTAAATAGGATAGGGAGTTCAAGTCCTGATCGTACAAGGAAAAATCTGACGAAAAACGTGTCAGACCAGGGATTAGCCGCGCGGCCAGTCTTTCCCCATGGTTGGCCACGTAGCCACATAAGCCAGTCCCGGCAGATTTGCAAGTCTGTCCCCATCAAACGCCGGAATGGACCCATCTCAGACGTTTTGAAGGTCACAAGTCACAAAAGAGGTCTGATATAAAGAGGGTGGAACTACCTCATAGTGTGTATAATCCCCATTTTACCCCTAAGGCTCATGCATTGTACTAAATGTAAAGACATGTAAATAAAATACTAATTAAATAAATACAAAAGCAAATAAAAATTTTGTACAAAAATTTATCTATTTGTTCTCCTCTCTCTCTCTCGCTAACAAATATAGGAATAAAGACTACATCTAGTCCGAGTCAGAATCCTCAATCTCAACCTCCTCCTCGTCATCATCACTATCATCATCATCACCATGGCCCCGCTGCTGCACATAGTGGGATCCACTGGCTCCCGAGCCTCTACCTCTGACAGACCTCTAGCGGGCACGGGATGAGGAAGCAGCCTCTGTAGTTATTCTCTCTCTACGCGGCAGCACTACCACGTCCTCCTGACGGCAAGTACAAGCGGCGGCTAAGCTCCTGAATAACCGCTTAAAGATATTGGCTCTACGGACAGAGCGGATATAGGCCTCCCGAGTTACTGGGACAGATAAGCACAGTTAAGATACTAGTCTAAAGTGCGTGTGTGCAAGACAGAAATAAAAGGGTATCATACCGTAGCTCCAAGCAGAGGAAGCTGGGCCCCAGTAACCTCGTCAGCCTCAATGGGAGTCAGATCAAAGTCCACCTCAATGCCGCCCCACTGCATCCTAATGGAATCTGAGAACCTTGGTATGTCCATACCATATCTAGCCCCTCTACTCAAGCTAGCCGGATAGGCACCATCCTGTCTCCTCGCCAACACATGCGGGCTCACCAACACATGCTCCATAAACCACTCATAGTCAGCCCCACTCTGGTATAAATGGGCCGAAGTCCTCACTCGGTAGTCACCACTCGTCCTCAGCCTAGCCGTATATAGCATGTTACTCGGCGGCTCAAAAGGGGCCCACACCACAGGATGTCTGTTATGCTGCCTGCAAACTCTCTCGCCAAGATACATGACGTCCCCAATCAACCCTACCAGAAAGCAGCGAGAGGCAGTAAACTCTTGGGCAAGACCAACCCCTGCCAACACCAGATCCGACCAAGGAAAGAACTGGAAATCCTCATGCAGCGGACCACTCAGCCTCGAAGTAAAAATCCCAAGATCTGGAGTCTTCCTGGCCTTGCCACGGCCCTCCAACCGGTTCCTCTTCACCCAGAACCTCATAACGGGCACCTCCTTGATCCCCTGCACGCCAAAGGGAGCAATGTGGAACAACTCGTAGACCCACACCTGTGGCAAGAGACAGTGTTTTAGCCCGAACGGTTCTATGCAAAGGACAGATATGTAATAAGGAAGCAAGTCAGAGAGATACCTCAAAAGCAAACTAAAAACAGTCAAAAGACAAGGTACTGGACCTCGAACAGACATCTAGGGCCCAGTACATCTCTTCCAGCCTGGCTCTTCCCTAAGAGACTTGACTCTCCCGCTCCAGATCAGCTAGAGCACCCAGCAAAGAAAACCGATAAAATATTCCTACACTCGGGAACAAGGTCTGTGACAAGCTGTACCACAGGATAGCCCACACCAGACAATCAGTGTCGCTGATTCCCTCAACAAAATCTCAGATAGCCTCATCCACTAAGGTCATCAAGTGCCCCACCTCGAAACCATTCCCCTTCACACCACTGCCAAGCGGCATCCCAATCAACTCAACCTGACGGTGTGGGTCCGCAGACAGAGACTCATCAAAAGGTAGCTCCACATCCGTGAACATGAGCCCAGTGATAGCAGCAAGGTCAGTGGGAGTAATGGTCACCTCTCCCCAGCTGAAATGGAATGTGTGGGTAGTATCCTACTAGTAGTCCCTCATCACCTCAACTAAACCCATCACCTTCTAGGTCCCCTCCACGGCATGCACCGCGTCAAAAAACGGACCAAAACCAAGGGCCTTGATCCTCTCCTTTACCGCACCAGCCGGCGGCAATCTCTGCCATATGTCTGCCACTGCCTTCGTGGACCTCAAGATTTCATCCTCTGCAGGTAAAAACAGCAAAGGTACGCTACCCAACTGGCAATATAAATTATGTGCTATAATTAAAGTGTACATGCATGCTTTATTTATTTATTTGTGCATATATTCACCATCACCAAAATTAATCAAATGGGTCTGGAAGACCTCAGGAAATCACCAAAATTAATCAAATTGGTCCGAAAGACCTTAGGAAATCACCAAAATTAATCAAATGGGTCCGGAAGACCTCAAGAAATTACCAATTGGGTCCGGAAGACCTCAGGAAATTACCAAATCATTCTATAATTAAAGGTCAGAAACGTCCATAATCCCTAAGATTATAATTGGAGGTAGGAAACATCCATAAACCCGAAGGCGGATTAAGGAAACCATAGTAAAATCCTTTAATAACCAAATCAATTTATAATTGGAAGGTTGGGAACGTCCTTAAACCTTAAAGATTATAATGGAAGGCTGGGAACATCCTTAAACCCTTCCTATTTGATAAAGTTATTTGGTGTAACCCGTGTGAGCTCTAGACAATCGGCGTTACCGGTTACCGGATTCTATGATATTGAGGACTATACCTCTCTAAGTACCGTAGTTTACCGAGAAATTATGTGATTACGCGCGCTCTATAGGAAGTTAGAATTCATCCCTAATTATGTTCTCGATTCTTTAAACTTGTTGTCGTACCGTGCGTAGCGCCTTTCTTCTTTCCCCAATAGAGTCCATCTGCAATGACTTTATTGCTTACGAATGTTCAGTCTTCATATAGGATAGTGTCCGTAGGGTTGTTATCCCCAACTGGAGTTTGATGTCTCGTTTCTTTTTCCTTTTTCCCCATAGGGTCCACGCGACTTTATTGTTTGACGAATGTTTGTCTATCCCCTGCGAAAAATGATGTCTCATTTCTTTCTCCCCCAATTCTCGAACTACGACCGGCTTGATTCCCTTTGGATACATAGGTAGCCTGATAAAGGTTCAGCCGCTTGACCAACCTGGTCACCTCTTCTCACTCCTCTCTCGATTTGGAACTCATGTTTCAGATCGGTTCCTTTCTTAATCGATGACCCTCCATTGCCTTGCAAGAAGCATCGCCGAGGGGCTACTGTTAGTACCCAACCTGAAAATGAGTTATTTAGCATTCCAGAACTCACAGGGACCTTCCAGGTATTTACAAGATGCGCATGACTTATCCAAGAATTCCAGAAAAAGCCAGATAAGAAGATATTGACGACCTGATCAGATGAGCTGTAAAGATAGACGTTATCTAGGGTTTTCTCTAGAGTCAAAACTGATCAGAGCATTGGGAACCGAGCCAAACACTTGGTTTGTCTGAGTGGCCAGTCTAGGATCGGCCGGGCGGCCAGTCCTTTCGGGTCAGAATCCCTATAAATAGGTGACCTCAGTTCATAATCAAAGAGAACAACTCTCTCTCCCTGAGTTGCACAGCCAATACTGACGGCAGAACTCTCTCTCCAAGCCTTTCTAGCAATCTCGAAGATCCGGCGAATCCGCGCAAGAGATTCGAATTCCTTCTTGTCAAGATTGGTAAGGATTCTATATGTTTTCTTATTTTAGATCTGATTTATGCTAGTTTCATTATGTTTATACACCTATATTCATATGATTCATTACGTGTTATTCATGTTCTTGCTAGAATTCATATTTTTCTCTATGACTAGGGTAGCGATTTTCATGTTTATGTGTTATCTCATACATGTTCACGATGTTCTTATTATTATGCTAGATCTGCTACTTGCCACACGTAACATGTTAGATATAATGTTTTAATCCCTATTTATAATGCATAGCCGATGATGATCCACGAGATCTAGGAACTACTTATAAACCCTTAACTTTAGGTAAATATTCCCATGATCAATAACCCTCCTATGATGAATGTGATGAATACACATTTATCTGATCAATGGTATAATCATTATTCTAGGATGTGATCATCTTGTATGTTTCTTTCTCCTCCACCTTCATTATGCATGATCCCCTCTTCTTCTCTCTATTCTGATTATGTGCGACAAGGGTTGTTTGGGAATGTTTGGGCATCTTATGATGTGTTCGTGAATGTTCCAATCAGATTGATTTTGGATAAGACTTGGTCTAAGTTTTGGGTGCTATCCTATAGTACTTAGAGGGTTATTCTGGAGCACCAAAGTGTTTAGTATGGGCTCTTGTCTTGAACTCGTCTTGTTTTAATGATCATTATTGGATGAGCTCCTTATGAGAAATTCCGTTTATCGTTATTGAACTCTCTTATGTGGAACTTCTTGTGTTCGTTATTGTTGAACTCTTTGTGAATAACCGTTTGTAACTTTATGGTGATTGTTTGGGTTGTCTTACGTTTTTGGTGATTATTTGGAATGGTTCCTTACTTCGGAATCATGAGTTATTTATTTGAGCTAGTATTTATTACTTGGCATTTATTTAAAAGTCCAGCTGGTATTTGTGGTAGTGTCGGGCGATGGGAAAGATTATAATGGCAACGAGCCGAGTCCATTATAATGTTGACCATTGTTTTGCCCCATTATTTCCCTCCTCCAGATTGGCCTTGGATGTGAGATGAGCTAGCTCCTTTTTTGGGAACAGTCTAGCTATTATAAGGGGTTGCGACTTTGTGTCGTATACTCAGTTATCGTTTTGTTATGGTTCCGGTACCGGGTTTTCTCTTCAGCTATTATGCTGCTATCGTTGATTGGTTTATCGGCTCTTTGATGCTGCTAATTGATGCTGCTCTTCGATGCGGCCCTATCGTCATTGATCAGATGGTTATATCCTTTGTTGGGGAAACCTTGGCTCAGTATCCTTTGTTACTTGTTTATTTCCGCTGCTATCTGTTAAATGATATTTGTTACGTGCTATGTGAGATATTATTATTGTTTGTTGCATTAGCATGTCATGTAGTTGCATTAGTAACTTATTGAGATTTATCTCACCCCCTTTCTTTTATCTTTGTTTTTCCTTAATCCCCCCAGGAGGAAAGGATTAAGATTTACGGTTCGAGGAGGACGTCGAGAGGATTGAGATTTTGGGCAGGTGGTTATTGATCGGTTTACATTATTTAAATGTATAACCTTTTGGGGATAGTTTTACCCCCAATGACGTCATTAAGATTTGTAATCTTTTGTATTTTTGGTGTAAGCTTGTGGAGCTTATACTAGTAGTATGTTGTTGTTGTTGTTAGCTTGGATTTCTAAAAACTTTGTTTAAAACCTTTTGGGTATAAAAAATGAAATTTTTATCTTCAGTATTTTGGTGTATTGTTGTAAGTCGACGTCCAGCTCGTGAGTTCCGGGCCCGCGGGGTCGGGGTCGCGACAGTTGGTATCAGAGCTATGGTTTAGCTCTAAGTATATGTATAGGTGGACTAGAATGACCTAGGAGGGTAGTTGTGTTCGGAGTGAGTAACGGTTGATGTTCTATGCATGTATTTGTTCTAAATGGCTAGAAGAAGAGCTGGTGAAGGTTCTAGCGGGACTCCGAATCAGGATGATCTACGGGAAGAGAACCGTGCAATGTTTCAGGGGATGTTTGAAGCAGCGATGAAAGCAATTCATGACCACGGGCCGAGAGAGGAACATGTAGCACTTCCACGATATGGATTGGAGCAGTTCTTAAAGTTGAAACCAAGTGAGTACGACGGTGAGCCTGATGTGAAGAAGGCCGAGCTATGGATAGAATCAATGGAGAAAATCTATGATGTATTTGGTTGCACTGATGAGGATCGGGTTCGATTTGCAGCTTATATGTTAGATGGGGCTGCGGAACATTGGTGGAAGGCACTGAAGGCCAGTTGGGATGCTACTCTTGTCCCTTATGCTTGGGAGTTATTTGTGAGAAAATTCAAGGAACACTTCATCCCTCTAGTGGATCAGAACCGGAAAGAGATCGAGTTTCTCAATTTGGAGCAAGGCGTGTTGACAATAGCACAGTACTCGGCTAAGTTCACAGAATTAGCCAGGTATTGTGACTACCTTGTGCGGACCGAGGAGCAGAAATCAATGAGGTTTATCAGGGGTTTGAAGACAGCTATTAGGACACAGTTAATAGCCCAGAGAATTCAACTTTTTTAGGATGCGGTGGACCGTTCCTATTTGATAGAGCAAGATATTGGGGAACATAAAAGGAAGACTGAGATGGTTAACCCGAGTAAGCAAGGAGGGCAGAGCAAGTCACAACCGCAACGATCGGATAACCGAGATAACTTGGGAGGGCAGCCGATAGTGAGAAATCAAGGTACAAATCAGGGGACATGAAATGGGAAGATCTGCGGCTATTGTCAGAGGGAAGGACACTCAGAAGACAAGTGTTGGAAGAAGCAAGGAAAATGTGTGAATTGTGGTCAGTTGGGGCATTTTGTGAGGGATTGTCTTAGGGGCAGATATCAACCATCCGGGAGGGACGCTAGTACTGCACAAGGTCAGAAGAGAGATACTTCGGGAAACCTTAAAGGTTCAGGGTAGGGTATTTGTGATCAATCAGCACTCAACGGGTGACTCATCAGTTTCAGGAGGTATGATTTTGTGTCGAGAGAGCGAGCGCGTGCATTTTAGGATCATCGCATTCTCATGTTTATGTGCATTTAGTTGCATTTATTTCTCTTGAGTCTTTGACTTATGTGTTGTCAGTGTCTACTCCTATGGAGGAGTGTAGGATATCTAATGGAGTCTTATGTGCTCATGTTGTGCTTAAAGGTAGATATAACTTACCTGCTAAATTTGTCATATCGCTATCATAAGGTTTTGATGTTATTTTGAGAAGGGAAATGTTATGCTTTAGTCGATTGTTGTAGGAGGATTGTTACATTCTCTATTCCTGATTTCCAAAAAAAAAAAAAATCGTTTTGGGACCGTTCCTTTGGGTAAAGTTATACACATCTTTTCCTATATGGGGTTTGAATATATAACTTAGGTAGGTGTCAATGGGATGTCTATACCGAATTGTTGGGTGTATGTATCATTTGTAAGATTTTTATTTTCGTCTGAATAAGTGCCTAGTGTTTGGAGAGGAACTTGGGTTAAAGTGAGTTGTTTTGGTACAAGGTGGTAGTGCTAATAATTAGGTCAATATCCATATTGTATCGGTTGGGTTATAAGAGCTGAGGATTCAATTGAGGATTTCATGATAGGAGATTTTTGTTTACCTTTAGTACATCTTTGTGAGTGCATCGGAATTGGTTAGTATGAAGAAATGCATGAATTGCTATGAGTGACTAGTATATTTTGGGAGTTATAAACATTAATGGTAGTAAGCGCGTTAAGTTTGAAAGGACTAAGCACATTTTGGGAGGGTAATAATTTCCCGATCTATCTTAATGGCATTTTGAAATTTGAGTTTTGGTTAGATGGTTTTTCTATGGTTCTAAATCTTTTCTTGGTGGCGTTTCTCATTTTGGATTAAGGTAATGTAAGGAAAGTTGGGTATGGATTTTGGTTAGTGATTGAAGAAGGTTCTGTACGAGAGATGACTATGTTGTAATCATTATTTAAGGTTACTATGTGATGGTTTAGGATGGATAATTGGAAAATTCGGAAAGGACGGAACTAAAGAGTCCGTGGCTACTTGATCATTCGGAAGAGTATTTTTAAAATTCGGGTTAACAAATAGAACTACCTATTACTAAAGATTGATTGTGATTTTATTGTGATCTCCTTGGCAAATTATGGTTTGTTTTTATGGGACTAAGTTTAGAAATGATGCTAATAGGTTATCAATGTTGGATGGTTATATGTTCTTCGAAAGGAAAAATGGGTTAGTGCAAGTGGGTTGAGAAATACCAACACTATGATCGTATTATGTTTCATTGCATGAGGAAGATAATTTTAGTAGTGGAATTGATTCCAGATACTATTGGGATAATGAAGAATAAAACTTATGATGTTGATGATTTAAGGGTTAATTGAGTCAAGGAGACTATGTTTGAATCGTCTAATAGGTACTTGATTGGGGTTATGAGTGTTATATGGGATTCGATAATTGGTGGCCTCGATATGACTGTGTTATGATTTTGATAAGTGAATTCGCGGGCGAATTCTTTTTTAAGGAGGGTAGATTGTAACGACCCGAAAACCCGTCCCTATTTTCTTAGTGATAAATATTTAATTGTTTATTTAATTCTTATTTATTTATTTAAATTATTTAATTATTTAAATAATTATGTGTGCATTTTGTGTTTCATGATATATTCGTGCCTAGTATTTTATTTGGATCCTTATGATAGTATGGAATTTATTGGGTCTTAGTGCTAGTGGGGAAATATGGGTTGTAGTAGTAGTAGTAGTAGTAGTGTTAGTTGAGAAGTAGAAGGGGCCTAAGTGAAACTATTCTAATTTATCACCCTACTTACTCCCTCTTTTCCCCTCACCTCCCTCACTTTCATCCTCACTCCATTCCCAGTCATTTCTCTCTCTCTCTCCATAGCCATTGTAGAAGGTAAGTCTCTCTCTCCTTCTCTCTTCTTTTTAGTCATCTTCCCCCCATTATTTCTCATTGCCCATTCTTTGAAAAATGTTTAGATCGTTGTTAGGATCGTAGAGAACAAAGAAAATTCGGATTCCGTCAACTTTCATAAAATCTGGGTAAGTTACTTTTCCCCCATTTATGTTAAAAATACTCATCTTTAACTCTATTGATGTTCTTGTTGATATCCATGGCTTCTTTGGTTGAGTTTAGAAATTATTTGGAATTTATTTGGATTTTGGTTAAAAGTTGTGATAATATGAATGTTGAGATTTAATCTTGATTTGTGTGGCTAAATGTTGTTATCTAGGTCTCCTAGAAGTTCATATGTTGTTTTAGTACATTGTTAAGAGTATTGGAAGTGTTGATTTTGGGTGTGTATGAATTAGCATGATTTTGGGTTTGATTTTGGGTATGAATGTGTTAAACCCAGCAGGATTTTGCGCAGCCGCGTAGACCGGGCGCCCGCCCATAAGACCTCAGGTGCCCGCCCACTTCCCCCTTTCCTGACCCTTAGTTTTTGTCATAATGGGCGCCCGCCCGCCCTGTTTTTCTGGAAATCATTTCTTGTTTATTTTAGGTTGAATTGTATACTCGGCCTAGACTTTGGGTGCTACTCTAATTTAATTAAATAGACATTGTGGGATACTCTAGTGTTGAAATGGGTTCCTTGGTGAATAATGGTGTTATGGAATTTGATCAAGGGTTGTTTGGGAATGTTTGGGCATCTTATGACGTGTTCGTGAATGTTCTAATCGGATTGATTTTGGATAAGACTTGGTCTAAGTTTTGGGTGCTATCCAATAGTACTTAGAGGGTTATTCTGGAGCACCAAAGTGTTTAGTATGGGCTCTTGTCTTGAACTCGTCTTGTTTTAATGATCATTGTTGGATGAGCTCCTTATGAGAAATTCCGTTTATCGTTATTGAACTCTCTTATGTGGAACTTCTTATGTTCGTTATTGTTGAACTCTTTGTGAATAACCGTTTGTAACTTTATGGTGATTGTTTGGATTGGCTTACCTTTTTGGTGATTATTTGGAATGGTTCCCTACTTCGGAATCATGAGTTGTTTATTTGAGCTAGTATTTATTACTTGGAATTTATTTAAAAGTCCAGCTGGTATTTGTGGTTGTGTCGGGCGATGGGAAAGATTATAATGGCAACGAGCCGAGTCCATTATAATGTTGACCATTGTTTTGCCCCATTGTTTCCCTCCTCCAGATTGGCCTTGGATTTGAGATGAGCTAGCTCCTTTTTTGGGAACAGTCTAGCTATTATAAGGGGTTGCGACTTTGTGTCGTATACTTAGTTATCGTTTGGTTATGGTTCCGGTACCGGGTTTTCTCTTCAGCTATTATGCTGCTATCGTTGATTGGTTTATCGGCTCTTTGATGCTGCTCTTTGATGCGGCCCTATCGTCATTGATCAGATAGTTATATCCTTTGTTGGGGAAACCTTGGCTCAGTATCCTTTGTTACTTGTTTATTTCCGCTGCTATCTGTTAAATGATATTTGCTACGTGCTATGTGAGATATTTTTATTGTTTGTTGCATTAGCATGTCATGTAGTTGCATTAGTAACTTATTGAGATTTATCTCACCCCCGTTCTTTTATCTTTGTTTTTCCTTAACCGCCCCCCCCCCCCCAGGAGGAAAGGATTAGGATTTGCGGTTCGAGGAGGACGTCGAGAGGATTGAGATTTTGGGCAGGTGGTTATTGATCGGTTTACATTATTTAAATGTATAACCTTTTGGGGATAGTTTTACCACCAATGACGTCATTAAGATTTGTAATCTTTTGTATTTTTGGTGTAAGCTTGTGGAGCTTATACTAGTAGTATGTTGTTGTTGTTGTTAGCTTGGATTTCTAAAAACTTTGTTTTAAACCTTTTGGGTATAAAAATGAAATTTTTATCTTCAGTATTTTGGTGTATTGTTGTAAGTCGACGTCCAGCTCGCGAGTTCCGGGCCCGCGGGGTCGGGGTCGCGACAATCTTAGTTGGGGTTGATAGATGATGTGATTTAGGTCCCTTTCTAGTTGATTAAGTTGTTTTGGTTCATGTTTATGCTTGGTGGAAAGCTTGGTTGTGTTTGATTTTGAGAATTTGTGAAAATGGTAAGGATTCTTAAAAAACCCAACTGATGAATCCTCCCAGCCCGTAGACCAGGCGCCCGCCCGCACTGAGCCAGGCGCCCGCCTATATGGTTTTTCCAGCGGCCAGACCTTCTGGTCAAATAAACGCCCGCCTGCCCTCTTCCAGGCGCCCGCCCGCCCCCTGTTCTAGAAATCTACCTTTTGCTTGTTTAAAACTAAGTGGCTTCCCTAGTTTAAGTTAAATTACTCAAATTAACTTAAGTTAACTTTGTGGAACACTTTGTTAATTGGAATTGGTTCTCTTGTGAATAAAAATGTTATGAAATTTAATTAAGTACCGTTTCGGGAATGTTAGCCATCTTTGATGTGTTGTTTGGATTGGTTTACCTTTGTGGTGATTTATTTGGAATGGTTCCCTACTTTGGAATCATTAGTTGTTATCGTGCTAGTATTTTATTACTTAGCCTTTACTTGAAAGTCCAGCTGGTATTTGTGTGTGTTTCGGGCGATGCGAAACATTATGATGGCACAAGCCAAGTCCATTATGATGTTGACCATTGTTTTTCCCCATTATTTCCCTCCTCCAGATTGGCCTTGGATGTGAGATGAGCTAGCCCCCTTTGTGAGCATTTTAGCTATTGGTTTTGGGCTTTAACTGTGTGTCACTGTCCCCTCATTATTATTGGTTCCGGTACCGGGGGTTTTCTCTTCAGCTTTTATGCTACTACGAAGATGTTGATTGTTGATTGTTGAAGCTGCGCAGCGACCTTTATTTGGTTATATCAGTTGGGAAACCTTGGCTAATATCCTTTGTTAATTGTTTATTTCCGCTGCTATCTGTTAATTGATAAATGCTACGTGCTAAGTGATATTTATTATTGTTTATTGCTTATTGCATCATAGCATGTCATGCAGTTGCATTAGTAACTTATTGAGATTTATCTCACCTCCTTTCTTTTATCTTTGTTTTTCCTTAACCCCCCCCCCAGGAGGAAAGGATTAGACTCGCTGATCACGAGGAGGACGTCGCGAGGGTTGAGCTTTTGGGGCAAGTTGTTATTGGTGGGTTTACATTACATAAATGTATAACCTTTTTTTTTGGGGGGGGGGGGAATAGTTGTACCAAACTTGACGTCATTAGAATTTGTATATTTTATTATTTTGGGTGTAAGCTTATGGAGCTTACACTAGTTTATTTTTTGTTGTTCAAGTTGGATTTCAAAACTTTGGTTATCATCTTTTGGTATAAAAGGAAATTTTTATCTTCATTATTTTAGAGTTTATTGTTTAAGTCGATGTCCAGCTCGCGTACTCCGGGCCCGCGGGGTCGGGGTCGCGACAGTTGGTATCAGAGCTATGGTTTAGCTCTAAGTATAAGTCTAGGTGGACTACTAGGAGGGTAGTTGTGTTCGGAATGAGTAACGGTTGATGTTTTATGCAGGTAATTGTTTCCAATGGCTAGAAGAAGAACGGGTGAAGGTTCTAGTGGGGCTCAGAATCAGAATGATCTTCGGGAAGAGAACCATGCTATGTTCCAAGGCATGTTTGAGGCGGCCATGAAGGCAATTCATGTCCAAGGGCCAAGAGAGGAGCATGTGCCACCTCCGCGATACGGGTTGGAGAAATTTCTGAAATTAAAACCAAGGGAGTTCGATGGTGAGCCCGATGTGAAGAAGGCCGAACTATGGGTTGAGTCTATGGAGAAAATTTATGATGTGTTTGGGTGCACGGATGAGGATAGGGTCCGGTTTGCGGCTTATAAATTGGTTGGGGCCGCCGAGCATTGGTGGAAAGGGGTTAAAGCGAGTTGGGATGATACCCACACAGTGTATGCGTGGGAATTGTTTGTGCGGAAGTTCAAAGAGCATTTTATTCCGGTAGTGGATCAAAACCAAAAAGAGATCGAGCTCCTCAACTTGGAGCAAGGTTTGTTGTCTATAGCTCAGTACTCGGCTAAGTTCACAGAATTAGCTCGGTATTGTGACTATCTTGTGAGGACCGAAGAACAGAAAGCTATTAGATTCATCCGGGGTTTGAAGACTTCTATTCGGACTCAGCTTATAGCCCAGAGGATTCAAACTTATCAGGATGCGGTGGACCGAGCCTACTTGATCGAGCAAGATATAGGGGAGCACAAGAAGAAGGTCGGGGTGACTAACACTAGAAAGCAGGGAGCGCAGAGCAAGCCACAAACCCGTTCAGATAACCGAGGTAATTTTGGTGGACAATTTCAGTCCCGAGGGCAACCAATCCCAAGGAACCCGGGCACTACTTCCGGGAACCAAGGGGACCAACATAGGAGACTTTGTTCCTATTGTCAAAAGGAAGGTCATTCAGAGAACCGGTGTTGGAAGAAACAGGGCAAGTGTACCAATTGTGGTCAAATGGGGAATTTTGCAAGGGATTGTACTAGAGGCAGGGGTCAACCATCTGGGGTAGGAGCTAGTGCTCCACAGGGTCAGAAAAGGGATGCTACGGGGAAGCCCAAGGTCCAAGGAAGGGTATTTGCCATGGATCAACAACAAGCTACCGATGATCCTTCTGTTATTGGAGGTATTGTTTCTGTGTCTAATGTGAGCGCTCGTGCGTTAGTAGATCCAGGATCATCTCATTCTTACATATCTGTGCAATTTGCTTCTTTGCTAAATGCTGCATTTGAGTCTTTACCTTATGTGCTAGATGTCGCGGCCCCAAACCCCGCGGGCCCGAGATCGCGAGCTGGACGTCGACTTAAAACCAAAACTGTGAAATACCGAAGTAAAAAAAATCCATTTGATACCAAAAGGTGATGATCCAAAGTTTTACAATTCCAAGTTTGATAATAACCAAATACAACTATCATAAACTTCCACAAGTTTATGCCCCAAAAGAAGATAAATGTACAATTCTTAATGACGTCATTGTTTGATACAACTATCCCAAAAGGTTACACATTTATGTAATGTAAACCAACCTATAACAACTTTCCCCAAAAGAATGTATCCACACTCGACGTCCTCTTTCTCGTGATCAGCGAGACTAATCCTTAGCACCTGGGGGGGGTTAAGGAAAAACAAAGATGAAAGAAAGGGGGTGAGATAAATCTCAATAAGTTACTAATGCAACTACATGACATGCTTTGATGCAATAATCAATAATAAATCACATAACACATGACAATCATCATATCTCAGATAGCAATTATCAGATAATGAATAGCAGCGGAAATAAACACATAACAAAGGATATTAGCCAAGGTTTCCAAACCGATACATCCAAATAAAGGATCGCTGCGCAGCTTCAATAATCGACAAATCACATCTTCATAATAGCATGAAAGCTGAAGAGAAAACCCCCGGTACCGGAACAATAACCATAAGAGTGTCACAAAGGACAAGAACCATGCCACAAAGTCATGCTCGGTAGCTAGATACATTCACAAAGGAAGCTAACTTATCTCTCCCAAGGCCAATCTGGAAAAGGGGTATAGTAAGGGCAAACAATGGTCAACATTATAATGGACTTGGCTTTGCCATTATAATCTCTCCCATCGCCCGATGCAACAAATATGCCAGCTGGGCTTCCAACTAAATGCTAAGTAATAAGATATTAGCATGAATAAACATCTTACGATTCCAAAGTAGGGAATCATACCAAGAAGTCACCATGAAAGTGAAATGTACCAACAACGCACAATTAAAGTGTTCCAATAATCTCAATTAACACTTAATTAATTTCCAACACAAACTTAATCACAAAGGACCCAATTCTATCACTAGAGTGTACTACAATGTTCACTAAGGTCAACTAGAAGGACACCCAAGACTTAGACCAAAACGCATTCCTCAATCACACAAATTAACAAATGAAAACTTTCAGAGGTTCTGTGCGGCCGCCCATTAGAGTCTGTGCGGTCGCCCAAAAAGCCATCAAACAAGAACAAAACCTTTCAGATAGATGTGCGGTCGCCCTACAATTTTTGGGCGGTCGCCCAATCCTCTGGTCTGCCGGAATTCGGGAGGGAAGACCTGGGTTCTTCCATTTTTCAACCCAAACCAAAACTAAACAAAAATCCAACACTCTTAACTAGCATATTAATGAACTAGAACAACTTATAGGTCAAAAGAACTCATATAACAACATTTAACAACCAAAATCAAGATTCAAACCCAACATTCATAAAATCACCATTTTTGACCAAAACTCAAATAAATTCCAAATAAATTCGAAACTCAACAAAACTTCAAATATAACAACTCAAGCATTATATAAACATGATATGAACATTTTAGCATAAAAATGGGGGAAAAGCAACTTACTTGAGATTTCTCAAAGACGATGGATTTCAAATATTTTTGGCTTCCTACGATCCTATCGACGATCTAAACAAGTTTCAAGTTATGAGAAATGAGAGATAATGAGAGGAAGGGGAAGAAAATGAAGAGAGAAGGAAGAGAAGAAAAACTCACCTTTTGTTTGGAGAGAGAGAGAAAAGAGCTGGGAGATGGAGAGAGTGAGAGTGAGGGTGATAGGGTGAGGGAGAAGAGAGGGAGTAGGGAGATGAATTATTTCAAAATATTACAATTAGACCCCTTCCCCATCTACTAACACAAATACTTACACTCCCTGCTAACAATTAAGACCCAACAATACAGCACTAACACAATTGACCCAAATAAAATGCTACGCATAATTATTATAACACATAAAATGCACACCTAAATATTTAAATAAATAATAATTTAAACAAATAAATAAGCAAATAAATAAATAATAATTATTTATTACTAATAAAATAGAGCCTAGCTTTCGGGTCGTGACATTCACTCCCCCTTAAAGAAAATTCGACCCGAATTTTAACGAGGCTTACCCGAATTAAAAAGCCACGGATATCTCCTCTCGATCTCATCTCGGAGCTCCCAAGTCGACTCCTCGACATTATGATTCCTCCAAAGAAATCTAACCAATGAAACACTTTTGTTTCTCAATACTTGGACTTTAGAATCTAGGATCCGAACTGGTCGTTCCTCATAAGTCATATCGGGCTCAATATCCTCCGGTACCCTCGGTAACACGTGAGATGGATCACGAACATACTTCCGAAGCATAGAAACGTGAAAGACATTATGTAACCGGTCCAAAGATGGCGGTAGCGCAAGACGATACGCTAGAAGTCCAACCTTTCCCAAAATCTCAAACGGGCCAATAAACCTCGGAGCCAATTTACCCTTCTTCCCGAACCTTCGGATACCCACCTTAGGAGATACTTTCAAGAACACAAAATCACCGGTCTGAAAACTAAGATCTAGTCTTCGGTTATCTGCATAGCTCTTATGTCGACTCTGGGCTGTTTTCATTCGATCCCGGATAACTCTAACCTTTTCAACTGAATCCTGAAGCAAATCAATACCCGCGATCTTCGCTTCACCGACCTCGTCCCAACAAATAGGCGATCTACATTTTCTTCCATACAAGGCCTCATACGGTGCCATCTCGATACTAGCCTGGTAACTGTTGTTGTAAGATAATTCCACTAACGGTAGGTACGAATCCCAAGAATCAGAGAAGTCTATCGCACAAGCTCGCAACATATCCTCAAGAATCTGAATAGTCCTCTCGGATTGACCGTCGGTCTGAGGGTGAAAAGCTGTGCTGAATCGCAAATCTGTACCCAAAGCTTCCTGAAACGCCTTCCAGAATCTAGAAGTAAACCTCGGGTCTCGATCAGACACAATACTAACCGGAACCCCATGCAATCTCACGATCTCACCGATATAAAGGGTCGCAAGCTTCTCCATCGAATATCTGATGTCAATAGGAAAGAAATGTGCGATCTTGGTGAATCTATCCACGATCACCCAAACACTGTCATACTTCCTACGGGTACGAGGTAGTCCCCTAACGAAATCCATAGTCACATGCTCCCACTTCCACTCGGGAATCTCTAACGGCTGAAGTAATCCCGCGGGTCTCTGATGCTCGGCTTTGACCTACTGACAAGTTAGACACTTCGAAACATACTCCGCTATTTCCCTTTTCATATTATTCCACCAAAAATGTTGCTTCAGATTCTGATACATCTTCGTACTACCCGGATGAGTAGTGTATCTCGATTTGTGACCCTCATCTAAAACTTGCCTCTTTATTCCACCAACATCGGGTACGCACAAACGACCACGGAAAGTCAACACCCCATTCGAACTCATAGAAAAATCCTCGAAATTCTTTTCCTTCATTTTACCCATTACCTTTACTAACTCGGGATCTTCCTTTTGAGCTTCTTTAATCCTCTGAATTAGGGTCGGAGATACCCTAATATTCGCAAAAATAGCCCCATGTCTCGATTCACGAGGAGACCAATCTCGAACATCCTCAAGCATTTTCCATTCCCGAACCATCATCGAAGCCACATAAGACTTCCTACTAATCGCATCGGCTACCACATTCGCCTTTCCCGGGTGATTGGAAATCGTACAATCATAATCCTTCAACAATTCCAACCATCGGCGTTGCCTATTATTCAGCTCTTTCTGGGAGAAAAGGTATTTCAAACTCTTGTGATCGGTAAAAATTTCAAACTTTGCTCCATAAAGGTAGTGCTTCCATTTGTACAACGCAAAGACTATCGCAGCCAACTCCATATCATGAGTGGGGTAATTCTGTTCACTAGGGGTCAACTTCCTCGAAGCATAAGCAATTACTTTCCCATTCTGCATCAACACACAACCCAAACCCTCTTTCGAAGCATCACTGTAAATCACTAGGCCATCGCTCCCATTAGGCAAAGTCAAGATCGGTGCGGTAGTCAACCTCTTCTTCAATTCCTCGAAACTCTTGTCACATTTCTCGGTCCACACAAACGGGACATTCTTCCGGGTCAACTGAGTCATCGGAGTAGCGATCCTCGAAAACCCCTCAATAAATCTTCTGTAATACCCGGCTAAACCAAGAAAGCTTCTAATCTCTGTCACTGATTCGGGTCTCTTCCAATCCACTATTGCCTCTATCTTTGAAGGATCCACAGAAATCCCATCTTTTGAAATAACATGACCCAGAAATGACACCTTCTCGAGCCAAAATTCGCATTTAGTAAACTTTGCAAACAACTGCTCCCTCGCAAGAACAGATAACACTGTTCTCAAATGTTGTTCATGCTCCTCTCGAGATTTCGAATAAACAAGAATGTCGTCGATGAAGACTACCACGAATGAATCAAGATAAGGATGGAAAACCCGGTTCATCAAATCCATAAATACTGCAGGCGCGTTAGTCAACCCAAACGGCATAACCAAGAACTCATAATGCCCATAACGAGTGCGAAAAGCAGACTTCGGAATATCCTCCGGTCGAATCTTCAACTGATGGTACCCACTCCTCAAATCAAGTTTGGAAAACACCACGGACCCTGGAAGCTGATCAAATAAATCATCAATATGGGGTAGAGGATACTTATTCTTCACCGTGACCTGATTCAACTTTCTGTAATCGATACACAATCTCAAGGAACCGTCTTTCTTCCGCACAAATAAAACCGGTGCTCCCCACGGGGAAACACTAGGGCGTATAAACCCTCGATCAAGCAACTCTTGCAATTGAACCTTTAATTCCTTCAACTCCGCGGGAGCCAACCTATAAGGTGCTTTCGAAATTGGAGCCGTACCCGGCAAAAGGTCTATACAATACTCAATCTCACGATCGGGCGGCATATCATACTCGGTAGAGAAAACATCAGGAAATTCCCGAACTACCCGAACACTATCCAAACTAGGGGATTCCTTCCTAGTATCAAGAACACTAGCCAAATACCCCTCACAACCACTATGCAATAATTTTCTCGCTTTCATATAAGAAATTAAGCGAACCTTTCTACTCAGAGGACTAGCCTCAAACACAAATTTAGGCACATCGGGAATAGAAAAAGTAACAGTTTTCTTACTGCAATCAACGGAAGCATGAAACTTGCTCAACCAATCCATACCCAAAATGACATCAAAGTCTTGGATAGGAAGAACTACCAAATCCGCACAAAGGACACGACCACAAATAACCACATCACAAGCACGAAAGACTCGATCAGAAATCAAGCATTCTCCTATAGGGGTCGACACCTCTAGCACGTACGGTAAAGACTCGAATGCAGCATTTAACATGGAAGCAAATTGCACAGAAATATATGAATGAGATGATCCTGGATCTACTAACGCTCGTGCGCTCACATTAGACACAGAAACAATACCTCCAATAACCGAAGGATCATCGGTCACCTGTTGTTGATTCATGGCATATATCTTTCCTTGAACTTTGGCCTTCCCAGCGGCATCCCTTTTCTGACCCTGATTAGTACCAACCCCTGACCCGGATGACTGACCCCGGTGCCTCATGCAATCTCTCGCAAAGTGCCCCATTTCACCACAATTGGTACACTTGCCTTGCTTTTTCCAACACCTATCCTCCGTATGGCCTACCATCTGACAAAAGGTACAAGGCTTCCTATTCTGAATCCCCGGAGTAGTACCCGGATTCCTCGGTATGGTTTGCCCCTTAAACTGAGATAATGCTCCCGGGTTACCTCGGTTGTCGAAACGGTGTTGAGGTTGAGATTTAGCATGGCTTCCCGGTTTACCCGTACCCACAACCTCGGTTTTCCTTTTGTGCTCCCCAATATCTTGCTCTATCAAGTGTGCTCGGTCTACCGCATCTTGGAAGGTCACAATCCGTTGGGCAATAAGTTGAGTACGGATGGAGGTCTTCAATCCCCGAATGAATCTCATAGCTTTTTGTTCCTCGGTCCTCACCAAATAGTCACAATACCGGGGTAATTCTGTGAACTTAGCCGAGTATTGTGCTATAGACAACAAACCTTGCTCCAGGTTGAGCAGCTCGATCTCCTTTCGGTTTTGATTAACAACCGGAATGAAATGTTCCTTGAATTTGCACACAAACAACTCCCACGCATACACCGTGTGAGTGTCATCCCAACTAGCTTTAACACCCTTCCACCAATGCTTGGCGGCTCCCAAAAGCTTATAAGCCGCGAACCGGACCCTATCCTCGTCCGTGCACCGAAACACATCAAATGGGGAATTTTGCAAGGGATTGTACTAGAGGCAGGGGTCAACCATATGGGTTAGGAGCTAGTGCTCCACAGGGTCAGAAAAGGGATGCTACGGGGAAGCCCAAGGTCCAAGGAAGGGTATTTCCCATGAATCAACAACAAGCTACCGATGATCCTTCTGTTATTGGAGGTATTGTTTCTGTGTTTAATGTGAGCGCTCGTGCGTTAGTAGATCCAGGATCATCTCATTCTTACATATCTGTGCAATTTTCTTCTTTGCTAAATGCTGCATTTGAGTCTTTACCTTATGTGCTAGATGTCGCGGCCCCAAACCCCGCGGGCCCGAGATCGCGAGCTGGACGTCGACTTAAAACCAAAACTGTGAAATACCGAAGTAAAAAAAATCCATTTGATACCAACAGGTAATGATCCAAAGTTTTACAATTCCAAGTTTGATAATAACCAAATACAACTATCATAAACTTCCACAAGTTTATGCCCCAAAAGAAGATAAATGTACAATTCTTAATGACGTCATTGTTTGATACAACTATCCCAAAAGGTTACACATTTATGTAATGTAAACCAACCTATAACAACTTTCCCCAAAAGAATGTATCCACACTCGACGTCCTCTTTCTCGTGATCAGCGAGACTAATCCTTAGCACCTGGGGGGGGGTTAAGGAAAAACAAAGATGAAAGAAAGGGGGTGAGATAAATCTCAATAAGTTACTAATGCAACTACATGACATGCTATGATGCAATAATCAATAATAAATCACATAACACATGACAATCATCATATATCAGATAGCAATTATCAGATAATGAATAGCAGCGGAAATAAACACATAACAAAGGATATTAGCCAAGGTTTCCAAACCGATACATCCAAATAAAGGATCGCTGCGCAGCTTCAATAATCGACAAATCACATCTTCATAATAGCATGAAAGCTGAAGAGAAAACCCCCGGTACCGGAACAATAACCATAAGAGTGTCACAAAGGACAAGAACCATGCCACAAAGTCATGCTCGGTAGCTAGATACATTCACAAAGGAAGCTAACTTATCTCTCCCAAGGCCAATCTGGAAAAGGGGTATAGTAAGGGCAAACAATGGTCAACATTATAATGGACTTGGCTTTGCCATTATAATCTCTCCCATCGCCCGATGCAACAAATATGCCAGCTGGGCTTCCAACTAAATGCTAAGTAATAAGATATTAGCATGAATAAACATCTTACGATTCCAAAGTAGGGAATCATACCAAGAAGTCACCAAGAAAGTGAAATGTACCAACAACGCACAATTAAAGTGTTCCAATAATCTCAATTAACACTTAATTAATTTCCAACACAAACTTAATCACAAAGGACCCAATTCTATCACTAGAGTGTACTACAATGTTCACTAAGGTCAACTAGAAGGACACCCAAGACTTAGACCAAAACGCATTCCTCAATCACACAAATTAACAAATGAAAACTTTCAGAGGTTCTGTGCGGCCGCCCATTAGAGTCTGTGCGGTCGCCCAAAAAGCCATCAAACAAGAACAAAACCTTTCAGATAGATGTGCGGTCGCCCTACAATTTTTGGGCGGTCGCCCAATCCTCTGGTCTGCCGGAATTCGGGAGGGAAGACCTGGGTTCTTCCATTTTTCAACCCAAACCAAAACTAAACCAAAATCCAACACTCTTAACTAGCATATTAATGAACTAGAACAACTTATAGGTCAAAAGAACTCATATAACAACATTTAACAACCAAAATCAAGATTCAAACCCAACATTCATAAAATCACCATTTTTGACCAAAACTCAAATAAATTCCAAATAAATTCGAAACTCAACCAAACTTCAAATATAACAACTCAAGCATTATATAAACATGATATGAACATTTTAGCATAAAAATGGGGGAAAAGCAACTTACTTGAGATTTCTCAAAGACGATGGATTTCAAATATTTTTGGCTTCCTACGATCCTATCGGCGATCTAAACAAGTTTCAAGTTATGAGAAATGAGAGATAATGAGAGGAAGGGGAAGAAAATGAAGAGAGAAGGAAGAGAAGAAAAACTCACCTTTTGTTTGGAGAGAGAGAGAAAAGAGCTGGGAGATGGAGAGAGTGAGAGTGAGGGTGATAGGGTGAGGGAGAAGAGAGGGAGTAAGGAGATGAATTATTTCAAAATATTACAATTAGACCCCTTCCCCATCTACAAACACAAATACTTACACTCCCTGCTAACAATTAAGACCCAACAATACAGCACTAACACAATTGACCCAAATAAAATGCTAGGCATAATTATTATAACACATAAAATGCACACCTAAATATTTAAATAAATAATAATTTAAACAAATAAATAAGCAAATAAATAAATAATAATTATTTATTACTAATAAAATAGAGCCTAGCTTTCGGGTCGTGACACTAGAGGTGTCGACCCCTATAGGAGAATGTTTGGTGACCGATAGAGTATTTCTTGCTTGTGATGTGCTTATATGTGGTCGTGTCTTGTGTGCGGACTTGGTAGTCCTTTCGATTAAAGACTTTGATGTTATTTTGGGTATGGATTGGCTGAGCAAATATCATGCTTCAGTCGATTGTCGTAGAAAGGTCGTTAATTTTTCTATCCCTGATGTGCCTAAATTTGTTTTTGAGGCTATGCCTTTGGGTAGAAATATTCGTATGATTTCTTATGTGAAAGCTAGGATATTATTGCATCGTGGTTGTGAGGGGTACTTGGCTAGTGTTCTTGATACTAGGAAAGAATCCCCTAGTTTGGAGAGTGTTCGGGTAGTTAGAGAATTTCCCGATGTTTTCTCTTCTGAATATAATATGCCCCCCGATCGTGAGATAGAGTTTTGTATAGATCTTTTGCCGGGTACAGCTCCGATTTCAAAGGCACCGTATAGGTTGGCTCCCGCAGAATTGAAGGAACTACAGGTTCAGTTGCAAGATGATTCTTTGAGATTTTGTATTAATTATCGAAAGTTGAATCAGGTTACAGTGAAGAACAAGTATCCCCTACCTCATATTGATGATTTATTTGATCAGCTTCAAGGGTCCGTGGTGTTTTCTAAACTTGACTTGAGGAGTGGGTACCATCAGTTGAGGATTCGATCGGAGGATGTTCCGAAGACTGCCTTTCGCACTCGTTATGGTCATTACGAGTTCTTGGTTATGCAATTTGGGTTGACTAACGCGCCGGCCATGTTTATGGATTTGATGAACCGGGTTTTCCATCCTTATCTTGATTCGTTCGTGGTGGTCTTCATCGACGACATTCTCGTCTACTCTAAATCTCGAGAGGAGCACGAGCAACACTTGAGGACAGTTTTATCCATTCTTGCGAGGGAGCAGTTGTTTGCGAAGTTTAGTAAATGCGAATTTTGGCTCGAGAAGGTTTCATTTCTGGGTCATGTTATTTCTAAAGATGGGATTTCTTTGGATCCTTCAAAGATAGAAGCCATAGTGGATTGGAAGAGACCCGAGTCAGTGACCGAGATCAGAAGTTTTCTGGGTTTAGCCGGGTATTACAGAAGGTTTATAGAAGGGTTTTTGAGGATTGCTACTCCGATGACTCAGTTGACCCGGAAGGATGTACCGTTTGTGTGGAGTGAAAAATGTCAAAGTAGCTTTGATGAATTAAAGAAGAGATTAACTACGGCTCCTATTCTTGCGTTACCAAATGGAAATGACGATTTAGTAATTTACAGTGATGCTTCGAAAGAGGGTTTGGGTTGTGTTTTGATGCAGAATGGGAAAGTGATTGCGTATGCTTCGAGGAAGTTGAGCCCGAGTGAACAGAATTATCCTACTCATGATATGGAGTTAGCGGCTATTGTATTTGCTCTTCATAAGTGGAAGCGCTATCTTTACGGGGCAAAGTTCAAGATTTTCACGGATCACAAGAGTTTAAAGTATCTTTTCTCGCAGAAGGAACTTAATAATCGACAACGTCGATGGATGGAAATTTTAAAGGACTATGATTATACGATTTCTTATCACCTGGGGAAAGCAAATGTGGTAGCCGATGTGATTAGTATAAAGTCTTATGTGGCCTCGATGATGGTTCGAGAGTAGAAAATGCTTGAGGATGTTCGAGATTGGTGTCCTCGTGAATCGAGACATGGGGCTATTTTTGCGAATATTAGGGTATCTCCGACCCTAATTCAGAGGATAAAAGAAGCTCAAAAAGAAGATCCCGAGTTAGTGAAAGTAATGGGTAAAATGAAGGAAAAGAACTTCGAGGATTTTTCTATGAGTTCGAATGGGGTGTTGACTTTCCGTGGTCGCTTGTGCGTACCCGATGTTGGTGGAATAAAGAGGCAAGTTTTAGATGAGGGTCACAAATCGAGATATACTATTCATCCGGGTAGTACGAAGATGTATCAAAATTTGAAGCAACACTTTTGGTGGAACAACATGAAGAGGGAAATAGCCGAGTATGTTTTGAAACGTTTAACTTGTCAGCAGGTCAAAGCCGAGCATCAGAGACCCGCAGGACTACTTCAGCCGTTAGAGATTCCGGAGTGGAAATGGGAGCATGTGACTATGGATTTCGTTACAGGACTACCTCGTACCCGTAGGAAGTATGACAGTGTTTGGGTAATTATGGATAGACTGACCAAGAGTGCACATTTCTTGCCTATTGACATTAGGTACTCGATGGAAAGGCTTGCGACCCTTTACATTGATGAGATTGCGAGATTGCATGGGGTTCCGGTTAGCATTGTGTCAGATCGAGACCCGAGGTTTACTTCTAGATTCTGGAAGGCGTTTCAGGAAGCTTTGGGTACAGATTTGTGATTCAGCACAGCTTTTCACCCTCAGACCGACGGTCAATCCGAGAGGACCATTTAGATTTTAGAGGATATGTTGCGAGCTTGTTCGATAGACTTTCCCGATTCTTGGGATAGACATTTACCATTAGTGGAATTCTCTTACAACAACAGTTATCAGGCTAGTATCGAGATGGCACCTTATGAGGCCTTATATGGGAGAAAATGTAGATCGCCTATCTGTTGGGATGAGGTCGGTGAAGCGAAGATCGTGGGTAGTGATTTGCTTCAGGATTCAGTTGAGAAAGTTAGAGTTATCCGGGATCGATTAAAAATAGCCCAGAGTCGACAGAAGAGCTATGCAGATAACCGAAGGCGAGATCTTAGTTTTCAGACCGGTGATTTTGTGTTCTTGAAAGTATCTCCGAAGGTGGGTATTCGAAGGTTCGGGAAGAAAGGCAAATTGGCTCCGATGTTTATAGGTCCGTTTGAGATTCTGGGAAAGGTGGGACTTCTTGCGTATCGAATTGCGTTACCGCCATCTTTAGACCGGTTGCATAATGTTTTTCACGTTTCTATGCTTCGAAAGTATGTTCATGATCCTTCTCACGTGTTACCGAGGGTACCGGAGGATATAGAGCCTGATATGACCTACGAAGAACGACCGGTTCGGATTCTTGATGCCAAAGTCCAAGAGTTGAGGAACAAGAGCATTGAGTTGGTTAGAGTCCTTTGGAAGAATCATAATGTTGAGGAATCGACGTGGGAGATTCGTGATGAGATAGAGAGGAAATATCCGTGGCTTTTTAATTCGGGTAAGTCTCGTTAAAATTCGGGTCGAATTTTCTTTAAGGGGGAGTGAATGTCACGACCCGAAAACCCGTCTCTATTTTCTAATAATAAATATTTAATTATTTAGTTATGACTTAAATAATTATTTGAATTATGTATTTATTTTGGTAATTAGGTGTGCATTTTATATCTCCTAATATTAATTTGTGTCTAGCATTATTTGGTTGATATTGTGTTAAGTGGGTAGTAGGGAATTTGGTTTGGGTTATATGTTAGTATGGGTGAGGGGGCCTAAGTGTAAGTTTTTGAAATGATTTTAACTACTCCCTCCCTACTCTTCCCCTTCTCCCTCACTCTTCCTTTCATTTCCTAGCACACTCTTTCTCTCTCTCTCCATTGTTAAAAAGGGTAAGTTCTTCCTCTCATTCTTCCTCCATTTTGATCATCTTCCTCCCTCTATTTCTTGGTGCTCATTTTATGAAACATGTTTAGATCGTCGATAGGATCGTAGGGAGCTAAAAATAATTGAATTCCGCCATCTTTGAGAAAATCCGAGTAAGTTGCTTTTCCCCCATTTTTATGCTAAAGTGTTCATTTCATGTTTATATAATGCTTTAGTTGATACATTTGATGTTTGATTGAGTTTGGGATTTATTTGGAATTTATTTTGGTTTTTGGTTAAAAATGGTGATTGTTATGGATGTTGGGTTTCAATCTAAGTTGGGGTTGATAGATGATGTGATTTAGGTCCCTTTCTAGTTGATCAAGTTGTTTTGGTTCATGTTTATGCTTGGTGGAAAGCTTGGTTGTGTTTGATTTTGAGAATTTGTGAAAAAGGTAAGGATTCTTGAGGAACCCAGCTGCTGAATCCTCCCAGCCCGTAGACCAGGCGCCCGCCCGCGCTGAGCCAGGCGCCCGCCTACATGGTTTTTCCAGCGGCCAGACCTTCTGGTCAAATAAGCGCCCGCCTGCCCCCTTCCAGGCGCCCGCCCGCCCCCTGTTCTAGAAATCTGCCTTTTGCTTGTTTAAAACTAAGTGGCTTCCCTAGTTTAAGTTAAATTACTCTAATTAACTTAAGTTAACTTCGTGGAACACTTTGTTAATTGGAATTGGTTCTCTTGTGAATAAAAATGTTATGAAATTTGATTAAGTACCGTTTCGGGAATGTTAGCCATCTTTGATGTGTTGTTTGGATTGGTTTACCTTTGTGGTGATTTATTTGGAATGGTTCCCTACTTTGGAATCATTAGTTGTTATCGTGCTAGTATTTTATTACTTAGCCTTTACTTGAAAGTCCAGCTGGTATTTGTGTGTGTTTCGGGCGATGCGAAACATTATGATGGCACAAGCCAAGTCCATTATGATGTTGACCATTGTTTTGCCCCATTATTTCCCTCCTCCAGATTGGCCTTGGATGTGAGATGAGCTAGCCCCCTTTGTGAGCATTTTAGCTATTGGTTTTGGGCTTTGACTGTGTGTCACTGTCCCCTCATTATTATTGGTTCCGGTACCGGGGGTTTTCTCTTCAGCTTTTATGCTACTACGAAGATATTGATTGTTGATTGTTGAAGCTGCGCAGCGACCTTTATTTGGTTATATCAGTTGGGAAACCTTGGCTAATATCCTTTGTTAATTGTTTATTTCCGCTGCTATCTGTTAATTGATAAATGCTACGTGCTAAGTGATATTTATTATTGTTTATTGCTTATTGCATCATAGCATGTCATGCAGTTGCATTAGTAACTTATTGAGATTTATCTCACCTCCTTTCTTTTATCTTTGTTTTTCCTTAACCCCCCCCCCCAGGAGGAAAGGATTAGACTCGCTGATCACGAGGAGGACGTCGCGAGGGTTGAGCTTTTGGGGCAAGTTGTTATTGGTGGGTTTAAATTACATAAATGTGTAACCTTTTGGGAATAGTTGTACCAAACTTGACGTCATTAGAATTTGTATATTTTATTATTTTGGGTGTAAGCTTATGGAGCTTACACTAGTTTATATTTTGTTGTTCAAGTTGGATTCCAAAACTTTGGTTATTATCTTTTGGTATAAAAGGAAATTTTTATCTTCATTATTTTAGAGTTTATTGTTTAAGTCGACGTCCAGCTCGCGTACTCCGGGCCCGCGGGGTCGGGGTCACGACAAAGAAGGAGATGATAAGGTAGAAAACAATGAGTTTTACCTAAGCGTTCTTTAAGAATCCTATGGATGGCCTTGACTAAAGGCCTTGAATCTCCAATGAACTTGACTGGAATGGTGTGGTGAGGGTTTGAATTTCATGGGTGAGGGAGAGGGGCTGATTTTAGGGACCTCTTTTATCAGATTTGGAGTGGTTGTTGGGTGAATAAGGAGTCTACCTTGTTTCTGGTTCAAGAAGCTCTATATTTATAGGAGTTCTAGACCTAGGGTTTTGGCCAAGAAGGTAAGTCGTGATGGGAATCCAAAACTTGATTCCCACAGAGGTATTTTTGGACTCTAGGATCGTCAATTAGGTTTTTCCCGGATTGCTTAAGTGTTTGCCAAGAAAAAGGGTTAAGATCAACAAGGAAACTGACCAAAAACCCGTCAGTCAAGGGGGATGTCTCGTACGAGACATCAATGTCTTGTACGAGGCATATCAGTGCTGGAATTCACTATTTGCCCTCTGCAGTAGTTTTAATGTTCATTTTGGCCCTTGACTAACGGAGTTAGTCAGAAACTTAACTAAACATGTCCAACTGAACGAGTTTTGAACCAAATCAAAGGCGAGACATAGAAGTAGTGTGATCATAAATGAACGTCCAAAATGGGGTGTCTATAGAGCCCCTCAGCGACGATACTTATGGATGAAGTACCATCGTCGATAGAAAAGACGCCATTTTGAACTGGGGGTATGATCGTGCTAAAAAGATGCCTACGTATTCCTCGGAAGGAAATCAGACCAAACATAGTTGGACTCTAAAAACACGCAAAAACTGAGGTTTAAGGTATTTTGAAAATCATTTTTGAAAACAATACTTGCGGTAAGTAAAGCTTAGAGTTTAGAGAGTACCCATACTGAGGAATCAATGGCCTTGACCCAATTATGAATATACTCCCTTTTGTTGATGACGAACCGTCTCCAGTTGCAATCCATACTGAGGAATCAATCTCTTTGACTCCAATTCTAAAGATGCCCTGTTGTTGATGACGAACCGTGTTCGATTTTGGAGACGCCAGTTACCCGGACCTTGCTTCTCCTTCCAACGAGGTTGCCTTATTTGCCGGAAAATGTGAATCCTATGTTATTAACATACGTCTTGATAACAATTATCCGACTCTGGGTTTGGAGACGCCAATTACTTGGATCCTTGCTTCTCTTTCCGACGAGGTTGCCTTATTCGCCGGAAAAGTGAATCCTATGCCATTAACATACGTCTTGATGGCAATTATGGGATTCTAAATGGTGGGATCCTATGTTATTAACTTACGTCTTGATAACAGTCGTGGGATACCCGGTTGTAAATCATGTTCCATTAATCTACGTCTTGATGACAGTCATGGGATTTAAAGTTTGCTGATGCAGATTTCGTTGCTCACCCATGATCTTGGATGCGCGGTGAGGATAAATTCGTACTAAGAAACAACTTTGCTTGGTTGAGGAAGATGCCTTCAGCACATTGTTTAATTTGTAGCCCAAGGAAGAATGTCGATTCTCCCATCATGCTCATCTCAAATTTTCTTTTCATGAGTTTTTCAAATCGCTTACACAACAATTCGTTAGTGGAACCAAAAATAATATCATCGACGTAAATTTAAACAAGTAAAGTATGATCATGATATTTAGCAATGAATAAATTTGTGTCAATCATACCACGCTTAAAGCCTTTTTCTAGAAGAAATTTAGAAAGAGTATCATACCATGCTCGTGGAGCTTGCTTGAGTCCATATGAAGCCTTTTGAAGTTTGTAGACATGATTTGGAAATTTGAGGTCTTCAAATCCGGGAGGTTGAGCAACATAGACAATTTCTTGAAGTTCACCATTGAGAAATGCACTCTTCACATTCATTTGATATAGCTTGAATTTTTTGAAAGAGGCATATACTAAAAATATCCTTATAGCTTTAAGTCGTGCAATGGGGGAAAATGTTTCATCATAATCAATGCCTTCTTCTTGTCTATATCCTTGTGCAACCAACCTAGCTTTGTTTCTTATGATGGTTCTATTCTCATCCATCTTATTTCTAAACACCCACTTTGTACCAATCACTCCATGATCCTTTGGTCTTGGAACTAAGGTCCAAACTTTACATATTTCAAATTGGTTGAGCTCTTCTTGCATACCAACAACCCAACTTGCGTCTTGGAGTGCTTCATCAACTTTCTTGGGTTCAACTTGAGATATGAATGCGGTAAGTGAATCATAATTTGATTTTCTTGTTCTAGCACCAGAATGTAGGTCACCAATGATATTTTGAATTGGGTGATCTCTGACCTCACGTACTTCATGAGGTAGGTCTGGTTGAGTTGAAGGTTGCTGCAAGACTTCTAGTGGTACATCATTTGTGCCATCCCAATCATAGGTAAGTTGAGGGATTGGTTCTTCAATATTGATGGGTGTCTCAACTTCAACTCCATTTGAGGTAGCAGCAGATGTGGTAACTTCTGGTGCTTCATGTGAGGTAGGTGGAGATGCAGTTGAGGTAGATGGATTTCCTTGAGTTGACTGATTTTGTGGTCGACTTGTACCTGTCTCATTAAGCTCAACAAAATCATCAGCAACATTTGGAGCCAGATGTGGCTCAAGGAGAAAATGTTCATCAAAAGTAACATAGACAGATTCAACTATTTTAAGAGTGGTTTTATTAAATACACGAAAATCTTTTGAGTGTTTAGCATACCCAACAAATACACCTTCGTCGGCTTTAGGAGCAAATTTACCTCGATGTTCTTTACCGTTGTAGAGAATGTAGCATTTGCAACCGAAAATCTTGAAATAGGCAATGTTGGGGGTTCTTCCTCTCCAAAGTTCATAAGGAGTTTTGTTGTATGTCTTATTGATGAGGGATCGATTTTGAGTGAAGCATGCTGTGTTGACGGCTTCAACCCAAAAATATTGAGGTAGCTTCGCTTCAACAATCATCATTTTCCTGCCTCTATCAATGTTCTGTTCTTACTTTCCACAACACCATTCTGTTGAGGAACTCCAGCAGCTGAAAAGTTATGGTTGATATCGTGGTTGTTGTTGGGTTTTGTAGTCACATGCGCAGCGGAATTAAGCATTTAAAATTTATAAAACCCAAAGCCCATAGATCCATTCATATGATTAAGTCAAATACAACATAATGAATACTAGAATACTAACCCTTGATGCCTTTGATTTTGCAACCTTGAATTCGATGGAGGCTTGAAATCTTGATCATGAACAAAGCAAGAATCACGAACTATGAAGATGATAAGTTTCACCCTCTAGCGGTATCCACACTTCGAACGAATATCAAAGGAGCTTCTTTGATCTTGGTTGCTAGACCAAATTGTGAAACACTTTTTCACAATCAAAAGAACTATATGGAATTTATTTTGTGTATTATTTTGTTCTTCAACCAAGAATGTCTTAGAACAAAATAAATCCTCTCTCAAACTCTTTGAGACTCACAAAATCATTAGCATTGAGTGCTGGCCGAATTTGGTCTTTTATACACAAGTATGACCTATTCCAAATAGGAAACTTGTGTCAAAATCCTCCCAAAATTCGTTTCCAAATCAAATTAGGAATCTGCCACCCGACAGCACTGTGCGGCCGCCCAAAATCACCTTTGCGGTCGCACAACTATCTGAAGCAAAACTGGTACAAAATTGTCCTAAGTGTGCGGCCGCCCAGTCAATACTGTGCGGTCGCCCACTCTTCAGAATGTCCAGAATTTCCAAAATTCCAATATAGTCCCTTTTAAAGATTCGTTCTATTGTGTGTGACCCTCTAGGATTATACTAAGTTGGCAATGAGCTCAAACATGATCCCATAAGATATGATTAGGTTCTAGCAAACCGTCATACCTACCCAAATAGTATAACTAGATACAAGTTCGTATTCCTTTTAGAACATGTCACAATCCCTTTGTCCACGATGTCATTGAACACAAGTCATGGTCAAAGAGTCAACTTGTATTGTTCAATACTTTCTCGATTCCGAATATGTTGATAATCCAAATGACATTGATCCAATCAATCCATTTGAGTTTGGCCAAACATTTCACCAACATCATTCCTTCGAGGGGCCCAAGCTTGACATCTCTCCGAAGAGGGACAAATCCATTTGGCTTATTATTCTTCCCTACGTGAATCCAATCATGCCAATCATACCCTTTATAACTACCGTGTTAAGGCAGCGTTTGAATATGTCAAACATAATGTTCATCAAGTGGAAGACTATAATAACTTCATGTCTAAGGATTCAAATGACATAACTAATATGAGATTTATATATGACATCGACCATGACATAAATCTCATACCGCGGGTCATGTCCAGTACCTTGTTCCAAACAAGTACCCATAAATCTAACACGATCATCCCATGATCATTTAGCCTTTATACTAGTGCTTAACAAGCTCTAGGGACGGAGATTATTATAAGCAAACACGAGCCATAATAATAATCTTATTATCTCTTTATTATTATGAATAAAATGATAACTTATACAACGTTTAACAATCGTGCCTAGGGCACCAACACCAACAATCTCCCACTTGCCCTAGGCCCAATTCCCTAGGTATCCAATACCCATGGACCTAACATGACCATCATGTTTAGCTTTGTGGAAGTCCCATTGTTTAGTGTGTCCGTAACGTTATCATTAGTAGGTACTTTGCATATATGTACGTCTCCCTTATCAACGATTTCTCGAACGATAAGAGAACGCCTAAGTATGTGTTTGGATTTAGGATGTGCTCTTGGTTCCTTTGCTTGATCAATAGCACCACTATTATCACTAATAAAGTCTATTGAATTAGAAACACTAGGAACCATCTTAAGTTCACCAATGAACTTCTTAATCCAAACAACTTCCTTTGCGGCATCCAATGCAGCAATATACTTAGATTTTAGTCGTAGAATTAGTGACTGTACTCTTCTTGGAACCATTCCAACTTACAGCTTCACTATTATTTATAAAACTCAATTGCGATCTTTTATCATCTTTGTCGGTTTGGAAGCATGCATCCGCGTACCTATATACGACGAGATCATCTTCCATCCCTTCATAGATCAAAACAATTCTCCAGTCCTTCTAAAGTGCTTTAAGAATTGTTTCACAGCCATCCAGTGACTCTCACCGGTTATCGGATTAATATCTACTCGTCATGCTCCAAGCATTTAGATATATCCGGCTTAGTACTTATCATGGTATGATGGATCCAATTGCCGAAGCAAAATGGCATCCCATTCATTCTTCTCATGCTCATCATTTGTCTCAGGACATTTGAGTCTTTGCATAGAAAACTTCATGTAACATTAACAACCGTCCTTTCTCAGAATTTTTCCTTGCGGAATCTTCTAATGACTTTGTCAATGTATGTACTTTGGCTTAATCAATTAGCTTCTTCGATCTATCTCTATAGATCTTAATGCCAAGGACATATGCAGTTTCATCCATATTCTTTATTGCGAAACACTTTCTTAACAAAGTCTTTGCAGACTAACGTGTAAGAATGTCGTTTCCAATTAGCAATATGTCATCCACATATTTAATTTAAGGAATATCACTATGCTCCCACTAATCTTCTTGTATATACAAGGTTCATCTTCGTTATTGATCAAGTCAAGCTCTTTTGATTTATCAAAACGGAGATTCCAACTCCCACAAGTTTGCTTTAATCCATCCAATGGATTTTTGTAACTTTCATAATTTATCAGAATTTTCTTTGACTGTCAAAACCTTTAGGTTGTATCCAATACATCCTTAAGTGAGTTCCCGTTGAGGAACACTTGTTTTGACATCATTTTGTCAATTTTCATATTCCAAATATGAACATGTGACTACGAGAATTCTAGTAAATTTCTTTGCTATCCATGTAAGATTTTCTCCAAGAAAACTCATTCCTCTCTTTTGGTTTTTACACCTTAGGTTAGAATGATCAAGTTCCAAACTTGATTATTACACATGGGTTGCCTTTTAGATTTCATGACTCCAAGTCATTAATCTAAATATGTGGAGTTGACATTGCATCTTTGATAGATGGTAAATACTTCATTCCAAATGAACTTTACCTCAACACTTTCTATTTCGAAATATCCAATATTTCTTGCAAAAGATTGTGTCCTATCACATACGCAAGTTATTGTATATCTTTTGAACGGACTTTTTCACGACTCCTTGCGAAAACTTGTTCAACTTCCATCTTAGGTTAGAATATATTTTCTAGGTCTCGAACCATTCGAGATACATTTTACTCCCACTGATTCTTTTAGAGATAAACCATTTATCTAGAAAAGTATCATCATAATCAACAAACCATTTGTTTCTTATGAGTAAAATTATATCCTCAAGTTTCCTTAGGATATCCCATGAAAATATATTTATTAGATTTAAATGTGAGTGTGTCCCTGACAACTCCTTTCCAAAAGGTCTCACCATCTTAAATCTTTGCGAAAGGCAAACCGAGTTTTCTTTCATCTTTTAACCTCTCTTGATGGAATTCAGATTAGTATAATCATAGCGGTTTTAAATACATAACCCCAAAATGAATAATGGAAGATCACTTTGACTTTGTCATCCAACGAACCGTATCCAATAAGGTTCTTATACTTCCACGCAGACATATCATTTGATATTCTTAGTGAAGTTAATTTGTGAAACCATTTCACAACTTTAATGATGACTGTCAAATTCTTGGTTTAATTATTCATCATCATGATCCAATCATAATTTTTGAATAGTTTTACCAAGTATAACCAAAATTCTCTTTTAGCATTTCTTCTTAATGCACCATACACATTGAAATGTATTGGGTCAATTAAGACATTATCCTTTTAACCAATCATAGTAAAAGATGTCTTGATCCAAGTAAATAAGATTTGCATAAATCATGTGATTCCAAATCATATGACTTAAAACTCCGTCCCATAGAATTTTAGATATGCATTTCTCATTTATTTGATCAAAACAATAATGCATAAAGAATTTTAATTATTTATGTTATAGTCTTTATTACTTTGTTCTTCAAGATTTAGGATATAAGATTTATTTATATGATAACACAATGAAGTAAATCATAATAAATAAAGCACCTTTCTTATTCCAAATAAGAAGTGAATATCCTTCATTATCTTATAACAAAATAATATTTCCTACTTCATCAGTAAAGTCACTTTACAAGTGTCCTACGAACAATGTTGCAACCATTGCATCATTACTGTTTGTAGATAAAACTTTACTATAAGTAGTCTTTCATCTTACTAATTATTCTGGTATCCAATACCCAATAATTAAATTTAGAAAGAATAATTTATAACATAAATATTCCGAATGGTAGTCCCACTACCATTCCTTTTATTGATCACCCAAAATTTTGACTACAATTCTAAATGGTCAATCCAATTGCCATTTTACCAAATTGCATCTATTAGTGTTATTATTATAACCAAAATTATTTCCTTTAGGATTGACAACTCTTGTCTTACTTTTCTTTTGGCATTTGGCCTCTTTCCATCATGAACTATGAGCATTGGAGAACCATTCTCCAATATCTTCATCTTCGCAGCTTTTCAGCATGTTAATGCAATTCGAAGAAATTCTTATTCATTTTAAGCATGTTATATTCCATCACTAAGTGATCATAACATTTAAACAATGAATCAAGAATGAGATCCATGGCTTGCTCCAATCCAATTGGACAACCAAGTTTCTCAAGATGCTCTACGTAGCCTTTATCTTAAGCATGTGAAGTTCCATTTATTGCCCTTTACTCATTTTGCAATGAGTGAATGCAACAATGGTTTTATACCTCTCTTACTTAGATTGCTCTTTGAAACATGTAACTCAACTCCACGCCTATCTAATAGGCTTCCACAAGTTCCAAACTTTGTTGGAGTTTAAGAGCACATAATCGTGAGCATGAAACAACTCGCATTCCTAGAATCATACTCATGATTCTTGTGATTGTCTACTCCGGCATTAGGTTCTTTAGGAATAGGCCCATCAAGAATGTACAACCCATCTTCTTGCCTTAGAACCATTCTTAGGCTCAGGATCCAACCCATGAAGTTTGTACCATTCTTTTGAAGCATTATCCTTAACAAGGATTAATCGCAACGATTTTAGTTGTCATCTACAACTTATGCAAAATTTCCAAAATTTTACAAGTACCAATCTCATTAAAGAGATAAATAATGTATTTTCCAAAAATACTCCCACTAAATTATATAACCTTCTTATACATCCAATGTATAATATAATTTAAATGGGCTAAGATCCAACTTTAACTTAATTTTGAGTACTCTTTGGCGCACCGCTCAAAACTAAATTAATTAGGTAGACAACCCTGTCAATCATATCTCATATGACTCTTAGATCCTTTCATGAGACTCTTTTAAATTGGGCTAAGATCCAACTTTAATTTAATCTTGAGTCCACGGAGGCGGACCGCTCAAAATCAAATTAATTAGGTAGACAATTTCTTGTTAATCATATCTCATATGATTCTTAGTGATCCAATTTCAAAAGCATGTTTAATCTCATCTTTTGCCTAGGCCCAAAACTGTTTTGACGCCTTATTAAGTCCAACCATTTTAAACGCATAGGAAACTCTTATTCACTCATCTTGCTCATACAAAGATAAAATCAATGCACCTCGCTTTGGCGAGCCCACATGAAAATACCCGTGTACTTACAAGTGTTTTAATCATGGTATGGCAAAAAGGACTTAAAACTTTCTTGAAGGTTCATCACATATAGCATACAACACATTTATGAGCACATAAGATAAACATGTTACGCATCAAGTTTAGCCACTAAATTAATCTCCATTAATTTAAGCACAACATTTATGTGTCATTAGTTTCTCTATAATTATGAGGATGAGACTATTTCAACTTTGGTTACTATCTCCAAATCAAGACAACAAGAAGTGCGGTCGAACTAAGCCATTAGGCAACCACAATCCCGCACTAATTCAAGAAACCAAGAAAGTAGTCCATGTGGCCGAAACTAAGCAATAGATGGTCTCGATGAACGTAGGCCAATTGCATTCACAATTCCACATGGATCTCCAATCATTGAATCAAGAACTTTGTTTCTCAATTTTAGCAATTATGAACTCTTCATAATTCTAATTTCGTTTCATCTTTGAAACTTTGATTGCGATCAAGTTTGGGAAACACAATCTCGATGAACGCAGATTAGCCATCCAAACCTTGAACCAATCTTAGAATCACAAGACTAAAACAAATAGGAAAATCAAACCCCAAGATCCACACTCAAACCAACTACCCAAAGCCCATTCCAGATCAGCAAGTCTGGTCTGGTTTTGTTACTGGTTCGGTTGGACCTCTCGAAAATTCCAAATTCCAATTTTAACCAAAATCAGAACAGAATCAGTGAACTGTGCGGCCGCCCAAAATCTCCTGTGCGGTCGCCCAAACATGTGCGGCTGCCCAGGGAGATTTGTGCGGTCGTCCAAACGCATCAGAAGGAATTTTGAAGTTCGAAAATTTGTCTCAAAATTGTCTTTCCCCGATTATTAAAACCATGATCCAATCAGAATTAATAATCAAACAATTCGGAATCCATCATAATATTTATTGCGATTGAATCGTGCGATTAAAGTTGTAAAACAATAAATCACATAAAATCACATAACACATAAACATCATATAATCCAATATTCAAATCATGCTAGGCACATAAACAATTTATATACTCACAACATGATTATGTATTGAAATAATCAACATGAACGGGGCTCTGATACCACTGTTGGGTTTTGTAGTCACATGCGCAGCGGAATTAAGCATTTAAAATTTATAAAACCCAAAGCCCATAGATCCATTCATATGATTAAGTCAAATACAACATAATGAATACTAGAATACAAACCCTTGATGCCTTTGATTTTACAACCTTGAATTCGATGGAGGCTTGAAATCTTGATCATGAACAAAGCAAGAATCACGAACTATGAAGATGATAAGTTTCACCCTCTAGCGGTATCCACACTTCGAACGAATATCAAAGGAGCTTCTTTGATCTTGGTTGCTAGACCAAATTGTGAAACACTTTTTCACAATCAAAAGAACTATATGGAATTTATTTTGTGTATTATTTTGTTCTTCAACCAAGAATGTCTTAGAACAAAATAAATCCTCTCTCAAACTCTTTGAGACTCACAAAATCATTAGCATTGAGTGCTGGCCGAATTTGGTCTTTTATACACAAGTATGACCTATTCCAAATAGGAAACTTGTGTCAAAATCCTCCCAAAATTCGTTTCCAAATCAAATTAGGAATCTGCCACCCGACAGCACTGTGCGGCCGCCCAAAATCACCTGTGCGGTCGCACAACTATCTGAAGCAAAACTGGTACAAAATTGTCCTAAGTGTGCGGCCGCCCAGTCAATACTGTGCGGTCGCCCACTCTTCAGAATGTCCAGAATTTCTAAAATTCCAATATAGTCCCTTTTAAAGATTCGTTCTATTGTGTGTGACCCTCTAGGATTATACTAAGTTGGCAATGAGCTCAAACATGATCCCATAAGATATGATTAGGTTCTAGCAAACCGTCATACCTACCCAAATAGTATAACTAGATACAAGTTCGTATTCCTTTTAGAACATGTCACAATCCCTTTGTCCACGATGTCATTGAATACAAGTCATGGTCAAAGAGTCAACTTGTATTGTTCAATACTTTCTCGATTCCGAATATGTTGATAATCCAAATGACATTGATCCAATCAATCCATTTGAGTTTGGCCAAACATTTCACCAACATCATTCCTTCGAGGGGCCCAAGCTTGACATCTCTCCGAAGAGGGACAAATCCATTTGGCTTATTATTCTTCCCTACGTGAATCCAATCATGCCAATCATACCCTTTATAACTACCATGTTAAGGCAGCGTTTGAATATGTCAAACATAATGTTCATCAAGTGGAAGACTATAATAACTTCATGTCTAAGGATTCAAATGACATAACTAATATGAGATTTATATATGACATCGACCATGACATAAATCTCATACCGCGGGTCATGTCCAGTACCTTGTTCCAAACAAGTACCCATAAATCTAACACGATCATCCCATGATCATTTAGCCTTTATACTAGTGCTTAACAAGCTCTAGGGACGGAGATTATTATAAGCAAACACGAGCCATAATAATAATCTTATTATCTCTTTATTATTATGAATAAAATGATAACTTATACAACGTTTAACAATCGTGCCTAGGGCACCAACACCAACAGTTGTCACAGTATTGAGCGACGCTGTTGTTTTTGAATTCTGTTCCATTATCGGATCGAACACTGACGACGTCGTCTTGTTTTTAGGTTTGGAGCTATCTTAACAGCGCGTTCAAAATGTCATAACAATCATCTTTGGAGATCATCATTTCGACCCACGTATATCTTGAATAATCGTCTACCACAACTAATGTATATCTATTGCCTCCGATACTTGCGGTAGTTACAGGTCCAAATAAATCCATATGTAGTAGCTGCAAACATCTTGAAGTTGACGGAGTCGTCTTGCTGGAGAAAGATGCTTTTGGTGGTTTGCCTAGTTGACAAGCTGAGCACTTTTCATCGTGGTGATCAGCTACCTTGGGTAGACCACGAACTAGATTTTCTCTACCAATCTTGGAGAGATACTTGAAATTCAAGTGACTGAGTCGTTTATGCCAAAGCCAACTATTTTCGCTAACATTCTTTGCTACAAAACAGAGATTAGAAGAAATACAAGTAGAATTGAAATCAACAATGTAAACATTTTTCTAACAAATCCCTTTGAGCAAAGTGACGCCAGAGTTGCCATCCTTGATAAGAAAATGAGTTGAAGTGAAGTGGCATTGCAATCCTTTGTCGCAAAATTGTGAGATTGAGAGAAGATTGTGTTTTAGACCGGTAACTAGAGAAACATCTTTGATTGTTATTTTTCCTTTTCTGATGACTCCATAACCGATGGTCTTTCCTTTGCTATTGTCGCCAAAAGTAACTGCTGGACCTTTTTCGTTTCAGACATTTTCCAATAGATTGATATCTCCAGTCATATGCCTTGAGAATCCACTGTCTAGATACCATAAACTTGTAGCTTCATTGGAGTGACCAGCCATTAGGCAGAGGACCTACAAAATAAACATTTAAGATCGAGGTCCCCTTTATTATTTTGGGTCCTAAAGATTAGCAGATTTTGACAACCCACACTTGCCTCACAGAAGGTGGTTTAAACCTTCTAGGATTGGGTGTGAATCTTAAAAGACATTCAGCAACCTTGTAACCATAATCATCACACACAGAACAATGGTGGAAGCCACCCAACTGAGGGTTAACAAACTTCGTTGAAGTCTTCAGCACGACATCGTTTACTGGTATAGATGAGGTCTCCTTTACAAAATTCATCCACTTGAACTTTTCCGCCTTGCCACTACCCGCGGTCGTCGGTTTCCTTGCGGTCGCCAACTTCCTTGGTGCGGTCGCCTGACCTCGCGGCAGGTACGTACGGTAAGGAGACTTAGCTACCTTGCTGGTGCTTGCCGCAGCAGCAGGTTCATCCATGGCAATACCTTTCATCTTTGCCTTGTCAGTTTGTTTCTTAGGGTAGACATAGTTGAACACTAGTTTCTTCTTTGGTTCTTGTCCTTCACCCTTTGAAACATGATGTTTAGCTGTCGACTCTTCCAAAGTTTGTTGGGTAAATTTCTCATCTCTTTCACAACAAGATGCACATTTAAAGTTGTCACTAGTTTGGAATCCCAAGCCTTCTTTATCACCACTAGACTTTTGGGATTCTAATACTTGTTCCATAGTGACACGAGAATTGGTCCACTCATTAGTGATCCATTTAAGGTCGTTTATCTCAGCAACCAATTCGTCGTTTTTAACTTTAAATATGGCATTTTGTTCTTCTAAGAAACGATTTCGATCAGTAAAAGGAGTCATGCTCTTGATCTTCTCCTTAAGGAGGGTGAGTTCAGATCTTAATAGAGTTTTGTCCGTCTCAAGCTGGGAAATCTCTTCAGTTTAAAGTGCTAAAGCTTCCTTCATTCCAGAAAACTTACTGATTACCTGTTCACCTTTTGTAAACATCTTTTCTTGTTCATCGGGGGAAATGTCAAACTTGACTTGAGGAGTGGTAAGCAGAACTTCTTTCACCTTAGGATTGTATTGAGCCTTCTTTGCTGCACTTACATCACATCTAGAAAATAGAAGATCGCCATTCTTTTGAACCGGAGTTAGGAATCCTTTTTCAGTAAGTTCATCGGCCGTATAGCTTATCCATTAAGGTTTTGCATTTGGTGAGCGACGACTTTCATTATCATCCTCATTATTGGAATGAACGACCAAACAAATGTGACCTTCTTCAGAATCCTCATCGTTTTCATCAGAATCTGACTCTATCCAGGTAGCTAACTCTTTTGTGGCGGAGTCCTCTTCAGCGACCATTCCATTTTGCTTTGAATATCTCGGAGTGAAGTTTCTTTTCTTCTTCATGTACTTGAATTTGGGAATTGGGCATTCTGATGCGAAATGACTGGGTTTCCTGCAATTAAAACAAACGAGATCCTCTTTCTTCTTGGAGAAGTTGGAGTACTCTTTCTTATTTGTTGAGCTGCTCCTTGAAAACCTTGCTGGAGCCTTGGTTGATGATCCGGGCCTTGCTGATTTTCTGATCTTTTGAAATCTTTTCACGAACATAGCAAAGTCATCATCGTCCATATCTAATAATTCAGACGTGGAGATTTTTGGATCTTCTTCTTCGACCATTTCTTCCTTTTTAGCGACCAACGACAAGTTCTTTGTTTTTCCTTCCATCTCTTCAATGTTGTGGAGCTTGATATCAAAAACCTTGAGGTTGGCATAGAGGCTTCTAAGTGACATATCATCTAGTAACTTGGTATCTTCAAGAGTGTTTCCTTTGTGAAGATATTGAGAACCAAGAGCGGCTAGAAAATTAACATTGATTTCTTCTTGGTAAGCTTCTTTCCAAGTGCGGTATAAGTACTCACTATTTCACAGTAGAGGTCATAAGTGGCTCTAAGTGATTTACCGGGGATCTTAGCAAAGTTATTGAATCTTTGTTGAATTGAAAACTTTTTGCTTTCACATCCATGATTTTTCGACGTTGAGATGTACTTAAAGTACTTAGGAGTATGCTCTTTGCTTTCACATCCATTCCAACCAGTCTTTTTTCTTCATCACTCCATTCAGCTTTTGGTTTCTTGATCGACGGTGTGTCTCCATTAGTTTCTGGATTCGGATTCGCTTTCATTGGGAAGTATGGTCCAATGGTAAGACAATCGCCGAGTTGCTCGTCCATGGAGTAGAACTGAGTTAGAATGCTGTGCTTCCATACGTCAAACTTATCTTCGTCGAACGCTGGAACGTGAGTGAAGCTAACCGTTGCCATAGTTTTCTGACTTGCCATATTGAATCGGCACCTAAGCTGTTAAGCTCGAAAAACAAAAGTTTTATGAAGGTGTTAGCTCTGATACCACTTGTTGGTCCCAAAGATACAACAAGGATATAAAAAGTTGGCTAGAGGGGGGGTGAATATCCTATTTAAAATTATCAACCCTTTTTAAAAATTCAACCTTATGCTTACTATTGAGTTTTGTGGTCAAGTAAAAACCACTAGTTCAAAGTAAAATGAACAGCGGAAGTTTTCGATAAAACGAGGTAGAGTTGGTTTTGAAATAAAAACGACTAGGTAGGCAAAAGATGCGGTCGGCAATATTGCGGTCGCCAAAGAGTGATTGAACAAGCAAACTGAAAAATGTTCAAAGGCAAGCAAGGATGCGGTAAGGTAACCTTGCGGTCGGCTACGTGCGGTAAGCAAGGTTACTGACTAGGTAGGTTGAAAATGAAAGTTTGTGTCTGAGAGTTTTGGCAAATTGATAAGTAGTCAGAGATAGTAACTAAGGCAGTAGGCAGTAGGCAAGCGACAAACACAATTCACAATAATTTGAATATCTGTAAAGATCAAAACACTAAATGACAAACAAGATTAATATGAACAATAAGAACAATTGCTGAAAGTAAATTTGCAGAAAGTAAGTGGCACAATGATTTGGAAAGGTTCGATCTGTTAAAAGATCTACGTCCTTTACCAAGATGGTCTGTCACGACCCGAAATATAGGCTCTATTTTATTAGTAATTAAATGATTTTATTTAATTATTTGCTTATTTATTTATTTAAATTATTATTTATTTGAATGTTTATGTGCGCATTTATGTGTTAGAATAATTATGCCTAGCATTTTGTTTGGGTTATTTGGGTTAGTGTAGTATTGTTGGGTTTTAGTTGTTAGTGGGGAGTATTGAGTTGGGTAGTATTTGAGGAGGGGGTCTTTGTGTAAGATTTTAAATAATACTCCTACCCTCTCCCTACACCTCCTCCCTCATACACTCCACCTCCCTCACCATCTCTCTCTCTCCAGCCCATTTCTTTCTCTCTCTCCAAGTTAGAAGGGTAAGTTTTCTTCTCTTCATCTCTCTTCATTTACATCCTCTTCCTCTCATCTTCTCTCATTTCTTAAATCGTGAACATTGTTTAGATCGTCGATAGGATCGCGTAGAATCAAAAAGAATTGAAATCCATCAACTTTGAGAAAATTCAGGTAAGTTACTTTTCCACCATTTTAATGCTAAAATGTTCATCTCATGTTTATATGGTGTTTGATGTGTTATATTTGAAGTTTGGTTGGGTTTTGAATTTATTGAGAATTTATTTTGGGTTTTGATCAAAAATGGTGAAATCTTGAATGTTGGGTTTGATTCTTGATTTTGATTGTTAAATGTTGTTGTTTGAGTCTTTTTAGACTTATGGGTTGATTTGGTGCATTAGTATATGAGTTGGAAGGTTGGATTTTGGGTTGAATGTGTTTTGGGTTTGAAAATGGAAGAACCCATGTTGTTCTTCCCGATTTCTGGCGATCCGGAAGATTGGGCGGCCGCACGAACTTGCCTGGGCGACCGCGCATCTTTTTGAGAGATTTTGTTCTTGTTTTGAGGCACTTTGGGCGACCGCACAACCCAACGTGGGCGGCCGCACAGTCCTCTGAAAGTTTACATTTTGTTAAATTGTGTGATTAAAGAATGCGTTTTGGTCTAAGCCTTGGGTGTCCTTCTAGTTGACCTTAGTGAACATTGTAGTACACTTTAGTGATAGAATTGGGTCCTTTGTGATCAAGTTTGTGTTTGAAATTCATTAATTGTTAAGTTGGATTCTGGAGCACCCTTATTGTGTATTGTTGGTTCATTTCATCTTCTTGGTGATTATTTGGCATGGTTCCCTACTTTGGAATCCTTTGTTGTTTATCGTGCTAGTATTATATTACTTAGCCTTTACGTGAAATCCCAGCTGGTATTTTGTGTGTGTTTGGGCGATGGGAAAGATTATAATGGCAAAGCCAAGTCCATTATAATGTTGACCATTGTTTTGCCCCCTTCTTTACCCTTTTCCAGATTGGCCTTGGAAGAGATGAGTTAGCGTTCCTTTGTGAATGTATCTAGCTATCGGGCATGACTTTGTGTCATGGTCCTTGTCCTTTGTGACACATTTATGGTTATTGGTTCCGGTACCGGGGTTTTCTCTTCGGCTTTCATGCTATTATGAAGATGTTGATTGGTTGATAATTGAAGCTGCGCAGCGATCCTTTATTTGGATGTCCCGGTTTGGAAAACCTTGGCTATATCCCTTGTTATGTGTTTATTTCCGCTGCCATCTGTTATGTGATAAATGCTATGTGCTATGTGATATTTATTATTGCTTATTGCTTCGTGCATCATAGCATGTCATGTAGTTGCATTAGTAACTTATTGAGATTTATCTCACCCCTTTCCTTTTATCTTTGTTTTTCCTTAAGCCCCCCCCCAGGTGCTAAGGATTAGTCTCGCTGATCACGAGAAAGAGGACGTCGAGTGTGGATCCATTCTTTTGGGAAGGTTGTTATAGGTTGGTTTTCATTATGTAAATGTGTAACCATTTTGGGGTAGTTGTATCAAACAATGACGTCACTAGCATGTCATGTAGTTGCATTAGTAACTTATTGAGATTTATCTCACCCCTTTCCTTTTATCTTTGTTTTTCCTTAAGCCCCCCCCCAGGTGCTAAGGATTAGTCTCGCTGATCACGAGAAAGAGGACGTCGAGTGTGGATCCATTCTTTTGGGGAAGGTTGTTATAGGTTGGTTTACATTATGTAAATGTGTAACCATTTTGGGGTAGTTGTATCAAACAATGACGTCACTAAGATTTGTATATTTGTATTTTGTTGGGCATAAACTTGTGGAAGTTTATGATAGTTGTAATTAGTTTTTATCGAACTTGGTTTTGTAAAACTTTGGATCATTACCCTTTTGGTATCAAATGGAATTTTTAACTTCAGTATTTCTCAGTTTTGGTTTTAGAGTCGACGTCCAGATCGCGGTCCCGGGCCCGCGGGGTCCGGGGTCGCGACAGTTGGTATCAGAGCTATGGCATTAGCTCTATGTATAAGTCTAGGTGGATTAGTATGACCTAGGTGGGTAGTAGTGTGCGGAGTGATTAACGGTTGATGTTTTATGCAGATAATTGTTCTCAATGTCTGGAAGAAGAAACAGAGGAGGTACTAGTGGGGCACAGAATCAGAATGATACAAGGGAAGAAGCACGTTCCATGTTTCAAGGCATGTTTGAGGCGGCCATGAAGGCCATACATGATCAAGGTCTGAGGGTAGAACAAGCACCACCCCGCTATGGATTGGAGCAATTTCTGAAGTTGAAACCGGTTGAATTCAATGGGGAACCCGATGTTCGGAAGGCTGAGTTGTGGATTGAGTCGATAGAGAAGATTTATGATGTATTTGGGTGTTCTGAGGAGGACAAGGTCCGGTTCGCGGCTTACAAGCTTGTGGGAGCCGCCGAGCATTGGTGGAAGGGTATTAAAGCTACTTGGGATGATACTCGCACGGTGTATGCGTGGGAGTTATTCGTGCGCAAATTCAAGGAGCATTTCATTCCGGTTGTTGATCAAAACCGAAAGGAGATCGAGCTACTCAACTTGGAGCAAGGTGTGTTGTCTATAGTACAATACTCAGCTAAGTTCATAGAATTAGCCCGGTATTGCGACTATTTGTTGAGGACTGAGGAACAAAAGGCTATGAGGTTTATTCGGGGATTGAAGACCTCCATCCGTACTCAACTGATTGCCCAACAGATTGTGACTTTCCAAGATGCGGTGGACCGAGCCTATTTAATAGAGCAAGGTATTGGGGAACATAAGTGGAAGACCGAGGTGGCCAATTCGAGTAAGCAAGGAGCGCAGAGCAAGTCACAACCTAGGATTGATAATCGAGGTAACTTTGGGGGACAATCTCAGTCCCGAGGGCAACCGATCCCAAGGAACCCGGGTACCACTTCCGGGAACCAAGGGAGCCAAATGAGGAAGCCTTGTACCTTTTGTCAGAAGGTAGGCCATGCGGAGGATAGGTCTTGGAAAAAGCAAGGCAAGTGTACTAATTGTGGTGAAATGGGGCACTTTGCGAGAGATTGCACGAGGTACCGAGGTCAAGCATCCGGGTCAGGAGTTGGTACTAATCTGGGTCAGAAAAGGGATGCCGCAGGGAAGCCCAAAGTTCAAGGGAAGGTTTATGCCATGAACCAACAACAAGCTACCGATGATCCATCCGTTATTGGAGGTATTGTTTCTGTGTCTAATGTGAGCGCGCGAGCGTTAGTAGATCCAGGATCATCTCATTCATACATTTCTGTGCAATTTGCTTCCATGTTAAATGCTGCATTTGAGTCTTTACTGTACGTGCTAGAGGTGTCGACCCCTATAGGAGAATGCTTGATTTCTGATCGAGTCTTTCGTGCTTGTGAAGTGGTTATTTGTGGTCGAGTCCTTTGTGCGGATTTGGTAGTTCTTCCTATCCAAGACTTTGATGTCATATTGGGTATGGATTGGTTGAGCAAGTTTCATGCTTCTGTTGATTGCCGTAAGAAAACTGTTACTTTTTCTATTCCCGATGTGCCTAAATTCGTATTTGAGGCTAGTCCTCTGAGTAGAAGGGTTCGCTTAATTTCTTTTATGAAAGCGAGAAAATTATTGCATAGTGGTTGTGAAGGGTATTTGGCTAGTGGTCTTGATACTAGGAAAGAATCCCCTAGTTTTGATAGTGTTCGGGTAGTTCGAGAATTTCCCGATGTTTTCTCTACCGAGTATGATATGCCTCCCGATCGTGAGATTGAGTTTTGTATAGATCTTTTGCCGGGTACGGCTCCAATTTCGAAAGCACCTTATAGGTTAGCTCCCGCAGAGTTGAAGGAGTTAAAGGTTCAGTTGCAAGAGTTGCCTGATCGAGGGTTTATTCGCCCTAGAGTTTCCCCGTGGGGAGCACCGGTTTTGTTTGTGCGGAAGAAAGATGGTTCGTTGAGATTGTGCATCGATTACCGGAAGTTGAATCAGGTTACGGTGAAGAACAAGTATCCTTTACCGCACATTGATGATTTATTTGATCAGCTTCAAGGGTCCGTGGTTTTCTCTAAACTTGATTTGAGGAGTGGGTACCATCAGTTGAAGGTTCGACCGGAGGATATTCCGAAGACTGCTTTTCGCACTCGGTATGGTCATTATGAATTCTTGGTTATGCCGTTTGGGTTGACTAACGCGCCGGCCGTATTTATGGATTTGATGAACCGAGTTTTCCATCCTTACCTTGACTCGTTCGTGGTGGTTTTCATCGACGACATTCTTGTCTATTCTAAGTCTCGAGAGGAGCATGAACAGCACTTGAGGACAGTTTTATCCGTTCTTGCGAGGGAGAAATTATTTGCGAAGTTTAGTAAATGCGAATTTTGGCTTGAGAAGGTTTCGTTTCTGGGTCATGTTATTTCGAAAGACGGTGTTTCGGTGGATCCTTCAAAGATTGAAGCTATAGTGGATTGGAAGAGACCCGAATCAGTGACAGAGATTAGAAGCTTTCTGGGTTTAGCCGGTTATTACCGAAGATTTATTGAAGGGTTTTCGAGGATCGCTACTCCGATGATGCAGTTGACCCGAAAGAATGTTCCGTTTGTGTGGACCGAGAAATGTGACAAGAGTTTCGAGGAATTGAAGAAGAGGTTGACTACCGCACCGATCTTGACTTTGCCTAGTGGGAGCGATGGCCTAGTGATTTACAGTGATGCTTCGAAAGAGGGTTTGGGTTGTGTGTTGTTACAGAACGGGAAAGTAATTGCGTATGCTTCGAGGAAGTTGAGCCCTAGTGAACAGAATTACCCGACTCATGATATGGAGTTAGCGGTTATTGTCTTTGCGTTGCACAAGTGGAAGCACTACCTTTATGGAGCGAAGTTTGAGATTTTTACCGATCACAAGAGTTTGAAGTACCTTTTCTCCCAGAAAGAGTTGAACAACCGACAGCGTCGATGGATGGAATTATTGAAGGATTACGATTGTACGATTTCTTATCATCCGGGGAAGGTGAATGTAGTAGCCGATGCGATTAGTAGAAAATCTTATGTGGCTTCGATGATGGTCCGTGAATGGAAAATGCTTGAGGATGTTCGAGATTGGTCTCCTCTTGAATCGAGACATGGGGCTATTTTTGCGAATATTAGGGTATCTCCGACCCTAATTCAGAGGATAAAGGAAGCTCAGAAAGAAGATCCCGAGTTGGTGAAGATAATGGGTAAATTGAAGGAAAAGAACTTCGAGGATTTTTCTGTTAGCCCGATTGGAGTGTTGACTTTCCGTGGTCGTTTGTGTGTTCCGGATGTTGATGGAATTAAACAGAGAGTTCTTGATGAGGGTCACAAATCGAGATATACTATTCATCCGGGCAGTACGAAGATGTATCAGGATTTGAAGCAACAATTTTGGTGGATTAATAAGAAAAGGGAAATAGCCGAGTATGTTTCGAGGTGTTTAACGTGTCAGCAGGTCAAAGCCGAGCATCAGAGACCCGCGGGACTACTTCAGCCGTTAGAGATTCCCGAGTGGAAATGGGAGAATGTGACTATGGATTTCGTTACGGGACTACCTCGTACCCGTAGGAAGTATGACAGTGTTTGGGTAATAGTGGATAGATTGACCAAGAGTGCCCATTTCTTGCCTATTGACATCAGATATTCGATGGAGAAGCTTGCGACCCTTTATATTGATGAGATTGTTAGATTGCATGGGGTTCCGGTTAGCATTGTGTCAGATCGAGACCCGAGGTTTACTTCTAGATTCTGGAAGGCGTTTCAGGAAGCTTTGGGTACAGATTTGCGATTCAGTACAGCTTTTCATCCCCAGACCGACGGTCAATCCGAGAGGACTATTCAGATTTTGGAGGATATGTTGCGAGCGTGTTCGATAGACTTTTCCGATTCTTGGGATTCGCACCTACCGTTAGTGGAATTCTCTTACAACAACAGTTATCAGGCTAGTATCGAGATAGCACCGTTTGAGGCCTTGTATGGAAGAAAGTGTAGATCGCCTATTTGTTGGGATGAGGTCGGTGAAGCGAAAGTTTTGGGTATTGATTTGCTTCGGGATTCGGTTGAGAAAGTTAGAGTTATCCGGGATCGATTGAAAACAGCTCAGAGTCGACATAAGAGCTATGCAGATAACCGAAGGCGAGATCTTAGTTTTCAGACCGGTGATTTGGTGTTCTTGAAAGTGTCTCCGAAGGTGGGTATTCGTAGGTTTGGGAAGAAAGGCAAATTGGCTCCGAGGTTTATTGGTCCGTTTGAGGTTTTGGGAAAGGTTGGACTTCTTGCGTATGTTCTTGCGTTACCGTCATCCTTAGACCGTTTGCACAACGTCTTTCACGTTTCTATCCTTCGGAAGTATGTTCATGATCCATCTCACGTGAAGTACCGGAGGATATTGAGCCCGATTGTCTTATGAGGAACGACCGGTCCATCCTCCACCAAGTGTTAGAGTTCTTTGGAGGAATCATAATATCGAGGAGTCGACGTGGGAGCTTCGTGATGAGATCGAGAGGAAATTTCCGTGGCTTTTTGTTTAAGGTGAGTCTCGTTAAAATTCGGGTCGAATTTTCTTTAAGGGGGAGTGAATGTCACGACCCGAAATATAGGCTCTATTTTATTAGTAATTAAATGATTTTTATTTAATTATTTGCTTATTTATTTATTTAAATTATTATTTATTTGAATGTTAGTGGGGAGTATTGAGTTGGGTAGTATTTGAGGAGGGGGTCTTTGTGTAAGATTTTAAATAATACTCCTACCCTCTCCCTACACCTCCTTCTCCCTCATACACTCCACCTCCCTCACCATCTCTCTCTCTCCAGCCCATTTCTTTCTCTCTCTCCAAGTTAGAAGGGTAAGTTTTCTTCTCTTCATCTCTCTTCATTTACTTCCTCTTCCTCTCATCTTCTCTCATTTATTAAATCGTGAACATTGTTTAGATCGTCGATAGGATCGCGTAGAATAAAAAAGAATTGAAATCCATTAACTTTGAGAAAATTCAGGTAAGTTACTTTTCCCCCATTTTAATGCTAAAATGTTCATCTCATGTTTATATGGTGTTTGATGTGTTATATTTGAAGTTTGGTTGGGTTTTGAATTTATTGAGAATTTATTTTGGGTTTTGATCAAAAATGGTGAAATCTTGAATGTTGGGTTTGATTCTTGATTTTGATTGTTAAATGTTGTTGTTTGAGTCTTTTTAGACTTATGGGTTGATTTGGTGCATTAGTATGTGAGTTGGAAGGTTGGATTTTGGGTTGAATGTGTTTTGGGTTTGAAAATGGAAGAACCCATGTTGTTCTTCCCGATTTCTGGCGATCCGGAAGATTGGGCGGCCGCACGAACTTGCCTGGGCGACCGCGCATCTTTCTGAGAGCTTTTGTTCTTGTTTTGAGGCACTTTGGGCGACCGCACAACCCAACGTGGGCGGCCGCACAGTCCTCTGAAAGTTTACATTTTGTTAAATTGTGTGATTAAAGAATGCGTTTTGGTCTAAGCCTTGGGTGTCCTTCTAGTTGACCTTAGTGAACATTGTAGTACACTTTAGTGATAGAATTGGGTCCTTTGTGATCAAGTTTGTGTTTGAAATTCATTAATTGTTAAGTTCGATTCTGGAGCACCCTTATTGTGTATTATTGGTTCATTTCATCTTCTTGGTGATTATTTGGCATGGTTCCCTACTTTGGAATCCTTTGTTGTTTATCGTGCTAGTATTTTATTACTTAGCCTTTACGTGAAATCCCAGCTGGTATTTTGTGTGTGTTTGGGCGATGGGAAAGATTATAATGGCAAAGCCAAGTCCATTATAATGTTGACCATTGTTTTGCCCCCTTCTTTACCCTTTTCCAGATTGGCCTTGGAAGAGATGAGTTAGCGTTCCTTTGTGAATGTATCTAGCTATCGGGCATGACTTTGTGTCATGGTCCTTGTCCTTTGTGACACATTTATGGTTATTGGTTCCGGTACCGGGGTTTTCTCTTCGGCTTTCATGCTATTATGAAGATGTTGATTGGTTGATAATTGAAGCTGCGCAGCGATCCTTTATTTGGATGTCCCGGTTTGGAAAACCTTGGCTATATCCTTTGTTATGTGTTTATTTCCGCTGCCATCTGTTATGTGATAAATGCTATGTGCTATGTGATATTTATTATTGCTTATTGCTTCGTGCATCATAGCATGTCATGTAGTTGCATTAGTAACTTATTGAGATTTATCTCACCCCTTTCCTTTTATCTTTGTTTTTCCTTAACCCCCCCCAGGTGCTAAGGATTAGTCTCGCTGATCACGAGAAAGAGGACGTCGAGTGTGGATCCATTCTTTTGGGGAAGGTTGTTATAGGTTGGTTTACATTATGTAAATGTGTAACCATTTTGGGGTAGTTGTATCAAACAATGACGTCACTAAGATTTGTATATTTGTATTTTGTTGGGCATAAACTTGTGGAAGTTTATGATAGTTGTAATTAGTTTTTATCAAACTTGGTTTTGTAAAACTTTGGATCATTACCCTTTTGGTATCAAATGGAATTTTTAACTTCAGTATTTCTCAGTTTTGGTTTTAGAGTCGACGTCCAGATCACGGTCCCGGGCCCGCGGGGTCCGGGGTCGCGACATGGTCATTCTGATTGGAGCTCATATCTTTGTCTTCTAGTTGCAGAAGTTAGTGGTCAAGATGTACTATCTTGTACCAGACATAATGACCAAATTCAAATTTGAATCTTGCAACGTTTAAATCAACCTTGTCTTTTCTTGGTTTTCCCTTGGTTGTGCGGTAGCCAATTTTGCGGTAGCGAAGGTATGCGGTTATCATGCAATAGCATAGGTATTACGGTCGCTTAGTTCCTTGCGGTCGTCAAATATGCGGTCGCTGAATTTCTTGCAGCAGCATAGTTGAGGTAGGCAGACTTAGCTATTTTCTCAATATTATCAGCAGCAGCAATTCTTTAGAATTTGAGGGGCTGATCTTCTAAGCCTAGCTAAACTAAAAATGGACTTAACTACTGAAGTTGTTAAACTTCTTACAATAAAACCTAAAGTCCATAAAAAGTAAAATAAGATTATGGGATCAATGAGATCTAGGTAATAGGAGTGGTTTATAATATGCATACCCAACAGCTTGAAACTCTCTAGGACGGGCCTCGACGGGTTTGGGGTTATGAACTTGTGCGACTCGATAGTGAGCAGTTGATAAGAAAATCAAATAAGCACGTAATTTACAACTCTCGAATCACCCGTGTGACCGATGAAAAAACATAAAATAAAACAGTCCAGAGGTCAAAGTCAAATCTGATGCAGGCAACAGTACCCACGCCCCATCATTCTGTTTTGTTCTAGGAACCTATTCGAATTCTGGAAAACCACCCAGAAGCGCGCGCCTCTGGCCTGTATCATGGGATGCGCGCGAGTCGTGTAGTGTATCTAGGAGGCGCCCGCTTCTGGGTAAACCTGTCATGTCACGACCCGAAAACTAGGCTCTATTTTTTAGTAATAAATAATTATTATTTATTTATTTGCTTATTTATTTAATTAAATCATTATTTATTTAAATATTTATGTGTGCACTTTACGTGTCATAATAAATTGTGCCTAGCATTTTATTTGGGTCATTTGTGCTAGTGTAGAAGTGTTGGGTCTTAATAATTAGTAGGGAGTGCAAGTATTTGTGTGTAGTGTGGAAGAAGGGGCCTAAGTGTAAGTTTATGAAAAAGGTTTTAACTACTCCTTCTACTCATCTTCTCCCTCACTCTCTCCCATTCCCAGTCACTTCTCTCTCTCTCTTCCATAGAAAAGGTAAGTTTTTCTCTCTTCTTTCTCTCTTCATTTTAGCTATCTTCCTCTCATTATTTCTCATTTCTTAAATCATGAACCTTGTTTAGATCGTCGTTAGGATCGCGTAGAATCAAAAAGAATTGAATTCCGTCAACTTTGAGAAAATTCAAGTAAGTTACTTTTCCCCCATTTTAATGCTAAAATGTTCATATCATGTTTAGATGATGTTTGATGTGTTATATTTGAAGTTTGGTTGGGTTTTGAATTTATTTGGAATTTATTTTGGGTTTTGATCAAAAATGGTGAAATCTTGAATGTTGGGTTTGATTCTTGATTTTGGTTGATTAAATGTTGTTTTAGGAGTCCTTTTAGACTTATAAGTTGTTTTGGTACATTAGTATGTGAGTTGGAATGTTGGATTTTGAGTGGAAATGTGTTTTGGGTTTGGAAATGGAAGAACCCATGTTGTTCTTCCCGATTTCTGGAAATTCAGAAGCTTGGGCGGCCGCACAAAAATGCCTGGGCGACCGCACAACATTCTGAAAGCTTTTGTTCTTGTTTTGAAGGATTTTGGGCGACCGCACATACCCTTTTGGGCGGCCGCACAGTCCTCTGAAAATTTACATTTGTTGGTTTGTGTGATTGAAGAATGCGTTTTGATCCAAACCTTGGGTGTCCTTCTAGTCGACCTTAGTGAACATTGTAGTACACTATAGTAATAGAATTGGGTTCTTTGTGATGAAGTTTGTGATGGAAATTAATTAAGGGTTAATTGGGTTTTTGAACATCTTATTGAAATATTGTTGGTTTGAATTATCTTTGTGATGATCATTTAGTCTACATTTGGGCATCTTATGATGTGTTCGTGATTGTTCCAATCGAATTGATTTTTGAGTGAGCCTTGGTCTAGGTTTTAGGCGATGTCCTATAGTACCTAGAGGGTGGTTACTGAACACCAAAGTGTAGGGTTTAGTCCAGTCATGATCATGTTCTAATAAGTGTAACCTTTTGGATTTGTTTGGGGTGTTTAGAATGGATTCGTTATGAACGGAGATAAAGCGCGAATTGGCAATTGGGTCCCTACGGTTTGATTAACCTTAAGATGTATTCATTCGGATTTCTTATTTGGAATTCCAGGTGTGATGAGATGGTTGAGTTCATAGTCCTAGTATATCTTTAGGAGTAAATGTTTAGGGTCATTTTGGTCATAGTCATTGTGCCATTTGCGAGTGACCGTTTGGGTTGTGCTCTTTATGTGTAACTTGTGAGTATCATCTTTAGGACGTATTTGGTACATGCCTTGTCTTGGAACCATCTTGTTTAATGATCAATGTTGTTGTGCTCTTTATGAGAAACTCCGTTTATCGTTGTTGTGCTTGTATGAGAAACTTCTTGTGTTCGTTGTTGTTGAACTCTTCATGAGAAATCGTTTGCATCTTTATGGTGATTAATTGGTGTGGTTCCCTACTTTGGAACCCTAAGTTGTTTAATTAAGCTAGTATTTATTACTTAGCATTTATTTGAAAGCCCAGCTGGTATTTTGTGTGTGTTTGGGCGATGCGAAACATTATGATGGCACGGCCAAGTCCATTGTGATGTTGACCATTGTTTTGCCCCCTTATTACCCTCCTCCAGATTGGCCTTGGATGTGAGAAGAGCTAGCTCCCTTGTGTGCATTTTAGCTTTACTTGGAGCATGACTTTGTGGCATGTCTCCCGTCCCTTGTGACACTTCATTTGGTTATTGGTTCCGGTACCGGGGTTTTCTCCTCGGCTTTCATGCTATTATGAAGATGATGATTTGTTGATTATTGAAGCTGCGCAGCGATCCTTTATTTGGATGTACCAGTTTGGAAAACCTTGGCTATATCCTTTGTTATGTGTTTATATCCGCTGCTATCTGTTATGTGATAAATGCTATGTGCTATGTGATATTTATTATTGCTTATTGCTGCTTGCATCATAGCATGTCTTGTAGTTGCATTAGTAACTTACTGAGATTTATTCTCACCCCGTTTCTTGTTTCAAATTGTTTTCCTTAACCCCCCCCAGGAGGAAAAGGATTAGGATTCGCGGATCGAGGAGGACGTCGAGAGGATTGAGGTTTTGGGGCAGGTTGTTATGGATCGGTTTACATTATTTAAATGTATAACCTTTTGGGGATAGTTTTACCATTATTGACGTCATTAAGAATTGTAATATTTTGTATCTTGGGTACGAGCTTGTGGAGCTTACACTAGTTGTTTTATGGTGTTGTTAAACTTGGATTTTCCAAACCTTGTATTAAAAATCTTTTGGGTCAAAATGAAATTTTTAAACTTCCATATTTTAGAGTTTTGGTTTTAAGTCGCCGTCCAGCTCGCGGTCTCGGACCCGCGGGGTCCGGGGTCGCGACATGTCAGACACTTGGACTCAGGGGATTGCCCTAGTCTTGACCATATTTTTGAACCCCTGCAAAGATGATTAGCACAGAAAAAAAAGAATAGGAAGAATGCATGAAAAGCGGGCGATTCTTGTCTCTGATGTGAGATGCGCGCGCCTTAGGCCAAGAAGGCCAGAGGCGCACGCTGTAGACACCCCGCCTTGGACCGCTCACCCCGATTGCACGGTTGATCTTGTGTTTCCCCTATTTTAAGTGTTTCTCGTTAGTTTTTGTTGCTTCCGTTAAGATCCTGACTGACTTCGTTAAGTCCAGGGACTAAACTGAATAACAGGGCTGACTTTCTAGTCCATTCTATCAAAAAGGCCATCTTGAAGTAGCGCGCCTCCGCCCGTAGGGGTCAGAAGCGCGTGCGTCCCGCCACCAAGGCTGGGGGCGCGCGCCTCTGAGCGTCAGTTACAGATTCTGTCCAAGAATCCCTCCCTTGCTCATTTTACATGATTTTGCCCGGGAAGGATGATGTGGCGGATTTTGTATATATTATTTCCCTTATTTTCCTATGTATTTTGGTTCATTTTGATGTACTTAGATTAGATTTGATGTAATTGGGGCATTATTTTATCATTTGGACTTTATTGTAATCCGGGGGTAGAATAGTTATTTATTTATTTTTCTTTCCGGATGTAATTTTTGGTGAGCTTCAAAGTCATGTCTCAAGGATCAAGAATAGTTAAAGTCAAGGAAAAGTCAAACTCAACCAGAGCAGAGGAGTATAAGACCAAACTGCAAATAACTGAAAGTTGGAGGACTAAACTGAAAATATGAAGACTCTAGGGACTAAAAGAAAAATGTTGAAGACGGCCCCGTTCACTCACGCACATGGAGGTCGGCGGATTGGCAGACGGATTTGTTACTTTGTTTTTCTTTTATTTTTTTAATTATTTTTTTTTATTTGATTTTTGAATAGTCAATATTTAGTTTTGAATTAGAATTAGATTAGGGTATTCTTTTTCACTTTGAAAAACACTACATTCTTTCTTTTTTTCTTGGGAGCTTGTAACCCTTTAATGGAGAACTAAACTCCATAGCTTTGGATTGAAAGCTTGAACCTAATCTATTTCAATTGAGGTAATTTTCTTAATCTCTTGTTTAATCTATTCATAATTTTGCTTGTTCTGATTTTAGATTTATAACTAGGGTTTGTGGATTTGGCCAATTCACTAGTTTTTTTATTGATCTATGCTAGAATTCTCTGTTCTATGCCAAAATTAGGGTTTTCACCGTAGACTCTTCACGAATTGTGTATGTGCCATAGCAATTCGGGAAGTAGGCAAAATTAAGCGATTATCTAGTAAACCTAGAAAGCGTTCTTGATCTTAGTCTCTTAAATTGAATCAATTAATCTTTAAATCTTTTCTTTGCCAGTCTAGGTTTAATTTTAATTAGGGTTTATAGTGAGTGTGCCACTGCTATAGACTAAACAGTAAGAAGAGACAGAGATTGAAAAACAAATCGTGATCAGTGAATAGGATTAATGGAGAAAAAGAAGTACCGATGAAATTGAAATAGAGGACGGGGATAGGGATCAATATGAAGTGCTTTAAATTCATTGTTTTAATCACACTTAGTTTAATTTCCCGTCTAGGAATTAATTACGATCAAATTCAACCCCCAATCTGGTTAAGTGACTAATTCGTAAATAATCATCGTTCTTCGTGGATCGACCCTGACTTACCCTAATTACATTATTAGTGGACGAGTTTAGGTCTAATTTAGTAGGCGTGCGACTAAGCCTACCAAATTTTGGCGCCGTTGCCGGGGAACAGTGTTTATTTGTTTACGTTCTTATTGTATTTTAAGCTTATTTTTTCTTTTTCTTTTTCTTTTTATTTTTAGTTTAGTTGGTTTAATTTTTATTATCGGTTTGTAAAATTTTTATTTTTATTTATTCTTTAGTGTGGTACCTTGTAAGGTCCACACCCGTTCTACTGACGAGTTGCTTGTAATTCTTGATACAGAATGGCAGCCCAAACATTGAGACAGATGACTGCCCCGAACAGGAACGAGCAACCACATGCCGTTTGATTCCCTACTCTGCCTGATGGGGTCACATTTGAGTTAAAATCGGGTTTGTTGAGCCACTTACCGCATTTCACTGGAATGCCCGGAGAGAACCCGAATCAGTACATAGCCCAGTTTGTGCAAATTTGTCAGAGTATGAAGCCGGTTGTAGTTCCCATTGAGCACCTTTTATTAAGAGTGTTTTCTTTCACTCTGAATGATGATGCTAGTGCGTGCTATTATCACTTGCCACCCAATAGTATCACAACATGGCAGCAAATGAAGGAGGTGTTTCTTGATGAGTTCTTTCCTCTAGATCAGGTCAATGTGATGAAGCGGGACATTAGCAACATGGAGCAGAGAGCTGATGAGACTTTGTATGAGTATCATAACAGGTTTCATAAGCTATGCAGGAGTTGCCTCTATCATGGATTTGACGATGAATAGTTGATAGTATATTTCTATGGGGGTTTGACAGTCATGGATAAGCGGTTGGTGGATTCTTGCTGCGGGGGTAGTATTCTGAACAAGACCACTGAGGAGGCTAACGAGATAATTGATGAGTTGGCTAAGAGCACTCGGACACATGGCAGGAGGTCGAGTTTCAGACAGATGAGTGCTGCGAATTCTAGTGGTGGTGTGACAAATAAGTTTGAAACAGATGTTGAGGACCTTAAGGTGATGATGAGACAATTATTGATGGGTCCACCACAGAGTCAGCAGTACCAGACTAATCAGTACAGACCACCATATGGGCAGCAGCAGCAGTATCAGAGTAACCCCCCGAGATAGTCTACGGATGATTTGCTTCACTCTTTAGCGCAGTCAGTAAGTATGATGAATGGTAATTTCAAACAGTATCAACAGATGACCGATGCGAGTATTGGTAATCTAGAGAGATAAATGGGGCAAATAGCTGATGCGGTTGGGAGACTAGAGGCTAATGAGGCAGCGAAGGTACAGTCTAGAACAGAATCGTACCCTAAGCAGAGTGCATGTGCCATGACTTTGCGCAGTGGTAAGGAGATTGGTAACGAAGTTCTAACGGAGGAGCCAGCGATTGAGGTTGAGCAGGTTGTGCCTGAAGAGAAGACTCTGGAGGAGGAGAAGAAAGCTACACCAGAGCCCACAGTTTATGAGAGAGCATCGTAAACCAGAGCCTGACAAGGCTATATATGACACTTTCAAAAGGCTTGAGGTAAACATCCCATTTTTAGACTTATTGCAGACTGTCCTGAGATATGCTAAATTCTTGAAGGAGTTGTGGACATTGAAGAGGGATCAGAAAGCGAGAAGTCAGAAAAAGGTGAAGATGAAAGAGCATGTGTCTGCAGTTTATCATAAGAAGATGCCCAAGAAGTGCAGTTATCCGGGTATGTTTGTTATTCCTGTGTTTTTGGGTGATGAGTCTGAACATATGGCGATGATTGACTTGGGTGCTTCAATCAATGTCATGCCTTATGCATTGTTTGAAAAGCTCAAGTTGGGACCTCTACAGGATAATAGGGTTGTGATTCAATTGGCGGATAGATCTAATGCATACCCTAAGGGGAAGGTTGAGGATGTTTTGGTTCGGGTTTGTAAGTTCATTTTTCCCGCTGATTTTTATGTCTTGGAGATGGATACGGATCCTACGGCTCCCATTCTGTTGGGGAGGCCATTTATGTCTACGGCTCATACTAAGTTGGATGTTTCCAACGGATCTTTGACTATGGAGTTCGATGGGGATTTAATGAAGTTCAATATTTTTGACTCCAAGAAAGACCCTAAGGATGTTCGTGGGTTATGTTTTATGGATGTAGTAGATCCAAAGGTAGAGGATGTGTCCAATATTTTCAATATTTGTAGTGGGGATGATGATTTGAAAATACCAGTGGTAAAACATGGACCAAAAAAGGTGAAGAATCTTCCTGAGCACCGAAAGCATGGATTTGGAGGTGAGGAAGAATTGATGATGGCTACTGGTTCGATGGAGAAGAATGGAGGTTTGAGCACGATGAACAAAAAGAAGAAGGGATTTATGAAGACAATTCGAGCTCAAACGGGGTGGAGTGTGCACTAATGAGGTACCATTTATTCCCGTACGTTTAAACTGTCCTTATTTTTTATTCACTTTTACACACTGAGGACACTGTGTAGTTTAAGAGTGGGGGAAGGATTTGTAGTTGTATAGTATGCATTTTTCATTCTAGATAGTTAGTTTTTCTTTTCAAAAAAAAATGCACAAGAATAGAAGCCCGCTAGATTGAAAACCCGAAAGGGCAGTCTAGGCAAAAACAAGGGTGTGCATAAAAAAAATGAAAATAAAATAGAGAGGCTAAGTGAAAACCCAAAAGGGCGCTTAGGCAAAAGGTGAGGTTTGAGTAATAAAATATTTTACATCCACCGGAGAGAAGACATAAGGGAGGTTTGGAGTTTTGGGTAGGATTTACACTATTGGAGTAGGAGGTTCGGATAGTGGTGATTAGGTTAGAAATCCTCGTTCTTTTCTTGGAGATATAAGGGGGTGTTGGTGTTTTGATACGAGGTAAGTTTTGTGCATAATTATATATCTTACAAAAACTTTATTTTTACGAGGGAGATAGTAGTGAGAGATAAGCGTGGGGGAAACTTAAGACATGTTTAGTTCCCCCTAGCTTTTATGTGTGGGCCTTAGTCCGGATACGGTTTCTCACTATTATGGAGTTTGTATCGGGCTAAGGACATTTATATTTATTTGTTCTTAGTGTTAATGGGGACGGAGTTTCTTATACTCCGGTAGTATTTGTTGACCTTTTGACTTGGAGGATTAGAGGAGACTAGGGTTCATTTTCTCCCATGCTACGCTGATTAGACCGGAGTTTAGAGTGGGGTTAGGATGTTACTCAGGAACGAGTAATGGTCTAAGCGTGGGGGGAATTTGATGTGGCGGATTTTGTATAAATTATTTTCCTTATTTTCCTATGTATTTTGGTTCATTTTGATGTACTTAGACTAGATTTGATGTAATTGGGGCATTATTTTATCATTTGGACTTTATTGTAATCCGGGGGTAGAATAGTTGTTTTTATTTTTATTTATTTTTCTTTCCGGATGTAATTTTTGGTGAGCTTCAAAGTCATGTCTCAAGGATCAAGAATAGTCAAAGTTAAGGCAAAGTCAAAGTCAATCGGAGCGGAGGAGTATAAGTGTAAGGATCCCGCTCGCGTCGGAGGAAACGAAGGGGTTTTCGTTTCGAAGGGCGAAAAAACCACACACGGTTATCACGCAAAACATAACGGAGTCGCCACATTTGTTAATTATTTAACCCAACAAATGGAAAGGTTGGAGATTCTATTAGTTCGGAGGTCAGGTTACGCCTTGGGAAGAGTTTTACGTCACCCAAGTCGCCTCGGATAGGACCGAGTCTCCCTAACATTAGTTAACAAACGTGCATGTGTATGTGTGTATTTCAAAAAAATGGGAGAAACTGACATTTAACAAAACTGGTTAACTATTTAACAAAAAAGGGTTATTTTGCAAACATTTCAGTCCGAAAGGGAAGAAACTGGAAAATGCACTCCCCGGCCAAAGTAGCCGTACGGCTAGGGAGAGCATTCCAGGGGTTTTTGACAGTTTATCAGAAAACTGTCCAGTTTCAGGCAAAACAGAGTGTTCTTACTGAAACTGGACTGAAATGATCATTTTCAGTTATTTTCTTCAACAAAAACATGGATTTAATCATCCCTATGTCATTGATCACAAATTAGACACCAGAAACAAAGGTTTTGGGTGTGATCAAGACAATCATTGGGGAAATTTTGAGAAAGGTGATGAACATGCCCTTTGGGCCAAAATTGCCATTTGATGAGTAAAGATTGGAACTTTACCATCAAAATGGACTTTTTATGAAAGATTAACCTTGAGGGACAACATAAAGATATAATTTTTATGACCCAATCTTAGGGATTTTTGGCTAGATCAAGGTTGGGATGATAAAGATTGAGCCTTTATCCCCCAACATGATCATCATGGCTAGTTTGTGTAATACCAACATAAAGACATGAGCTTTCACCTTGATAAAGAGATATTTAAGCTATTTAGAACAAGAATTAAACCATGATCATCCTTAGTTTGAACCTCTTTAACACAAAAGAATGAAGGGCACCTTGAATCATGTTCATGGTTTAGTTCACATTATATGTATATATATATAAGATATATATGCTTGAAATGGACAAGTCTTGCAAGAATGTAAATTTGCTTGAGAGGACAAGTCTTACAAGAATGTAAACAAGAACAAGTAATGTGATTAACAAAGCAAAATAGAGTTGAGATGAAGAGAAGATGGGAGAAGGGGACCTCACCTATGATGGTTCTAGTCTATCTTCCTTTCCTTCACTCAATTATAAGGGTGATTTCTCTCTCATATAAGATTTCTGCAGAGTTTCCCCTATCTAAACAATATTCTTCCCCCCCTAAAATGATCAGCATGGGGTTCAATTTATAGGGACTGAGGGTGCCCAACATAGCCGTACGGCTCAACCCCTCAAGTACCCAAACCATCCGTACGACTCGACTTGGTGAGCTTCTGGATTTTTCTAAGTTTAATTCTAGTTCAGTCCTGGAATATTAAGTTTATCCTAGTGAGGTTATGGCCCATTGGTTTATCCCTAAATGGTACCAAGAATTCCTCTAAAGTAGGTCAAATTCAGATTGGGGTACCTACAGAGCCCCTCGGCAACGTCGCTTTTGAAGAAAGCGGGGTTGTCGACAAAATAAGCATCCCAATCTGATGGGAGGACGGCTTGGCCGATTTTTTCTATGGCTGGACCTAAAGGCATAGGATTCCTACGTATCCTTATTCGAGTGTGTTGGTCCCAAAGGGCAACAAGGGTATGAAAAATAGCTAGAGGGGGGGGGGGTGAATAGCTGTTTTAATATTCTTTTCGTACCCTTGAAAAACTCAATTGCAAATGCGCACTTTATCAAGTAAGCGTTATGAAATGCGCCTAAGTGAGTGAGTGAAATGCACAGCGGAATTTAGTAATGAAAATAGGCGCAAAGTGTGATAAAGGGGCGCACACACACTCTAAGTATTTTGGCTCAAAGTGGTTGAAATAAGGAACTAAGGCAAATGAAATAACAACACAACACAATTCAGTTCAATCAATCTACAATGAATAAACAAGCAAATTGTGAGTGAAAATAATAACTTGAAAGAAATGACAAGATAATAACACAAGCTATTTGGAGAGGTTCGATCAATGAAAGATCTACGTCCTCTACCAAGATGGTTAGTCTTGGATTTCTAATGGAGATCTTATATAATGAGTGAGTGTTACAAATTACAACTTTTGAGCTCCTACACTAACTCAAGATCTAATTTTCTATGAATGAAGAAATCCAAAACAATAACCGGTGTATCTCTTAAAGATGGATCTAAATGATCAAACTTAAAGAGGTGCGTGTGTGAATTTAGGATCAAGGCTCTTTAGATCTTTATGATTTAGAGCACAATGAAACTAAAGTGTTATGGCTTGAAGATCTGGGCTAAGGATGAAGGTATGAAGATGTCCTTGAGGAAATCTGGAAAAACGAAGGCAATCTTCAAATCTTCAACAAATGCTTTGAGAGAGAAATTCTTGAAATTCTTAGCAAAACTCAGCCACTTCAAAATGTTGAAGTTATGGGGTATTTATAGTGAACTTCAAAAAACTAGCCGTTGGAAATCCTTGTGGATAAGATGAGCTGTCACTCGTTGATTGGAGCATGCGAATATTATGGCCACTTTGACACTCAACATAAATATGACCGTTATGGACACGTGTCAATAGATTAGGCGCATATGCATCTTTTAACCACCGTTGGATTATTGGCGTAATTTGAATTCTCTTCAAGTCTTTGAGTCTTCAATAAATCACTGAGTGTTGAATACACATTGGGGCGTGTTGAGCCAAGAGGCGCATAAATACTGCGTGCGCTAAGGCATATGGCGCATGGCGCGTAGAATTAAAATGAGGCGCATAGCATTTCTTAGAAGAATGCTTATATGCGCGCGCTAGAAGGCGCATGGCGCATAGGCGCATAGGCGCATGGCTCTACTCAAAATGTGATTTTCTTGAATCTTGATCTTCTTGCCCTCTTACTAAGCCTAGTCTATAACAATGGACAACCTAAAAAAATGAAGTATAAATACTTTTTACATGTGGGTCTAAAGTCCATGAAATAAAACTTAGGTGATGGATCAATCAAATCTAATAAATCCTATTACATTAAAACTGAGATATATGTGGGCATACCCAACAATCTCCCCCTATTTGATTGATGCCATTACCTACTATATCAAGGACAAACATTATGCTTGATAAAAACATGTCCAAATGAATGAAATTGGTAAATCATGTCTCAAGTTAATGCACACACTAGTCCAAGATATAGATTTCTAATCTATTCCAATAAGAATAAAGAATTACATATGGAAAGATAGAAACAACAGTTTAACACATTCAAAATGATGTATGAACTTTAGTTTTGAAAAGTGTTTAAACCAAGTTTAAACTCAATGCATGAAAGTATGAAACAATTCAATATGATGCATGAATTTAAACAATATTCAATGTTCTACAAACAAGGAGTTTGAGTGAACAAAGTTTGATAATAAGTGATGCATTGTTCTCATTAAAACTTGGAAATTAGGAGTTACAGATTACAAGTTTTGAATAGAACAAAGACAAAAGATGTGCTAAAACAAGTAAGCACTAAAATCACTATCTTCAAAAGTGGTTTTACTAACAAAAAAAATTCTAACTTACAATCAAAGAAAATTAAGGATTAGGGGGCGCGTCGTCTTCCTTCAATCCTTCTTCAATTTCAGAAACAGAGCGCTGGATTTGTTTGGAAAGTTGATAGGCGCGGTTCACTAAACCATGAGTGTCCGTCACGCCGTCTCTGAGGTACCGTAAATGACCAACATTGATGTTTTGATATTCATCAATGGTGCGTTGAGTAATGGCTTGCTATTGAGCGACGTTTTCAGCAACGTTCTGAAAGTTTGCTTCAATAGCAGCCTGCGCTGAAACAATGTCAGAGGAAATCCTATCTGAGCGCCTGTCTGCGCTGGAGTGTGCGGCGTTGAAGTGGGTGACAACTAACTCCTTCAAGACTTCAATTTTCGAAAGCAGGGAATTAATGTCAACAGGCGCGCTAGGAGCAGGAGTAGGGCTGGAAAAGGGCGCATGAGATCCAGGCACATGTGAATCAGGAGCAATTGGAGCAGCGCTGGGTTCATCATTTGGTTCTGCGCCATATACAGATAGTCCCAGGATTTGTAGCTCATCCTTAACTTCGTTGAGCTTATCAACAACGCTCAATAACTTATGGCTATCTCCAGCCACCATCTCAAACAGTTTCCTTATATCCCCCGCTATGTTTAACTCTACTTCTTTTATAGCGTTTATAAAATCTTGGCCATCGGTGAGTTGGATGCCAGCGCTAATTCGCTCGTGAAGAGAAGCAAGAGTGCCTTTGAATAAATCGTTCATCTGATCAATAGCATCATTCCACTGTTGAGGGGTCAGGAAGTGTTTGTCCTTGATGTTGGCATCTATGCGCTTTATCTCCCCCTTAATGGTAGTAATCTCATCAGCCTGCTGGGTAAGCATTGAAGTATGAAGCTCTAATTGTGAGTTCATTTGAGACTGGCCTTGCTGGAGTTGCTGTAGAAGAGAAATAACGACACTCATATCAGGAGTGGCAGGAGGAGGCGCAGGAGTAGAGGGGCACGGAGTAGGAGCGCGGGGAGGAGATGGAATATAATCTGAACTTGAAGAAATTTCTTCAGGATGAGGCGCAGGAGCCTTTGGGCGCACAGAAGATGGTTTGCGCCTTAAAGGTTCTGGCTCCCCCTGAGGTTGATCCTCAATATCTTCACCAAATAAATCTGCAGAGATTTTATCTCTGACTTGTTGTCGATCAGAAGATGAAGGCGCATGAACATTTGGAGGCGCAACAGGAGCAGGCGCGCTTGCATCAGCGCTAGACCCTGCGCCTTTGCGCCTTTCAGATTTAGATAAATCAGCAGCCTGTTTCATTCTGAATTCTTCATCCCTTTTTAACTGCGCTTCCAGTCTACTGGCTTCTTTAGCGCGTTTTAGCTCCTTTTCTTCTTCAGTGTCGGTTCTAGGGCGCTTAGCAGGTCTGCTTGGTTCTTCAGCAATTCCTTTGCCTTTACCTTTAACTGCGCCAGATTCTGCGCGTGGCGCTACTGTAGCTTCTTCACCATCTGCACCAGCTGCTTCTTCATTAGAATCAGTGGCTTCATCTACCAACTGAGCTCCTTTCACCCTTGGCGCGCGCTTGGCCATACGCTTTCTGCGCCTTTTCATCACTAAACTGTCCTTACCAAAAATAGGGACATCAGTGGTCTGGTAGTCTGGGTTCTGAGCAAGGAAATTAGCAAGCGCAGGGTAGGATAGGAAGATTTTGGTGAGAATACGGCAGTGAGTCTTGAACTTCGTCTTGCCGTCAGCTTTGTTTTTATTGTACTTGTCAATCTGGTCCTGAAGATTAGTAAATAAAATCTGAGGCCAGTTGAGGATGGTCTTTGCCATAACAGCAGCAGTATATTCCCACTGCTCCATTGTGAATCTATTGACATTTCCAGTTTTGAAGATAATTGAAGTGCCAACCAGATGCGCAATATGCGCCAATAAGTCACCACCATCTCTAATTTCCACCGTTTTGATATTGTTTTGAAGAGTAGGGATACGAAGAAGAGTACGCGCCATAATGTTTTGAGCGGCGGCTGAATAAGAATTGATTTTGCCAGCTACACTCAAGGGGCCAGTTTTGTTGAAGTTGACAATGTTATTTATAGTGCCTGCAGACATGGTTATCTCAACATCTTGAACTACGGCGCGAATGCGATAGCGCACCATCCCTTCAACGTCTGTTGGAATTTCCACAAATTCTGCTGTGGAGAAAAACTCATCAACGAGGAGCGGAGAGTAGAAATGTTGCTCCAGAGTGAATAAAGGGAGAAGTCCAGCCAGTCTCATATATTCCATAACTTCGATACCCATAGGATCAGTAGATAGCTCATTTAAATCATATGTTTCACCAGGTCTGAAGTTAGATAGATCCTGAAAAATTAAACATTGAAAGGAATTAGTGTGAGTTAGGCGCATAGAATCATAAATAGGCAAAATGAGGACTAGGCGCATACTCAATTTTAGGCGCATAAAATAATTAGGCGCAGAGAGTCATGAGCGCATAAGAGAGCACAGTGAGTCAAGGTGCATGATTATAGTGGGCGCATGAAATTATGAGGGGCATAGAAATACAGGGCGCATATTTATGGTTCTATGAAATATACTAAGGAAAATTTGAACATAAAAATTGACTAAGTATGAATTTGGGGGCGCATAGTAAGTGTAGGCGCATGATGATATTAGGCGCATAAAGGATTGAGGCGCAAACACATGTGAGCGCAAGAATCACTTTGAGGCGCATAATATCAATGTGTGCATAATCATACTAGGCGCATGAATTCATATATAGGCGCATTACTTATGTAGAAATTTAAACTAAGTATAAAAACTCACAAACACATGCAAACATACATATGCAATATTTCAGAATCAAAACATGAAAATTTTGAAAAACAAGTTTTGAAAATTTTGAAACCCAAGTCATGCAAAAATAATGAAGAACACGAAGAACATGCCTTGAGTGCTCGAAGAACATCAAGAACACCAAGAACACATAATTCATAAAAATTCACCAAATCAAGCATACAATATATCAAAATGACCGCATGAAGACAAGGATAACAAATATGTAAATCAAAACAAGTAAAAATCAACAACGAATCCAAAAAATAGATTCAAAGATCCGAAAAGTCAAAAATGGTGATTTTTCAGATTCGCACCAAATAGCGAATTGATCGTTGAAAAAGTTAGTTATAAAGACTCGAAATCACAAAACGAACATGACCTAACAAACGATTTTGAAAACGGATCACCGAAGCAAGATTAATCAAGAAAAATGCAATTTCGGGTTTTTGAAAAAGACGAAAAAACAGAAAATGACGAAACAGAAAAAAATTTGCAGAAATTTAGGAGTTTAAGGGTTGAGAATTCATATCATTTCCTCTTGGGTAGATTTTGTAGCTTTCTTAGGACCCATAACAGTTGTATATAGAGATGAGAAAATGAAAAGATGAATAAAAGTGTGAGAGAAAGACACGAGAGAGAAAGAGAAGAGAGAGAAATGGGAGGATAGAGAGACTGGAAGAGAGAGAGGGTAGGGGTGTAGGGAAATATATATAGGTTAAGATTAAAAATTTTACACTGATATGGAAAAAATACAGTCAAAAATTTAAAAAGATGGGAAGTTGAAAAGATTTGCATTAATGAGGGGTTTTGAAAAAGACGGCTCATCATGACATAAGTACGGCTCATTAATGAGGGATTTTGATGATTTGAAACACATTAAATGCATAATGACATAAAGTGTCATGATGTGACATTTTGGGTAAAAGAAAAACTGCTCCACTTTCCCTTTAAGTGTATGAGCAATTTTGACTAATTTTTGCACAAACCCCAAAAACATCTATTTTGGTGTAAGTTTGGGGTGCAAGAGATATATCCCCATAAAATAATTTTTTTTGAAAAGCGTAAAACGAGGGAAAAATTTAATTGCACAAGTACCCTTGAACAATTAATGGAATGTCAAAAGACATAGATTCCTATAATAAATGAACAGAATAAACATACCTGGTACTTGTGTATTTAATACGTTCAATCATTAAAATTAAATTTGAGAATTGATTGAGCCGCAAAAGTTAATGCGCGCAAGAAGGGGCGCATTACTTCAACAAGGCGCATTACTCATCAAGGCGCATTATTCATCAAGGCGCATTACTCATCAAGGCGCGCAAAGATGGTTGAGGGCGCATAAAAGTTTGAAGTGCATTGGATGCTAGGCGCGCATGGATTGATAGGCGCGCAGATATTGAGCGCACAGAAAATGAGAGATGGGCGCGCAGTTAGTAAGCCGCATAGGTGGCGCATAGTTTCCTTGAAACTTTGAAAAATTGATTTAACATTTGTACCTAATATACTCAACTCAACACAACATAAAATTATTAGTATTGACAAAACTATATTGAATTTAGTTGAGTTCAAGCATACCCATTTCTCCTCTAAAAAACATGAACCGTTTCGCGTCGAGAGCTTTCGTTAGAATGTCGGCGATTTGATAGTCGGTTCCCACGTGTTCCAAATGTATATTGCCTTTCTCCACGTGGTCTTTGAGGAAGTGATATTTGATATCGATGTGTTTGGTCTTTGAGTGCATGACAGGATTTTCAGAAACCGCAATTGTTGATGTGTTGTCGCAGTAGATGGGACAATTTTCTTCGATGATATCATAGTCCACTAATTGCTGCTTCATCTAGAGTATTTGACAACAACAACTTCCCGCAGCGATATATTCGGCTTCAGTTGTTGAGACAGATACAGAAGCTTGTTTCTTACTTGCCCATGACACAAGTCGATATCCGAGGAAATGGCAAGTGCCACTAGTGCTTTTCCTATCAATTGTGCACGCTGCATAATCCGCATCTGAATAACCTACAAGTTTAAAGTTCGAATCTTTGGTGTACCAAAGTCCAAGGTTAACAGTGCCAGAGAGATATCTTATAATACGTTTCACAGCAATTAAGTGTGCTTCTCTAGGGTCGGATTGATAACGAGCACAAACACAAACACTAAACATAATATCAGGCCTACTAGCAGTAAGGTAAAGGAGTGAGCCAATCATACCTCGATAGAGCGTTTGATCAACACGTTTACCTTTTAAATCTTTGTCGAGTTTGTTGCCGGTGGCCATTGGAGTATCGTATGATTTAGCGTTCTCAAGTCCAAACTTCTTGATTAAGTCCTTTGTGTATTTGGATTGGTTGATAAAAATGCCTTCACTCATTTGCTTGATTTGAAGCCCGAGGAAGAATGTGAGTTCTCCCATCATGCTCATTTCAAACTTGCTCTTCATTAGTTTCTCAAAACGATTGCACAACAATTCATTAGTAGAACCAAATATAATATCATCAACATAAATTTCAACAAGTAATTTATGACCATTATGTTTGGCAATGAAAAGAGTTGTATCGATTTTACCGAGAGTGAAGCCTTTTTCGATGAGAAACTTTGATAGTGTATCATACCATGCTCTTGGTGCTTGTTTGAGTCCATACAAAGCTTTCTGGAGTTTGTACACATGATTTGGAAATTGTGAATCTTCAAACCCAGGTGGTTGAGCAACATAGACTTGTTCTTGAAGTTCACCATTTAGAAACGCGCTCTTCACGTCCATTTGATATAACTTGAAGTTCTTGTGAGCGGCGTAAGCTAGAAATAATCTGATAGCTTCAAGTCTTGCTACGGGCACAAAAGTTTCATCGTAGTCAATTCCTTCTTCTTGCCTATAGCCTTGTGCAACCAATCTTGCTTTGTTTCTCGTGATGGTTCCATTCTCATCCATCTTGTTCCTGAACACCCATTTAGTACCAATTACTCCATGATCATTTGGTCTTGGAACTAGAGTCCAAACCTTACATCGTTCAAATTGATTGAGTTCTTCTTGCATTGCAACAACCCAATTAGGATCTTGGAGTGCTTCATCAGCCTTCTTCGGTTCAATTTGAGAGATAAAAGCAGTGTAAGCATCAAAGTTTGTAGCTCTCCTTGTACGAACACCAACTTGTAGATCACCGATGATATTAGCAATTGGGTGACCTCTAACTTCACGAATTTCAGGAGGTAAGTTAGGTTGAGTCGTAGAAACTTGAAGGTCTTCAATTGGTACATCTTCACCAGATTTAAAGTCATTGAAATTTGGGGGTTGAACTGGCTCAGAATTGAAATTTGGGTTTACACCAGATGCAGCAGTAGAAATAGGCGCGTGAGAGGAATCATGAGGCGCATCATTTGAGTGAGGCGCAATAGAGGATTCACCAGGCGCATTATACATTGAATTAGGTGCATTTGATGTAGATGGATTTCCTTGTGTTGATAGATTCTGATCTTGAGTGGGCGCAACATAAATAGGAGCACCTGTGTCATTTAGCTCAACAGAATCATCAGCAACATTTGGAGCCAAATGTGGCTCAAGGAGAGAATGTTCATCAAAAGTGACATGTACAGATTCAACTATCACTAATGTGGTTCTATTAAAAACACGAAAAGCTTTAGAGTGTTTAGCATACCCAACAAAAATACCTTCGTCGGCTTTGGCATCGAATTTACCTCTATGTTCGTTTCCGTTGTAGAGGATATAACATTTGCAACCAAAGATCTTGAAGAATGCAATGTTGGGAGTTCTACCACGCCAAAGTTCATACGGAGTCTTGTTGTGAAGTTTGTTGATGAGGGAACGATTTTGAGTAAAACATGCAGTGTTGATAGCTTCTTCCCAAAAGTACTTAGGCAATTTAGCTTCATCTATCATCGTCTTTCCCGCTTCAATCAACGTTCTATTCTTTCGTTCAACAACGCCATTTTGTTGAGGGACTCCGGCGGTTGAAAAGTTGTGATCTATCCCATGATCTTCACAATATCGAGCAACACCGTTGTTCTTGAATTCTGTTCCATTGTCGGATCGAACACTAACGATGTCATCTTCTTTTTGGGTTTGGAGCAGTCGAAATAAGGTAGTGAGAATATCATAACAATCATCTTTTGTAATCATCATCTCTACCCAAGTATATCTTGAATAATCATCCACCACAACTAGAGTATACTTGTTTCTTCTAATACTTGCGGTGGAAACTGGTCCAAATAGATCAATGTGAAGCAGTTGCAAACATCTTGTAGTTGAAGGATTAGACTTGCTTGAAAATGACTGCTTCGGTTTTTTGCGAAGTTGACATGCGGCGCACTTTTTGTCATGATGATCAGCAACCTTGGGAAGTCCTTTGACAAGATTATTCCTGCTGAGTTTAGATAGATACTTGAAGTTCAAGTGACTTAAGCGCTTGTGCCACAGCCAACTATTTTCGTTCACACTTTTTGCTACAAAACAAAGATTAGTACTAGAGTTCATACTATGGAAATCAATAATATAAATATTTGTCTTACGATATCCCGTGAGTAAGATAGCTCCAGTTTTGCCATTATTGATAAGACATTGCGTTGAAGTGAAATGGCATTCTAATCCTTTGTCGCAGAATTGAGAAATGGATAATAAGTTGTGCTTGAGCCCTTCGACGAGTGAGACTCTTTCAATGCACACTTTGTCTTTCTTGAGCTTTCCATATGCTACAACTTGACCTTTGTTATTATCGCCAAATGTTACGGAGGGACCTCTTTCTTCATGGACATCTTCTAATAAGGATTCATCTCCAGTCATGTGTCTTGAACACCCACTATCAAGAATCCATTCATAATTTCTAGCTTTTGAAGATCCAGCCATGAAACAAAGAACCTGAAATATAGACATTTAAGCAGGTCCCCTTTATTCCTTTTGGGTCCTAGGGTTAGCAACTTTTGACAACCCACTCTTGCTTGACCTTAGGATTTTTACGTCCGTTGGCATTGGGAGTGAATCGCAAAAGGCATTCCACGGCCTTGTGTCCTGAACAATCACAAATGGAACAATGATGAAAGCCACCAATCACATGAGTTTTCACAAATTCTTTACTTTTCTTGGGGATGGCATTCTTCTTTAGGTCAGATGAACTAGCCTTAACAAAATCTTTCTTTTGAAATTTTGGAGCGCTTTTTCTCGGAGGGCGCATAGGGCTAGGAGGCGCACGGCGATGAGGCGCGTGGCTCTTAGGCGCATAATGAGCACTCGGAGAAGGAGCGCGCCTATTTTCAAGAATGATTTTGCTAGGAGATGGTTCATCTGTAGCTATATCTTTCCCATTAGCTTTCCCAAATTGCTTCGTTGGGTAGACATAATGGAATATTTGTCTCTTGACTTTTTCCTGTCCTTTACCCATTGAATTAGAATGTTTTTCCTTGGGAATTTCAAAGGTTTGTTGGTTGGTAAATTCACTATCTCTTTCAGCACAGACATCACATTTAAAGTTGTCACTAGTTGATGAGAATCCCAAGCCACTTTTATCACCACTGACTTTTTGGGACTCAAATATATTCTCCATAGTGACACGAGAATTGGACCACTCATTTGTAATCTTTTTAAGATCAGTAATTTGAGCAACCAATTCATCGTTTTGAACTTTAAGAAGTGAGTTCTGTTCTGTTAGAAAAGTGTTTTTAACAGTAAGAGGAGTCATGCTCTTTATCTGCTCCTTAAGGAGGGTGAGTTCAGATTTAAGTAGAGATTTCTCGGTCTTAAGCTGGGAAATTTCATCACATGATAGTGCTAAAGCTTCCTTCATACTATCAAATCTAGTAATTACCTTTTCAGCCTTCTTGAACAATTTTTCTTGTTCAGCAATCACTTCATCATTGATTTTGGAGATTGGAGCAGTTGGTTCAACCTGTGGTCTAATGTATGCTCCTTTTCTCAATTTGTTCCTTGCTCCAAGATCACACCGTGAGAATAGCAATCCACCATCGTTTTGAGACGGAGTGAGAAATCCTTGTTCAACGAGCTCGCTGATGGTTGGTCCTTTCTTCTTTTTCACTTCTTGAAAACCTGCAGATTTCTTGATAGGTTTATTCAAGGCATTCATATCGGGAACATCCTTGGAGAAGTCATCATCAAAATCATAAGCATCAACTTCATCATCATTTGCCATCAAACAAACGAGTCCATCATCGGAATCTTCATCGCTCTCATCGGAGTCTGTTTCAATCCAAGTGTTGTGCTCATTTGCTGGTGCTTCTTCTTCAGCAACCATTCCCTTGTGACGAGTGAACTTGGGAGTGAATTTGGGAGTATGGCTGCTCTTCTTCTGCATATATTCAAATTTGGGGATCGGGCAGCTTGATGCAAAATGTCCGGGTTTCCTGCAATTAAAACAAACAAGATCTTCTTTCCTTTTTGAATCACTGCTCCTTGAAAACTTTTGAGGAGCTTTGCTAGTAGATCCTTGAAATTTGTTGGTTGAGCCGGGTCTTGAGAATTTTCTGAACTTTTGAAATCTCTTCACAAATAAAGCGAAGTCTTCATCATCCATGTCTAATAGCTCAGAAGTAGAAATTTTGGGATCGGAACTTTTCTCATCTTGTACAAGCACAGGAACAGGCGCAAGTACAGGCGCAGTTTCTCTGTGCGCCACCATAGCCATAGATTTTGATTTTTCTTCAGTTTCGCTGATTCGCTGAAGTTTGAGCTCGTAAACTTTGAGATTTGCATATAGGTTCCTTAATGTCCATACATCTAAAGTTCCAGCGTCTTCAAGAGCGCTAGAGTTATGTAGGTATCTTGATCCAAAAGCTTGTAGAAAATTTACTTTCAAATCTTTGTTGGTAAACTTCATGCCAAGTGAAATACATAGATTGATAATTTCACAGTAGCGTTCATAAGTTTGCCTCAAGTTTTCACCGGGGAGTTGAGAGAAATTGTTGAATCTCTTTTGTACTTCGTATTTCTTGTTCTCCTTGCAGACCGTGTCTCCTTCAATATGCTCTTCAATAGCATCCCATAGCTCATTAGCGGTAGCACAATGCATGACTTGTTGTTTCATAGCCGTGCTTAGAGTGCTTAGAAGAATGTTTCTTGCTTTGCCATCATTTATAACTCTTCTAATTTCTTCCTCGGTCCATTCTTCCCTTGGTTTTAGAACTGTAGGTTGAGCAGCGTTGGTGCGTGGATTTGGATTCGCCTTCATCGGAATATATGGTCCATAAACGACGGTGTCATGGAGCCTTTCATCGATTGAGTTGAGATGAGTCAATATGCTGAATTTCCACACGTCAAAATGATCTTCATCAAAGACCGGAACGTGAGTGTAGTTTGCAGTTGCCATGGGTTTTGAGTTTGCCATTTAGAATCGGCACCCAAGCTGTTAAGCTTGAAAAACGAAAAATGTTTTATAAAGGTGTTCGCTCTGATACTACTTGTTGGTCCCAAAGGGCAACAAGGGTATGAAAAATAGCTAGAGGGGGGGGGTGAATAGCTGTTTTAATATTCTTTTCGTACCCTTGAAAAACTCAATTGCAAATGCGCACTTTATCAAGTAAGCGTTATGAAATGCGCCTAAGTGAGTGAGTGAAATGCACAGCGGAATTTAGTAATGAAAATAGGCGCAAAGTGTGATAAAGGGGCGCACACACACTCTAAGTATTTTGGCTCAAAGTGGTTGAAATAAGGAACTAAGGCAAATGAAATAACAACACAACACAATTCAGTTCAATCAATCTACAATGAATAAACAAGCAAATAGTGAGTGAAAATAATAACTTGAAAGAAATGACAAGATAATAACACAAGCTATTTGGAGAGGTTCGATCAATGAAAGATCTACGTCCTCTACCAAGATGGTTAGTCTTGGATTTCTAATGGAGATCTTATATAATGAGTGAGTGTTACAAATTACAACTTTTGAGCTCCTACACTAACTCAAGATCTAATTTTCTATGAATGAACAAATCCAAAACAATAACCGGTGTATCTCTTAAAGATGGATCTAAATGATCAAACTTAAAGAGGTGCGTGTGTGAATTTAGGAGCAAGGCTCTTTAGATCTTTATGATTTAGAGCACAATGAAACTAAAGTGTTATGGCTTGAAGATCTGGGCTAAGGATGAAGGTATGAAGATGTTCTTGAGGAAATCTGGAAAAACGAAGGCAATCTTCAAATCTTCAACAAATGCTTTGAGAGAGAAATTCTTGAAATTCTTAGCAAAACTCAGCCACTTCAAAATGTTGAAGTTATGGGGTATTTATAGTGAACTTCAAAAAAACTAGCCGTTGGAAATCCTTGTGGATAAGATGAGCTGTCACTCGTTGATTGGAGCATGCGAATATTATGGCCACTTTGACACTCAACATAAATATGACCGTTATGGACACGTGTCAATAGATTAGGTGCATATGCATCTTTTAACCACCGTTGGATTATTGGCGTAATTTGAATTCTCTTCAAGTCTTTGAGTCTTCAATAAATCACTGAGTGTTGAATACACATTGAGGCGTGTTAAGCCAAGAGGCGCATAAATACTGCGTGCGCTAAGGCATATGGCGCATGGCGCGTAGAATTAAAATGAGGCGCATAGCATTTCTTAGAAGAATGCTTATATGCGCGCGCTAGAAGGCGCATAGGCGCATGGCTCTACTCAAAATGTGATTTTCTTGAATCTTGATCTTCTTGCCCTCTTACTAAGCCTAGTCTATAACAATGGACAACCTAAAAAAATGAAGTATAAATACTTCTTACATGTGGGTCTAAAGTCCATGAAATAAAACTTAGGTGATGGATCAATCAAATCTAATAAATCCTATTACATTAAAACTGAGATATATGTGGGCATACCCAACAGAGGGAATCAAGCCTAACGTAGTTCGGGTGAGAGATTTTAAGGCTACTCAACCCTATGGGCCTTAGGTGGATATTTATTCATCCCTTCCTCAACAGACATGGCTAAAAGGCCGGACTTGGTAAACTTGGCTCTATTCGGAGAGGGTTGACTAAGGGGGCTGGCATGGCTCAGAGGCTCAGATAATGGGCATAGCTCAGTGGCTGGGCTTGATCGACTAGGCTCTATCAGGAGAGGGTTGACTCGAGGGTAACTGGTCTTATGTCCGACTAAGGACTGCCAGGACACATTGGTCAATTTGGTCAACTTTTCTCATGGTGAAGGGTCGACTACACAAACGGGTCAACTTATCTCATGCTGGAGGGTCGACTGCACAAACTGGTCTTATGTCTCTCCAGACTGTCGTCACAATGATAGGTTTTCTCTAACCTGGCCACTCTCGGGGGACAAAGGTTTTCTTAACCTAGTCATGACTATACTGGTCTTATGCCCTACCAAGGGCTGCCGGGGCAATAACATCTTAACTTTCATCCTGGACTTAAGAGGTACGGCCGGGACTTTCACGATTTCACTTTATACCCTGGACTTACAAATTATGGCCGGGCTAGTTTCATACTCTTAACCTGGACTTACGAAGCACGGCCGGGCTAAATTCACTTAACTTAAACTCTTAACCTGGACTTACGAAGCGCGGCCGGGTTAACACAAATTTTAAACTCTTAACCTGGACTTACGAAGTACGGCCGGGTTAATTTCACTTAAACTCTTAACCTGTACTTACGAAGCGCGACTGGGTTAACGCTAATTCTCACATTCTTAACTGGACTTACGAAGTACAGCCGTGTTGATTTCACAAAGCTGGTCTTACGTCCATCTAGGGACTACCCACAATTTCATTTTTACATAATTTCATTGGGAACCTAATCTTTCTAGGTTCAAATCAAGTTGCATGAGCCAAAAGGGGCATTTTTCGGGGGTATTTATGACATTGGTTGGGAAGGGGCTTTAAATGGGTAGGACCACAAAGCTAACTCTCAACAAGAAATCATTAATTCTGGCAGGGCTAAAGTAGCCGTACGGCTAGGGGAGGAAACACTCCTTTTTCATTCAAAATTTAATAAGTACCAATTTCATTAAAGAAATAAATAATGTATTTTTCCAAAAAATACTCCCACTAAATTATACAACCTTCTTATACATCCAATGTATAATATAATTTAGATGGGCTAAGATCCAACTTTAATTTAACTTTGAGTCCACGGAGGTGGACCGCTCAAAACTAAATTAATTAGGTAGATAATCATGTCAATCATATCCCATATGACTCTTAGATCATTTTCTGAGATTCTTTAAGAAATCCAATTTCAAAAGCATGTTAAATCTCATCTTTGCCTAGGCCCAAAACTGTTTTGACGCCTAATTAAGTCCAACCATTTTAAACGTATAAGAACCATTCAATTTAATGCACCTCGCGGAGGCGAACCCACATTAAATTAATGAACCTCATCTTGCTCATTCATGAATAAAATTAATGCACCTCGTGGAAGCGAGCCCACATGAATTCACCCATGTACTTACAAGTTTTTTAATCATGGCATGGCAAAAAGGACTTAAAACTTTCTTGAAGGATTATCACATATATCATACAACACATTTATGAGCACATAATATAAACATGTTACGTATCAAGTTTAGGCACTAAATTAATCATCATTAATTTAAGCATAATATTTATATGTCATTAGTTTCTCTATAATTATGAGGATGAGACTCTTTGAACATTCGTTATCATCTCCAAATCAAGACAACAAGAAGTGTGGCCGACACTAAGCCATAAAGCAACCACAATTCCGCACTAATTCAAGAAACCAAGAAAGTAGTCCATGTGGCCGAAACTAAGCAATAGATGGTCTCGATGAACGTAGGCCAATTGCATCTTCAATTCCACATGGATCTCCAATCTTTGAATCAAGAACTTTGTTTCTCAATTTTAGCAATTATAAACTCTTCATAATTCTAACTTCGTTTTATCTTTGAAACTTTGATTGCGATCAAATTTGGGAAACACAATCTCGATGAACGTAGATTAGCCATCCAAACTTTGAACCAATCTTAGAATCACAAGACTAAAACAAATTGGAAAATCAAACCCAAGATCCACACCCAAAACCCAAATCCCTCCCCCGCGCCAAACCCTAGGTTCGGCCGGGTCAAGGAATGGGTCCGGTCGGACCTCTCTGAAAATCCCAGATTTTTAAAGTTCCAAAATTTATCTCAAAATTGTTTTTCCCGATTCAATTAAGATTTGGTGTTCTTGGTGATCCAATCACCATGATCATCAAAACCTTGAATGAACAATTCAGGAATCCTTGAATTATCAAAACTTTGATCCAATCAAAAATTGATAAGGCAAACAATTTTAAATCCACCATAATTTTTATTGCGATTGAATAGTGCGATTAAAGTTTATAAAACAATAAACCACATAAAATCATATAACACATAAACATCACAATCCAATATTCACATCATGCTAGGCACATAAACAAACAATTTATATACACACAACATGATCTAGTATTGAAATAATCAACATGAACGGGGCTCTGATACCACTGTTGGGTTTCGTAGTAACATGCGCAGCGGAATAAAGCATTTAGATTTTCATGAAACCCAAAGCCATAGATCTGTTCATATGATTATATCAAATACATACAATATAAATACTAGAATACTAACCCTTGATGCCTTTGAATTTGGTCTTTAATCTTGGTGGAGAATTCGAAGCTTGATCATGAGCAAGTAAGAACACGAACATCGAAGATGATAAGCTTCACCCTCTAGCGGTATCCACACCTTGAACGAATATCAAGAACACTTGATCTTGGTTGCTAGACCAAAATTATGAAACACACTTTCACAATATATGAAATTATTATGTGTATGATATTCTTGTTCTTCAATCTAGGGATATCATAGAACAAGAAAATAAACCCTCTCAAACCCTTGGAGGCGCTCACAAACATAAGAAAATCACTAGGTCAGATTTGGGGTGTTTGAACATCTATTTATACTCACAGGTCCTTAACCCTTAAGGTCTTTGAGTCTAAATCCCGTCATAGTTCGAAACTTTCCAAATCAGCCTTCCAGCGGTTGCTCGGCCGCTCCTTTTAAAGTGCTCGGCCGAGTCCTTTATTTTGCGTGGCCGTGCACTCAGATTGTATCATTCGACAATTGTACACTCGGCCGCTCCTTTGAATGTGCTCGGCCGAGTTCTTTAATCTGCGCGGTCGTGCAGTCCAAAATCTGCCAAATTCCAATTTAATCCTTTTAGGATTCGTTCTGATCATGTGTGACCCTCTAGGATTACACTATGTTGGTAATGGGTTCAAACATGATCCCATAAGATATGATTAGGTTCTAGCAAACCGTCATACCTACCCAAATAGTATAACTAGATACAAGTTTGCATTCATTTAGAACATGTCACAATCCCTTTGTCCACGATGTCATTGAACACAAGTCATGGTCAACAAGTCAACTTGTCTTTGTTCAATACTTTCTCGATTCCGAATATGTTGATAATCCATACGACATTGATCTAATCAATTCATTTGAGTCCGGACGAACATTTTCATCAACATCATTCCTACGAGAGGCCTAAGCTTGACATCTCTCCGAAGAGGGACAAATCCATCATAGCTTATTATTCTTCCCTACATGAATCCGATTATGCCAATCATACCCTTTATAACTACCCGGTTAAAGGTAGCGTTTGAATATGTCAAACATAATGTTTATCAAGTGGAAGAGTATAATAACTACATGTCTAAGGATTCAAATGACATAACTAATATGAGATATATATATGACATTGACCATGATATAGATCTCATAAAGCGGGTCATGTCCGGTACTTAACAAGTACCCATAAATCTAACATGATCATTAAGCCTTTATACTAATGCCAAACAAGTACTAGGGATGGAGATTATTATAAGTAAACATGAACGACAATAATAATCAAAACATCTCTTTATTAATATGAAATAAATGATAACAATTACAACGTTTATTAAACGTGCCTAGGGCACCAACACCAACAATTCTCTACCTTTGAATACTTTTTCTCTTGGGCCAACATTGCTCCTATCGACGTATTAGTCACTGTTAGGTAGAGCAAGAGTGGCTTGACCTTGTGCAAGGGTGTAGATACCCCGGGGGTGGAGACCGAGGCTTTAGGCTAGAGCGCGCGAGCTCGTCCTAGGATGTCTAATATTGTTTTAGAGTCGCCACCCATGTTTTTGAGGAACGTAAGAAAACCTAATGTTTATGAGCCTAAGTTTGATTTACGAAAACAGAGATTCTTTGGGATGAGGGGTTCGGGGGTTAGGTTACGAAATGGGAAGTACTTAAACACCCATTTCGCCCGAGCAAAGTCGGCCTTGTTTGTTCATAATTAACTTTAAATATAAATGTGTTCTTCCTATTTGAATGATGATAAAAAAGGGGTTTTAAAGTTTAAAATGTAGGGAGATGACTCCTAGGCCAATTCAATGTAATGAAAGGACCATTGGTGTCATGTCCCAAGTGGTTTTGTGGTGATTGCACATTTGATTGAAGAAGAAGAAGAAGAAGAAGAAGAAGAAGAAGAAGAAAGTTTAAGACATTTACCTATAGTATCCTTCAAAGAGAACCTCTTGAAAAGCCTTGAAAAAGAGGTTGAATACTTGGAGAGAACACTTCTTAAGGTCCAAAGTTTTTTAGTTGAAAAAGGTCTAAAAGAAGTCCCAAGGAAAAGTTTAGAAAAGAAGTGAGGAAAAAGGTCCCTTCCAATGATAGATTGGTGGGGTTTTTATAGTTGAAAGAGGGGAGTTTTTGGGCAGAATCTGTAACTGACACACCCCAGAAGCGCGCGCATCCCACCTAGGCAACGGAAGGCGCGCGCGTCTGGCCCCAAGAGGCGGAAGCACGCGACTCTAAAAAGCAATTTTTGACAGAATGGACTAGAAAGTTAGAACTGTTATTCAGTTTAGCCCCGGGACTTAATGGAGTCCGTTTGGAACTTAACCAAAGTAATAGAAACTTACAGAAAATACTTAAAAGAGGGAGAAACACAAAATCAAGTGTGCAATCGGGGTGAGCGGTCCAAGGCGGGGTGTCTACAGAGCCCCTCAGCGGAGTGGATTGTGAAGCAAACGCACCGACGAAAGACAGACAGCCGCCTAGGACATCACCAAGAAAAAGAAAATACTCGATAAAAGCAGGAATTTGAAATTGCAGGGGATAGAGGTGCGCTCCCTGTGTGAGCGGCTTTGCCAATAGCGAGATCCGTTTGCTGAAAGCGGGATCTGTTTGCTGGAAGTGTCGCGACCCCGAACCCCGCGGCCCGAGATCGCGAGCTGGACGTCGACTAAAAACCAAAACTCTAAAATATAGAAGTTAAAAATTCCATTTTGAACCAAAAGATTATAACACAAGGTTTTACAAATCCAAGATTAAATCAACAATGTACATCCAACATAAGCTCCACAACTTAAACCTAAAAGAATAAAATATACAATTCTTAATGACGTCAATAAAGGGTAAAACTATCCCCAAAAGGTTATACATTTAAATAATGTAAACCGATCCATAACAACCTGCCCCAAAATCTCAATCCTCTCGACGTCCTCCTTGAACCGCGAATCCTAATCCTTTTCCTCCTGGGGGGGGGTTAAGGAAAAACAAAGATGGAAATAAACGGGGTGAGATAAAATCTCAGTAAGTTACTAATGCAACTACATGACATGTTAATATGCAATGACCAATAGCAATTAACATAAGACAGATAGCAGCGGAATAATAAGTGACATGCTGACGAACGGTAACATCCAATAATCAATCATATAAATAAACATATAGCAACAAATGAGAGGCTCCCTATCGCCAACCCTCCCATACCGGTTGGAAATAACGACCAGCTCAACATGCAACACATAAAGCTGAAATAAACACTCATAAGTGGATACATAGCCAAGGTTTCACCCAACTGAAAGAACCAAATAAAGGTCGCTGCGCAGCTTCAATAATCAACAATCAACATCTTCATAGCAGCATGAAAGCTCGAAGAGAAAACCCCGGTCAGAAGCGACCGATCAACCCATCGATCAACAAACCATCTTCATAGTAGCATGAAAGCTGAAGAGAAACCCGATACCGGAACCAATAACCAAATGAAGTGTCACAAAGGACGGGAGACATGCCACAAAGTCATGATCCAAGTAAATCTAAAATGCACACAAAGGAGCTATCTCTTCTCACATCCAAGGCCAATCTGGAGGAGGGTAATAATGGGGCAAAACAATGGTCAACAATCACAATGGACTTGGCTGTGCCATCATAATGTTTCGCATCGCCCAAACACACACAAAATACCAGCTGGACTTTCAAGTAAAGGCTAAGTAATAAAATACTAGCACAATAAACAACCATTGATTCCAAAGTAGGGAATCATACCAATTAATCACCACAAAAGATGCAAACGATTACTCAAGAAGAGTTCAACAACAATAGCACAAGGAGTTTCTCATAAAAGAGTCCAACAACATTGACCATTAAAACATAATGATTCTAAGATAAGACACGTACCAAATACATCCTAAATATGATTCTCACAAGTTACTCATAAAGAGCACAACCCAAACGGTCGCTCACAAATAGCACAATGACTATTACCAAAGTGATCATAAACTTTTACTCAAAAGATATACTAGGACTATGAACTCAACCTCCTCATCACACCTGGAATTCCAAATAAGAAATCCGAATGAATACATCTTAGGGTTAATCGAACCGTAGGTACCCAATTGCCAATTCACGCTTCATCTCCGTTCATAACGAACCCATTCTAAACACCCCAAATGAATCCAAAAGGTTACACTTATTAGAACATGATCACGAACACATCATAAGATGCCCAAACATATACTAAATGATCATCACAAAGATAAGTCAAACCAACAATACCTCAATAAGATGTTCAAAAACCCAATTAACCCTTAATTAATTTCCATCACAAAGGACCCAATTCTATCACTAGAGTGTACTACAATGTTCACTAAGGTCAACTAGAAGGACACCCAAGATTTGGACCAAAACGCATTCCTCAATCACAAAAACCAACAAAATGAAAACTTTCAGAGGACTGTGCGGCCGCCCAAAACCAACTGTGCGGTCGCCCAAAAAGCCATCAAACAAGAACAAAACCTTTCAGATAGACGTGCGGTCGCCCAGACATTTTTGGGCGGTCGCCCAATACTCTGGTCTGCCGGAAATTCGGGAAGAACAAACTGGGTTCTTCCATTTTTTAACCCAAACCAAAACTAAACCAAAATCCAACACTCTTAACTAGCCTATTAACGAACTAAAACAACTTATAGGTCAAAAGAACTCATATAACAACATTTAACAACCAAAATCAAGATTCAAACCCAACATTCATAAAATCACCATTTTTGACCAAAACTCAAATAAATTCCAAATAAATTCGAAACTCAACCAAACTTCAAATATAACAACTCAAGCATTATATAAACATGATATGAACATTTTAACATCAAAATGGGGGAAAAGTAACTTACTTGAAAATAAGGAAAGTTGACGGAATTCGAATATTCTTGATTCTACGCGATCCTATCGACGATCTAAACAAGTTTCATGTTTTAAGAAATGAGAAATAACAAGAGGAAGATGAAGAAAATGAAGAGAGAAGTGAGAGAGAAAAACTTACCCACAACATAGAGAGAGAGAGAGAGATTTTGCTGGGAGATGAAGAGAGTGAGGGAGAAGATGAGTAGGGAGGGAGTAGTTAAAATGATTTTAAAGAACTTATACTTAGGCCCCCTCCTCAACACTACACACAAAACTTACACTCCCTACTTACAATTAAGACCCAACAATACTACACTAACCCAAATAAAATGCTAGGCATGAATTATTATAACTCATAAATTATTAATTAAGAAATAATTTAAATACATAATTAAGCAAATAAATAAATAATAATTATTTATCACCAATAAAATAGAGCCTAGTTTTTGGGTCGTGACATTCACTCCCCCTTAAAGAAAATTCGACCCGAATTTTAACGAGACTTACCCGAAAGACCAAATAGCTACGGATACGATAGTTCCGCCATTTCTCAAATTCCCCAATTGTCCATTCTACCCCACTACAAGGTAACCTTAAATAATGCCTACGATAACACCACCTCTCGAACCGAATCATTCCCTCATTATCTTCATTACTAATCAAAATCCGCAATCAAAATTGGAGAATCTCAATTGCTCCCAAACATAACTCTCGAGATATCCCAAGCTCACCTTATTCATAACCTTAATTACACTGCAAAGGTGTTTTCTTTTGTAAATCGCATACTTAGTAGTATTCCCCAGAAATTCAAAACATCACCATCCCGAGCCTAAGTAGCTTTTAAAATATGAAAGGCTAAAGAAATTTCTATTTCCACAATATCCTCATCGAAATGGCTACATCTCTATGGATTACCATTATAGTGTCTTCACTTTGAGTTAACACCTTAAATTAATAGTACCATGCAAACCCCAAAATTTCTCGTACAAAGTACCCACTTAAATCTATGTTATACTCTCATCCCTTAATTAATCCGGTCTTGAAGCCTAAACAATTCAATATACTCAATAGTCCGCAAAACGATCCAAAATTCATCTTCAAAAGATTTTCTCTAACTCCCATTTAAGTTATAATCCATGCTCATATACCCAAAGGAAATCAACGAACTCTAAATGCAATAGCTAACCCCAGTTAGTCTCTCACGCATACATTTATTGACTTAATGATATTTAAGCTCAATGGTACTACCATCATAATAAACCAATTAGCTAGCAACGTTCCAACTGACCCAGTGCCAAATCATGATATTCCTTAATTATGCCTAAGTATTGATACTCAACTTTCCTCACATACCCTTGGTCCAAATCGCGAAACGCCACCAAGGAGAGATTTAGGACCAAAGAACCACTATTTAACCAAAATTTCAAAATGCCTTTAACATAGATCGAGAAATTATTACTCTCCCAAAATGTATTTAGTCCTTTCTAACTTAACACGCTTACCACCATCATCGATTATAAATTCCACCATACACTCATTACCCATAACAAATCGTATACCTCACCATACTAATCCATTCCGATACATTCACGGAGATGCACTAAAAGTGACCAAAATTTTCCTCAAGAGATCCTCATTGAATCCTCAACTCCTATAACTCAACCGATACAATATGGATTTTGATCTAAATATTAGCATTACAACCTTGTACCACAACACCCCAATTTAACCCAAGCTTCTCCTCAAACACTGGGTACTATTCGGAAGAAAACGAAAATCTTACGAATGATATATACACCCAACAAATTGACCGAAACTAAATACTCGGATTTCAATTAATAAAAGATAGGTATAACTCTACCCAAAGGAACGGTCTCAAATAATTTTAAGAAATCAAGAATGGAGAATATAACCATCCCCTACAACAATAGATTAAAGCAAGAGTAACATCAAAATCTTGTAATAGCAACATGGCTAATTTAGCAGGTGAGACATAACCATACTTAAGCACATCATAAGCACATAAGACTTCATCAGATACCCTAAACTCCTCCATAGGAGTAGACACCTACAACACATAAGTCAAAGACTCAGAAGAAATAAATGCAACTAAATGCACAGAAACACATAAATGCGATGATCCTAAAATGCACGCGCTCGCTCTCACGACGCAAAATAATACCTCCTGAAATTATCCGTTACCTGGTGAGTGCTGATTGATTGCAAATACTCTACCCGAAACCTTGGGCTTCCCCGAAGCATCCCTCTTCTGACCCTGTGATATTCCAGTTCCTGTCCCCGATGACTGAACTCTAAACCTCGGACAATTTTTAACGAAGTGTCCCAACTGACCACACTTCACACATTTTCCTTGCTTCTTCCAACACTTGTCTTCTGAGTGTCCTTTCCTCTGACAGTAGCTGCAGACATTCCCATTTCGTGTCCCCTTATTAGAACCTTGATTTCCTACTGTTGGTTGCCCTTGAAGTTGCCCTCTGAATCGAGTTTGCACTCCAGAATTACCTCTGTTATCCAAATGTTGCTGTTGTGACTTACTCTGCCCTCCTTGCTTACCCGGGTTAACCATCTCAGTCTTCCTTTTGTGTTCCCCAATGTCCTGCTCAATCAAGTAGGCTCGATCCACCGCATCCTGAAAAGGTTGAATTCTTTGGGCTAAAAGTTGAGTCCTAATAGCTGTCTTCAAACCCTTGATCAATCTCATCTCTTTTTGCTCCTCGGTCCGCACAAGGTAGTCACAACACCTGGCTAATTCTGCAAACTTAGCTGAGTACTGTGCTACTGACATCATGCCTTGCTCCAAGCTGAGGAACTCGATCTCTTTCCGGTTTTGATCCACTAGAGAGATAAAATGATCCTTGAATTTCCTCACGAACCACTGCTAAGGATATGGTACAAGAGTCGCATCCCAACTGGTCTTCAGTGCCTTCCACCAATGTTCCGCAGCCCCCACGAGCTTATAAGCTGCAAACAGAACCCTATCCTCATCAGTGCAACCAAAGGCATCGTAGATTTTCTCCATCGATTCTATCCATAGCTCGGCTTTCTTCACATCCGGCTCACCGTCGTACTCACTTGTGTTGGTAGTGGTGCCCTAGGCACGTTTAATAAACGTTGTAATTGTTATCATTTATTTCATATCAATAAAGAGATGCTTTGATTATTATTGTTGTTCATGTTTACTTATAATAATCCCCGTCCCTAGTGCTTGTTAAGCACTAGTATAAAGGCTAAATGATCATGGGATGATCATGTTAGATTTATGGGTACTTGTTTGGAACAAGGTACTGGACTTGACCCGCTGCATGAGATTTATGTCATGGTCTATGTCGTACATATATCTCATATTAGTTATGTCATTTGAATCCTTAGACATGAAGTTATTATAGTCTTCCACTTGATGAACATTGTGTTTGACATATTCAAACGCTACCTTAACACGGTAGTTATAAAGGGTATGATTGGCATAATCGGATTCCCGTTGGGAAGAATAATAAGCTAAATGGATTTGTCCCTCCACGGAGAGATGTCAAGCTTGGGCCCCTCGAAGGAATGATGTTGATGAAATGTTCGGCCGGACTCAAATGGATTGATTGGATCAATAGCATTTGAATTATCAACATATTCGGAATCGAGAAAGTATTGAACAAAACAAGTTGACTGTTTGACCATGACTTGTGTTCAATGACATCGTGGATAAAGGGATTGTGACATATTCTAAAGGAATGCGAACTTGTATCTAGTTACACTATTTGGGTAGGTATGACGGTTTGCTAGAACCTAATCATATCTTATGAGTTCATGTTTGAGCCCATTGCCAACTTAGTGTAATCCTAGAGGGTCACACACAAATAGAACGAATCATAAAGGACTAAATTGGAATTATGGAAAAATGTCAGGTTTTGGCTCTGGCACGGTCGTGCGCCTTAAAATGGCACGGCCGTGCCATAAATCCAAACCAAGGCAAAAGGCTCGGTCCGTTTGGCACGACCGTGCCAAACATAGGGGCACGACCGTGCCAATATTCAGGGAAGGTCTGACAGGTTCGACCCATTTGGTACGACCGTGCCAAATAAAGGGGCACGACCGTGCCAGAATTCCTAGCAGAATAAGGACTTGCCTTAATTAAGGTGACGGGATTTAGGAATCCTAGGTCATTAAGAGTTAATGACTAGGTCCTATAAAAGCATCTTTTCACCAGCCATTAGACATATGATTGTGAGTGCCTCCATAAGGTTTTGAGAAGTTATTTTTCTTGTTCTAAGATCCCAAAAGTGAAGAACAAGAATATTCATAATTCCATATAGTTCTTGCAATTGTGAAAGTGTGTTTCACAATTTGGTCTAGCAACCAAGATCAAGAAGTTGCTTGATATTCGTTCGTGGTGTGGATGCCGCTAGAGGGTGAAGCTCATCATCTTCAAGGTTCGCGTTCTTGATCAAGTTTCAAAATCTCCACCAAAGACCAAGAGAAAAATTTGATAGCCATCAAGGGTTAGTTATTCCTCTATTCATCTTGTTGTATTTGACTTAACCACATGAACGGATCCATGGCTTTGGGTTTCATTAAAATTTTAAATGCTTTATTCCGCTGCGCATGTTACATCGAAACCCAACAGTGGTATCAGAGCCCCGTTCATGTTGATTAATTCAATACTTGGATCATGTTGTGTGTATATAAATTGTTTATGTGCCAAGCATGATATGAATATTGGATTATATGATGTTTATGTGTTTTGTGATTTTATGTGGTTTATTGTTTTAAAAACTTTAATCGCACTATTCAATCGCAATAAAAATTATGGTAGATTTAAAATTGTTTGGATTATCAATTTTTGATTGGATCAAAGTTTTGATATTCTAGGGATTCAAGAATAAATTGTTTATTCAAGGTTTTGTTGATCATGGTGATTGGATCACCAAGAACACCAAATCCTTATTGAATCGGGAAAAACAATTTTGAGACAAATTTTGGAACTTTAAAATTTTGATTTTCAGAAGGGTCCGACCGGACCCATACCTTGACCCGGCCGGACCTAGGGTTTGGCGCGGGGTAGGGCTTGGGTCTTGGGTGTGGATCTTGGGTTTAAATTTCCTATTTGTTTTAGTCTTGTGAGTCTAAGATTGGTTCAAGGTTTGGATGGCTAATCTACGTTCATCGAGATTGTGTTTCCCAAACTTGATCGCAATCGAAGTTTCAAAGATAAAACGAAGTTAGAATTATGAAGAGTTCATAATTGCTAAAATTAAGAAACAAAGTTCTTGTTTCAAAGATTGGAGATCCATGTGGAATTGTGAATGCAATTGGCCTACGTCCATCGAGACCATCTATTGCTTAGTTTCGGCCACATGGACTACTTTCTTGGTTTCTTGAATTAGTGCGGAATTGTGGATGCCATATGGCTTAGTTTCGGTCGCACTTCTTGTTGTCTTGATTTGGAGATGATAACCAAAGTTCAAATAGTCTCATCCTCATAATTATAGAGAAACTAATGACACATAAATATTATGCTTAAATTAATGGAGATTAATTTAGTGGCTAAACTTGATGTGTAACATGTTTATATTATGTGCTCATAAATGTGTTATATGCTATATGTGATGAACCTTCAAAGAAAGTTTTAAGTCCTTTTGCCATGCCATGATTAAAACACTTGTTTATACATGAGTAATTTTATGTGGGCTCGCCAAAGCGAGGTGCATTGATTTTATTCATATTTGAGCAAGATGAGTGAATAAGAGTTTCCTATGCATTTAAAATGGTTGGACTTAATTAAGCGTCAAAACAGTTTTGGGCTTGAGGCAAAGATGAGATTTAACATGCTTTTTGAAATTGGATTTCTTAAAGAATCTCATGAAAAGAACTGAGAGTCATATGAGATATGATTGACAAGAGTTGTCTACCTAATTGATTTAATTTTGAGCGGTGCGCCAAAGCGTACTCAAATTAGATTAAAGCGGGATCTCAACCCAATTAAATTATATTATACATTGGATGTATAAGAAGGTTATATAATTTAGTGGGAGTATTTTGTTTAAAATACATTATTTATCTCTTTAATGAAAATCGGTACTTATTAAATTTTGGAAATTTTGCATATTTGTAGACAATGACTAATAACACTCAATCAATGTCGTTGCGATCGATCCTTGAGAAGGATAAGCTCGAAGAGAATGGTACAAACTTTATGGATTGGATCCGTAGCATAAGAATCGTTCTTAGGCAAGAAGATAAGTTGTACATTCTCGATGGGCCTCTCCCTGCTGAACCACCGCCTACTGCCCCTAGGGTAGAAAGGGACAATTACAAGAAACATCGTAATGATTCTAGAGATGTAAGTTGTCTCATGCTTACTGCTATGTGTTCAAAACTCCAACAAAGTTTGGAACATTTGGAAGCCTATGAGATAGGCGTGGAGTTGAGAACCATGTTTCAAGAGCAAGCTAGGCAAGAGAGGTACAAGACCATTGTTGCATTCACTACTTGTAAAATGAATGAAGGGCAACAAGTGAGTCCTCACTTTCTTAAAATGAAAGGTTATGTAGAGCACCTTGAGAAACTTGGCTATCCAATCCCATTGGAGCTAGCCACGGATCTCATTCTTAATTCATTGCCTAAAAATTATAATCAGTTTGTGATGAATTATAACATGCATGGAATGGATAAGAATCTCTCTGAGTTGCATGGGATGCTCAAAACTGCAGAGATGAAAATTGTGGAGAAAGGTTCTCCCGTGCTCTTGGTTCACGATGGGAAGAAGCCTGGTGCCAAAGGCAAGGGTAAGGCAAAAGTTGTCAAACCCAAGATAAGCAAGGCAAAGGTTGCCAAGGCTTCTGAGGCAAAACCCGATACACAAAAGGATGCAATTTGTTTCCATTGTCAAGAAATTGGTCATTGGAAACGTAATTGCAAGGCTTTCTTGGAAGAGCAAAAGAAGAAGAAGAGCAGCAAGGCTGTGTCAACTTCAGGTATCTATATGATAGATATTCTCCTTTCTACCACTGATTCTTGGGTATTGGATACCGGATGTGGTTCTCACATTTGTCTAAATGTGCAGGGACTAAGGAATAGGAGACTGCTTAAAGAAGGTGAAGTAGATCTACGCGTGGGAAATGGAGCAAGAGTTGCTGCATTAGCCGTAGGGACTTATGAAGTCACTTTACCTTCCGGATTAATTCTTGTTTTGAACAATTGTTATTATGTTCCAGATTTAAGCAGAAATATTATTTCAATTTCTTGTTTGGATAATGAAGGTTTTAAGTTTCTTATTGAGAATAAGAAATTTTCTATTTATTTAAATGATGTGCTTTATGGTATTGCTAATTCATTTAATGGCCTTTATATCTTGGATGTCAAGAATGAAAATAATGTCTATCATGTAAATAAGAAATCTAAACCTAATGATGTAAATCATACTTTTAATCATATTAATGAGAAGCGTATCTCAAAACTCCATGGGGACGGACTTTTGGGTTCATGTGACTTAGAGTCATATGATACTTGTGAGTCGTGTCTTCTTGGAAAAATGACTAAGACACCTTTTATCAAGTTGGGTGAAAGGGCAAGCGACTTATTGGGGTTAATACATTCCGATGTATGCGGACCATTAAGTAGCAATGCTAGGGGAGGATTTCAATACCTCATAACCTTCACTGATGATTATAGTAGATTTGGGTATGTTTACCTAATGAAACATAAAAGTGAAGCATTTGAGATATTTAGAATATTTCAAAATGAAATAGAAAAACAACTTGGCAAAAGTATAAAAGCACTTCGATCAGATCGAGGTGGAGAATACTTAAGTCAAGAATTTGATGATCATCTAAAGAATTGTGGAATAATTTCACAATTGACTCCACCGGGAACACCACAATGGAATGGTGTGTCTGAGAGGAGGAATCGGACTTTGTTAGACATGGTTCGATCAATGATGAGTCAAGTTGATCTTCCAATATCCTTTTGGGGTTACGCTCTAGAAACCGCTGCTTTCACACTAAATCGTGTTCCAACTAAATCGGTTCAAAAGACTCCATATGAGATGTGGAGCGGAAAGAAGCCTTGTCTATCTTTCATGAAGATTTGGGGTTGTGAAGTTTTTGTCAAAAGACTTATCTCAGACAAACTTGCACACAAATATGATAAATGTATTTTCGTGGGATATCCTAAGGAAACTAAAGGATATTACTTTTACAACCGAAAGGACAACAAAGTGTTTGTTGCCCGAACTGGTGTCTTTCTAGAGAAAGAGTTTCTCTCCAAAGAAATCAGTGGGAGTAAAATAAATCTTGAAGAAATTCGAGACCCAGAAAATAACATTGAACCAATAGTGGAACAAGAACAAGAACCACAAGGAGTTGTGGAACCTGTTCAAATACACAAGCATCTCGCAGATCTAGTAGGTTACGATCCGAGCCCGAGAGATATGGATTTCTCGTAACGGAGAGTAATGAGGTAGAAATCATTGAGAATGATGAACCGTCAACCTACCAAGAGGCGATGTCTTCTCCTGATTCGGACAAGTGGCTTGGAGCCATGGAATCCGAATTACAATCCATGCAAGACAATCAAGTTTGGAATTTGATTGATGCGCCCGAAGGTGTAAAAACCATAGGATGCAAATGGGTCTTCAAGAAGAAGACTGACATGGATGGGAAGGTGCATACTTACAAAGCTAGGCTTGTAGCGAAAGGTTATAGGCAAGTTCATGGTATTGACTATGATGAGACCTTTTCACCCGTAGCAATGATCAAGTCTATAAGAATTTTGCTTGCCATTGCCGCATATCATGACTATGAAATATGGCAGATGGACGTCAAAACCGCTTTCCTGAATGGAAAACTTCAAGAGGATGTGTATATGACACAACCAGAAGGTTTTGAACAAGATTCTAAGGTATGCAAATTGCAGAGATCCATCTATCGATTGAAGCAAGCTTCTAGGAGTTGGAATCTCCGTTTTGATGAATCGGTCAAAGAGTTTGGTTTCATCAAGAACGAAGATGAGCCTTGTGTATACAAGAAGATTAGTGGGAGCATAGTGCTATTCCTTGTTTTATACGTGGATGACATATTGCTCATTGGAAACGACATTCCTACACTTCAGTCTGTGAAGACTTGGTTAGGAAAGTGTTTTGCAATGAAAGATATGGGTGAAGCCGCATATATTCTTGGCATTAAGATCTATAGAGATAGATCAAGGAGGCTACTTGGTTTAAGCCAAAGTACATACATTGACAAGGTCATTAGAAGATTCCGTATGGAAAATTCTAAGAGAGGAACCTTGCCCGTGTTACATGGAGTTTCTCTAAGCAAGACTCAATGTCCTAAGACAAAAGATGAGCGTGAGAAAATGAATGATGTTCCATATGCTTCGGCAATTGGGTCCATCATGTATGCCATGATTTGTACTAGGCCGGATGTATCTTATGCTTTGAGTATGACAAGTAGATACCAATCCGACCCTGGCGAAAATCACTGGATAGCCGTAAAAGCGATTCTTAAGTACTTGAGAAGGACTAAAGACTCGTTTTTGGTCTTTGGAGGAATGGAAGATGATCTCGTTGTAAATGCTTACACGGATGCAAGCTTCCAAACCGACAAAGATGATAGCCGATCGCAATCGGGTTTTGTGTTTATGTTAAATGGTGGAGCTGTAAGCTGGAAGAGTTCCAAGCAAAGTACAACCGCTGATTCTACAATAGAAGCTGAGTATATTGCTGCATCGGATGCTGCAAAGGAAGCTGTTTGGATTAAGAAGTTCATAACTGAACTTGAAGTGGTTCCTAGTATTGCTAATCCAATAGACCTTTATTGCGATAATAATGGTGCTATTGCTCAAGCAAAGGAACCAAGAGCACATCAGAAATCCAAACACATACTTTGGCGTTTTCATATCATTCGAGAGATCGTTGATAGGAGAGACGTAAATATATGCAGAGTACCTACTGATGACAATGTTGCGGACCCGCTAACAAAGGGACTTCCACAAGCTAAACATGATGGTCATGTTAGGTCCATGGGTATTAGATACATGGGAGATTGGGCCTAGGGCAAGTGGGAGATTGTTGGTAGTGGTGCCCTAGGCACGTTTAATAAACGTTGTAATTGTTATCATTTATTTCATATCAATAAAGAGATGCTTTGATTATTATTGTTGTTCATGTTTACTTATAATAATCCCCGTCCCTAGTGCTTGTTAAGCACTAGTATAAAGGCTAAATGATCATGGGATGATCATGTTAGATTTATGGGTACTTGTTTGGAACAAGGTACTGGACTTGACCCGCTGCATGAGATTTATGTCATGGTCTATGTCGTACATATATCTCATATTAGTTATGTCATTTGAATCCTTAGACATGAAGTTATTATAGTCTTCCACTTGATGAACATTGTGTTTGACATATTCAAACGCTACCTTAACACGGTAGTTATAAAGGGTATGATTGGCATAATCGGATTCCCGTTGGGAAGAATAATAAGCTAAATGGATTTGTCCCTCCACGGAGAGATGTCAAGCTTGGGCCCCTCGAAGGAATGATGTTGATGAAATGTTCGGCCGGACTCAAATGGATTGATTGGATCAATAGCATTTGAATTATCAACATATTCGGAATCGAGAAAGTATTGAACAAAACAAGTTGACTGTTTGACCATGACTTGTGTTCAATGACATCGTGGATAAAGGGATTGTGACATATTCTAAAGAAATGCGAACTTGTATCTAGTTACACTATTTGGGTAGGTATGACGGTTTGCTAGAACCTAATCATATCATATGAGTTCATGTTTGAGCCCATTGCCAACTTAGTGTAATCCTAGAGGGTCACACACAAATAGAACGAATCATAAAGGACTAAATTGGAATTATGGAAAAATGTCAGGTTTTGGCTCTGGCACGGTCGTGCGCCTTAAAATGGCACGGCCGTGCCATAAATCCAAACCAAGGCAAAAGGCTCGGTCCGTTTGGCACGACCGTGCCAAACATAGGGGCACGACCGTGCCAATATTCGGGGAAGGTCTGGCAGGTTCGACCCATTTGGCACGACCGTGCCAAATAAAGGGGCACGACCGTGCCAGAATTCCTGGCAGAATAAGGACTTGCCTTAATTAAGGTGACGGGATTTAGGAATCCTAGGTCATTAAGAGTTAATGACTAGGTCCTATAAAAGCATCTTTTCACCAGCCATTAGACATATGATTGTGAGTGCCTCCATAAGGTTTTGAGAAGTTATTTTTCTTGTTCTAAGATCCCAAAAGTGAAGAACAAGAATATTCATAATTCCATATAGTTCTTGCAATTGTGAAAGTGTGTTTCACAATTTGGTCTAGCAACCAAGATCAAGAAGTTGCTTGATATTCGTTCGTGGTGTGGATACCGCTAGAGGGTGAAGCTCATCATCTTCAAGGTTCGCGTTCTTGATCAAGTTTCAAAATCTCCACCAAAGACCAAGAGAAAAATTTGATAGCCATCAAGGGTTAGTTATTCCTCTATTCATTTTGTTGTATTTGACTTAACCACATGAACGGATCCATGGCTTTGGGTTTCATTAAAATTTTAAATGCTTTATTCCGCTGCGCATGTTAGATCGAAACCCAACAACTTGGTTTCAACTTTAAGAACTGCTCCAACCCATATCGCGGAGGTGCTACAAGTTCCTCTCTCGGCCCTTGGTCATGAGTTGATTTCACGGCCGCTTCAAACCTCCCTTGAAACATTGCACGGTTTTCATCCCTTAGACCATTAAGATTCTGAGTCCCACTGATGTCTTCACCAGCTCTTCTAGCCATTGAGAATAATTACCTGCATAAAACATCAACCCTTACTCACTCCGAACACAACTACCCTCCTAGGTCATACTAGTCCACCTAGACTTATACTTAGAGCTAAACCATAGCTCTGATACCAACTGTCGCGACCCCGAACCCCGCGGCCCGAGATCGCGAGCTGGACGTCGACTTAAAACCAAAACTCTAAAATATAGAAGTTAAAAATTCCATTTTGAACCAAAAGATGATAACACAAGGTTTTACAAATCCAAGATTAAATCAACAATGTACATCCAACATAAGCTCCACAGCTTAAACCCAAAAGAATAAAATATACAATTCTTAATGACGTCAATAAAGGGTAAAACTATCCCCAAAAGGTTATACATTTAAATAATGTAAACCGATCCATAACAACCTGCCCCAAAATCTCAATCCTCTCGACGTCCTCCTTGAACCGCGAATCCTAATCCTTTTCCTCCTGGGGGGGGGGGGTTAAGGAAAAACAAAGATGGAAATAAACGGGGTGAGATAAAATCTCAGTAAGTTACTAATGCAACTACATGACATGCTAATATGCAATGACCAATAGCAATTAACATAAGACAGATAACAGCGGAATATTAAGTGACATGCTGACGAACGGTAACATCCAATAATCAATCATATAAATAAACATATAACAACAAATGAGAGGCTCCCTATCGCCAACCGTCCCATACCGGTTGAAAATAACGACCAGCTCAACATGCAACACATAAAGCTGAAATAAACACTCATAAGTGGATACATAGCGAAGGTTTCACCCAACTGAAAGAACCAAATAAAGGTCGCTGCGCAGCTTCAATAATCAACAATCAACATCTTCATAGCAGCATGAAAGCTCGAAGAGAAAACCCCGGTCAGAAGCGACCGATCAACCCATCGATCAACAAACCATCTTCATAGTAGCATGAAAGCTGAAGAGAAACCCGGTACCGGAACCAATAACCAAATGAAGTGTCACAAAGGACGGGAGACATGCCACAAAGTCATGCTCCAAGTAGAGCTAAAATGCACACAAAGGAGCTAGCTCTTCTCACATCCAAGGCCAATCTGTAGGAGGGTAATAATGGGGCAAAACAATGGTCAACAATCACAATGGACTTGGCTATGCCATCATAATGTTTCGCATCGCCCAAACACACACAAAATACCAGCTGGACTTTCAAGTAAAGGCTAAGTAATAAAATACTAGCACAATAAACAACCATTGATTCCAAAGTAGGGAATCATACCAATTAATCACCACAAAAGATGCAAACGATTACTCAAGAAGAGTTCAACAACAATAGCACAAGGAGTTTCTCATAAAAGAGTCCAACAACATTGACCATTAAAACATAATGATTCTAAGATAAGACACGTACCAAATACATCCTAAATATGATAATCACAAGTTACTCATAAAGAGCACAACCCAAACGGTCGCTCACAAATAGCACAATGACTATTACCAAAGTGATCATAAACATTTACTCAAAAGATATACTAGGACTATGAACTCAACCACCTCATCACACCTGGAATTCCAAATAAGAAATCCGAATGAATACATCTTAGGGTTAATCGAACCGTAGGTACCCAATTGCCAATTCACGCTTCATCTCCGTTCATAACGAACCCATTCTAAACACCCCAAACGAATCCAAAAGGTTACACTTATTAGAACATGATCATGAACACATCATAAGATGCCCAAACATATACTAAATGATCATCACAAAGATAAGTCAAACCAACAATACCTCAATAAGATGTTCAAAAACCCAATTAACCCTTAATTAATTTCCATCACAAACTTCATCACAAAGGACCCAATTCTATCACTAGAGTGTACTACAATGTTCACTAAGGTCAACTAGAAGGACACCCAAGATTTGGACCAAAACGCATTCCTCAATCACAAAAACCAACAAAATGAAAACTTTCAGAGGACTGTGCGGCCGCCCAAACCCAACTGTGCGGTCGCCCAAAAAGCCATCAAACAAGAACAAAACCTTTCAGATAGACGTGCGGTCGCCCAGACATTTTTGGGCGGTCGCCCAATACTCTGGTCTGCCGGAAATTCGGGAAGAACAAACTGGGTTCTTCCATTTTTTAACCCAAACCAAAACTAAACCAAAATCCAACACTCTTAACTAGCCTATTAACGAACTAAAACAACTTATAGGTCAAAAGAACTCATATAAAAACATTTAACAACCAAATCAAGATTCAAACCCAACATTCATAAAATCACCATTTTTGACCAAAACTCAAATAAATTCCAAATAAATTCGAAACTCAACCAAACTTCAAATATAACAACTCAAGCATTATATAAACATGATATGAACATTTTAACATCAAAATGGGGGAAAAGTAACTTACTTGAAAATAAGGAAAGTTGACGGAATTCGAATATTCTTGATTCTACGCGATCCTATCGACGATCTAAACAAGTTTCATGTTTTAAGAAATGAGAAATAACAAGAGGAAGATGAAGAAAATGAAGAGAGAAGTGAGAGAGAAAAACTTACCCATAACATAGAGAGAGAGAGAGATTTTGCTGGGAGATGAAGAGAGTGAGGGAGAAGATGAGTAGGGAGGGAGTAGTTAAAATGATTTTAAAGGACTTACACTTAGGCCCCCTCCTCAACACTACACACAAAACTTACACTCCCTACTTACAATTAAGACCCCACAATACTACACTAACCCAAATAAAATGCTAGGCATGAATTATTATAACTCATAAATTATTAATTAAGAAATAATTTAAATACATAATTAAGCAAATAAATAAATAATAATTATTTATCACCAATAAAATAGAGCCTAGTTTTCGGGTCGTGACAGGAAGCGGGACCTGTTTGCTGATAGCGAGATCCGTTTGCTTGAAGCGGGACCTGTTCGCTGATAGCGAGATCCGTTAGCTGGAAGCGGGGCCTGTTTGCTGATAGCAAGATCCGTTTGCTGGAAGCGGGACCTGTTCGCTGATAGCGAGATCCGTTGGCTGGAAGCGGGACCTGTTTACTGATAGCGAGATCCGTTTGCTGGAAGCGGGACCTGGAGGACCGTTTGCTTGAATGCGGGACCCGGAGAACTGTTTGCTGAAGTGCGGGGCCTAGAGGACCGTTTGCTGAAGTGCGGGACCCAGAGGACTTTTTGCTTTAAATGGATGTAGATTTTACTCGATGAGGAAGCGGTGATTCTGTGGCTCACCCCGGACCAAGTTGTTGTCATGAGTCGTACTTTGATGTTGACTGTTTGACTTTAACTTTCGATGGGGTGTGGGCACAGTTGACTGCGGAGTGCTTTGTGCTGGGGATGAATTGTAAAAACTGATTTTTGAGAATTAATGGCGTCTGTTACGAACTTCACTCAGCTTGTAGTGGTGGAGCTGAAACTCAGATGAGCATGGATGTGACACCTTGATTCCCGCGTGGGGAGTTGTGTTTGAATTTGTCAGGGAGCAAAGGCGCGTACGTCTAATCTTCACTACGGGAAGCGCGCGCGTCTGAGTGACATGGCGGGAGGCACGCGCATCCTATTTCAGTTCAGCATATATAAACAGACAGTTCACTTTTCCAGCAAGTTTTCAAAATTTCAAAGAACCCTCCAAATTCCAAACCAAATTTTCGCGGAGAAATCACCCCAAAACACTTTCTTGTTGTTCTAGGAGCGATTCTATCATAGAAACGATGTCAGATCGTCAACAATCTCCTCCATTCGAGATGCTACAGGGCGAGGAGCCTGAGGTTGGAATTGAGGCGATGGACCCGAGTTTTCTCACGTACCAGCCGCATACCCATATCTCCCACTTTGTCACAGCGGGATTGGTAAGAATCTTTAATTCTCTTTGTGATTTTCGCGCTTTGGGGTTGCTCTGTTTCACCCGTATTTTTTGCTGCAACTTCTTTTATTGATCGTCGCTGTTTGTTGTTGTTGTTGTTAATTTATTGCAAGAAACATGTTCGGATACCCATTTTCATACCCACATACTCGCATGCATGTTGAAATTTCTGTTTTGGGTTTGTCCGTTTTCTAGCCGTTATGCTGACGAAATTTTCGTTGTTTCTTGTTTCTTTTCAGGAGTGGAGCCGCCTGTCGGAGATTCGAGGCGGAGCTCATGGCCCGGTTACCATTTGGAGTAAGCTGCCCGAGAATGTCAGGGCTCGAGTTCAGGCCACCCATTTCGGCCTCTTTATTACCAGTCTGCCGGCATTGAAGAATGATTCAGATGTTATTCAGGCTCTGAGAGAGAGATGGTGGGACACCACCCATACTTTTCATCTACCTATGGGAGAGGTCACGATGACGCCCACTGACTTCACGGCATTGACTGGTCTGCCATTTGCGGGGGAGCCTGTCCCTTGTGTTTTGAGAGGGACCCTTCAGACTGCTGAGCAATTTCTCGAAGCTTGGCATCCATAATCTTCTCTTGGGGCTTGCTCACGCCAACAACAAAGGGCGATTTACTCGAATGGGCCAAGAACTGATTTATCTTGGGACTATGCAAGCCACTCAAAGTTTGGCATCAAAGGCGTTCTAGGGACTTCACAATCAGCAACCGCTTGGTATCTCGGCATCAAAAGTCTTTTGAAGCCCCATAACCGACAAACCTCTTGGGGCTAGACATCAATCTTCGTTGGGCACACCGGCGACAACAGAATTCAAGCTAGGCAATCCGGACTTCGACTGAACATGACTTAATCTTGGGTTGGCTTCACAAGCACACAATGGTTAAAATGGTTCACCCACGGACTAAAAAAAAAAAAAAAAAAAAAAAAAAAACTTTTTTCTTTTTCTCCTTCTATGTGCAAAAATATGTGCTTTACTTTGCTTTGCTCCATAGCTTCTTCCCCAGAGTTCTCCATCATCCTTGAACTACGCTGGTCTGATTCTCTTAAAGGGATACGTAGGCAGCCTTTGGCACGACCAACCCATCATTCAGAGTACCATCTCGCCAACCCAACATCAAGGGCATTCTCTCATCAACATCTAAAGAATAGACATTCTCCATCAAAGCATCCTCCGCGGACATCAAGAATCCATCTCCACTCAAGCGGCAATGGTAAGTGAAGGTATGAATACATCCGACGCTTTCCTCAAAATCACGCCGCACACAAGATCACTCTTTACATTCTTACTTCTCTCTCATTACAAAGGTGCTTTCAAGATCACATCACACCACGGGCACAATTTCACATCAATCATACATTTCATCGCACAAGCACGTATACCTGCCAAGCACACACATAACATGTACCAACAAAAAGTCAACAGCATGGGAAATTCAGGCATTTCATCCCCAGCAGAAAGTGGTCCGCTGTCGCGACCCCGGACCCCGCGGGCCCGAGACCGCGATCTGGACGTCGACTCTAAAACCAAAACCAAGAAATACCAAGGTCAAAAATTCCATTTAATACCAAAAGGTGATAATCCAAAGTTTTACAAAACCAAGTTTAATAAAAACCAAATACAACTATCATAAACTTCCACAAGTTTATGCCCAACAAAATACAAATATACAATTCTTAGTGACGTCATTGTTTGGTACAACTACCCCAAAATGGTTACACATTTACATAATGGAAACCAACCTATATCAACCTTCCCCAAAAGAACGGATCCACACTCGACGTCCTCTTTCTCGTGATCAGCGAGACTAATCCTTAGCACCTGGGGGGGGTTAAGGAAAAACAAAGATAAAAGAAAGGGAGTGAGATAAATCTCAATAAGTTACTAATGCAACTACATGACATGCTATGATGCAATAAGCAATAAACAATAATTATTATCACATAGCACATAGCAATTATCATATAACAGATCGCAGCGGAAGTAAACACATAACAAAGGATATAGCCAAGGTTTTCCAATCCGGAACATCCAAATAAAGGATCGCTGCGCAGCTTCAATAATCAACAAACCATCATCTTCATAATAGCATGAAAGCCGAAGAGAAAACCCCGGTACCGGAACCAATAACCAAAGAAGTGTCACAAGGGACGGGAGACATGCCACAAAGTCATGCTCCAAGAAGCTAAAATGCACACAAAGGAGCTAGCTCTTCTCACATCCAAGGCCAATCTGGAGGAGGGTAATAATGGGGCAAAACAATGGTCAACATCACAATGGACTTGGCCGTGCCATCATAATGTTTCGCATCGCCCAAACACACACAAAATACCAGCTGGACTTTCACGTAAAGGCTAAGTAATAAAATACTAGCACGATAAGCAACAAAGGATTCCAAAGTAGGGAATCATGCCAAGTAATCACCAAGAAGATGAAATGAACCAACAATACACAATAAAGGTGCTTCAAAGTCCCGATTAACCATTAATGAATTTCAAACACAAACTTGATTACAAAGGACCCAATTCTATCACTAAAGTGTACTACAATGATCACTAAGGTCAACTAGAAGGACACCCAAGACTTAGACCAAAACACGTTCTTCAATCACACAAATTAACAAAATGTAAAGTTTCAGGGGTTCTGTGCGGCCGCCCAAAGTGGGTTGTGCGGTCGCCCAAAAAGCCTCAAAACAAGAACAAAAGCTTTCAGAAAGATGCGCGGTCGCCCAGGAAGTTTTGTGCGGCCGCCCAATCTTCCGGATTGCCAGAAATCGGGAAGAACAACATGGTTTCTTCCATTTATATACCCAAAACACATTTCCACCCAAAATCCAACATTCCAACTAGCATACTAATGTACCAAAACAACTTATAAGTCTAAAAGGACTCCTAAAACAACATTTAACAACCAAAATCAAGAATCAAACCCAACATTCAAGTTTTCACCATTTTTGATCAAAACCCAAAATAAATTCCAAACAAATTCAAACCCAACCAAGCTTCAAATGTAACACATCAACCATCATATAAACGTGATATGAACATTTTAGCATCAAAATGGGGGAAAAGTAACTTACTTGAAATTAATGAAAGTTGACGGAATTCAATTCTTTTTGGCTCTACGCGATCCTATCGACGATCTAAACAAGGTTCATGATTTAAGAAATGAGAGATTATGAGAGGAAGAGGAAGTAAATGAAGAGAGATGAAGAGGATGAGAAAACTTACCTTTCTATGGAAGGAGGGAGAGAGAGTGTGCAGGGAAATGGAGTGGAGTGAGGGAGAAGATGAGGAGTAGGGAGGGAGTAGTTAGAAAATGATTTGAAAACTTACACTTAGGCCCCCTCTCTCACACTACACACAATACCACACTCCCTACTAACAATTAAGACTCAACACTCCCACACTAGCCCAAATAACTCGAATAAAATGCTAGGCATAATTATTATAACACATAAATTGCACACATAATTATTTAAATAAATAATAATTTAAATAAATAAATAAGCAAATAATTAAATAAAAATCATTTAATTACTAATAAAATAGAGCCTATATTTCGGGTCGCGACATCCGCAGTCAACAACGACTACAGTCCAATGGCAACAACTTGGTCCATGGTGAGCCACGGAAAACAACATCTCTTCATCAAGCAATCCCCCTGCGGACTATAAGTTGGCCACGGTGGGCCGACTCATGCCACCGAACTCCTTTTCAATTTTCATCAGCAAGTGCCGCACAGCGCATCAGAATATGCCGCACCGCGCACCAGAATTTCCATCTATAGACTATAAACACACCTTTTTTTTTCAAACTGCGGCCGTGGTGGGCAGCCTCAAGCCACCACACCCTTTCCATCCGCAAAAGTCGCTCACACAGGGAGCGCACTCCTATCCTTTGTAATTTTAAATTCCTGCTTTATCGAGTCTTTGTTTTCTCTTGTCGATGTCCTCGGCGATTGTCTTTCTTTCGTCGACGCGTTTTGCTTCGCAATCCACGTCGCCGAGGGGCTCTGTAGACACCCCGCCTTGGACCTCTCACCCCGATTGCATACAAAGTATTTTTATTTAACTTATTTTTGTTGATTTCTGTTACTTCGGTTAAGTTCCTAACTGATTCCGTTAGTATTGGACTAAACTGCATAACAGAGTTAAATTTTAGAGTCATTTCTGTCTTTCTGTCATTTTTAGAATCGCGCGCTTCCGGCACTGCTAACGGGCCACGCGCGCCTCCCGTCCCAAAGGCGGGACTCGAGCGCTGTCCGATATGGCAGTAACGGATTGCACCTTATTTCCCTCCCTTTTCTTATTTACAAACATCTTTTCTTGATCACAAAAACCATCTTTTTACATCCACATTCATCCCTCCTTTTCTCATTAACTCCCAAACCCAAATTCTAAGCCTTTTCCCAAAAACTAATATTTCTTTCATTTATTATTTGATTTCTTTTATTTCTTTTATTTTTCTTTTATTCATTTATCTTATTTGTGATTGGCTCATTCCATTTCACATGGATGACCAATTTCCCTCCATCATTTCCCTCTCTTTTTTACCTATAAAAACCATCATCTTCCACCTTAGAAAGGGACTCGAACCTTGATTCACCAACTACATTATACACAAATTCTCCCAACAAGAGTTCTTAGTAACAAGACTCTACACAAATTGTTCTACAACAATTTCATTACAACAACAACACTTTCAAGTCAAGGTTCCAAGTCCTCTTTCTCAAGGTACAACTCCATTTTCTTCCTTTGTGTTCTTCTTCTTGATGTATGCAATCCCCATTAATGGGACATGACCAACATGACTACTTCACATATTGAAGTTAGTTAAGGTTATCTCCCTACATTTTAATCTTAACTTTAATTCACCATGTTAATTTCTCTTCATCTCTTAATATAATTCTTTAACATTACTTGTTACATGTAATCTTTATCATTAAATAAATAAACAATTCTATTTTATTTCCCCTTTATTTCCTCTTTTCTTCTCATCACAATTGTTAGCACATTTCTATTTAATTAATTGAAGGACATGTAAATATTAGAACACCAATAGTAGCAAGACCCGCGTAAGCGGGGCGGAGTGGGTGTTTAAGTACTTCCCACTCCGTCACCTAACCCCCGAACCCTTTTCTCCCGAATCTCTGGTTTTGTACATAAATTAGGCTATTTCTAGGTTTTTCTTATGTTCCTTTAAAAACATTGGTGGCGACTCTAAACAATCTAAAACAAGTTAGACATCCTAGGATAATTCACCGCTCTAGCCAAAGCCGTGGTTCCCCGGGGTATCTACACCCGTGGAGAGCTATTTATGCTTTTATTGAGCACACTCTGATTCCCACCCGCTCGAGGCTTCTGATGAGCTCAGTGGAGTGTATGGCGATGTATCTTGGAGAGAGAGTGTTTTGGCAGCATGGTGTCCAGGTGGCGGACTTCCACCACCCTCCTAGGCCAGCGGTTCCTGATGTTCCTCCTTTCTATCCTCGCAATTGGAGGGCTCTTTCAGAGGAAGACCGGGAAGTCTATATTGCGGGGGTTGATGCTGTCCTTTTCATTCATCTAGAGCAGGATTATGGTTTATTCAGGGAGCATAACCTCCAGCAGGGTTTCATGTTTACTGATCCGAGGGAGACACATGCTGCTCCACAGACTTCGGCTCGATTCTATCCCACCAGCGCTGGATATTGCCTTGATCCACCTCTGCCTCCTTCATATTATACTTATTCATACTTTGGGGTGTATGAGGAGCAGATGGAGATTGTTCCTGAGGACATGTCGCCGAAGAGAGAGCCTCCTGTTCAGGCTGCTGTGGTATACTTTTCTGACTGTCTTTGCATTTCTCATTTCCAGTCCTGCTTTTCTGTTCCTTGTGCTGATGCAATTTTCTTTTTCTGTCCTTTGTTGTAACATGTACCTGTAGCTGCATATAGGCATTTAGGCAGACAGAACAAAGGGATGAGGAGACTCCGTCAGCTGGAGGAGAAGGTGCTAGGGCTGTGCAGGGACATTGCCGCCATGACTAGAGATACTGCTGGTGCTATCTCTGATGCTGCGAGAGGGGCTGCCCAAGGTGCTCGGGGCATGGGAAGAGGCTGCAGGGATGCTGCACTGGATATTGATGAGGCTGTCTCTTCAGCGGGGCAGTCACTGAGCAGGAGTCTGAGCCGAGGAGGTAGCCAGAGCAGGGGCGGTGCTAGTTCATCAGGGAGAGTTGCCAAGAGGACCCGGCATGATGTTGTGGTGGAGACATCTGAGGAGGAAGAATCCGCTGATGATGATGATGATGACGAGGAGACTCAGAGCGGAAGTGGGGGTGGGCACGGTGCTGCCGATGATGATGATTCTGAGTAGCCTTTGAGAGACTGAAAACACTTTTGATTTACATGTAATAAACATTTAGCATGTATTTACAATCCTAGTTATTTACTACGCTTTTTTAGTTATCTGTCTAGACTCGATCCTGAGTGTCGACTCTTTTACAAACAAATGTGTGCCCAAAGCGTGCTTCCTGTCGTCGTTTGAGCTTCTCTTGTTGCTGGGATTGATCTTTTCTGCAGGTTGAAGGCGTTGGAACGCCTGGGTTCTGTTCTGAACTGACAAAGGTTATTTCTGTTTCTGTCTGCTGTCAAAGGCGCGCGCATCTGAACTTGGGAACGGGAGGCGCGCGCGTCTTGCATCATTTGTCGGAGGTGCGCGCTTATGGCTTGCTGAATTCCAGCCCCTTTATTTTCTGAGCAGAGCACTCCAACAGCAATAAATTTAAACCATTTTCGATCAGAATGATCACACAGCAATATTCTGCATCCTTTCCCTTACTCTATACCTCAAAATTCTTGTAGCGATGGCCCCGATGACCTTTACTTTTGAAGTCAAAGTTTCCGTCCCCGAAGGTGATAAGTCCGTCCCCATTACTCCAATTGTGAAGGCGCGTCCTAGCGTCTTTGACCGTTTGGGAAGGCCAAATGAGGGTATTGTTGCCGTTGATCCCGTGAAGCCGGTGGTCCATGTGAGGGATTATAGGTCCCGTTACTTGCCTAAGAAGAAGAAAGGCAAGGGAAATTCTTCTCATGTGTGGAAGCGCCCCATGGTTGTTCCCGCTAAGGTTCCGCTTGACAATGGTAAAGGGAAGGCCGTTGATGAAGCTCCGTCCCGTCCTAGTGTCTTTTCTCGTCTTGGTGGTCTCGAGAATGCTCTGCCCCCATCCAAGAAGACTAAAGGCCATCCCCAAAAGCAATGGGTCCCCAAACCGAAGAAAGATTAGATATTTCTTTGTACCCCACGAGATTGCAATTAAAAATAGACCACTTGTTAGGATTTTAATGTTTTATGTCTTTTATTAGCTCAGCAAAATCCGTTGTAATGATGAAAAATAATTCAAGAAATGAATAAAAATTGCATCTCGTTAATTTGAAATGATTTGGGTATTTGTTTATATTTTAGACCGCACCCGAAGGTTTCCTACGTTCCTCCAGTGTAGAGGCTTAGGTCTCCGTAGTTCAAACAAACAAAGACCATTTTTTTTTTGTGCACCCTGTTTTTTGCCTAGACCGCCATTTCGGGTTTTCAATCTAGCGGGCTTCTTTTTTGCACGTGCTCTAATTTTTTCCTAGGCCGCCCTTGCGGGTTTTCAACCTAGCGATCTCTTTTTTTTTTTTGATGGTCTTCGTTTATTAGACGTAAAATCTCTGCAACTTGTCGAGGTTGACTTCCTTTGGCAGCTGATCTCCGTCTAAATCCACGAGTCAGACTGCACCGCCGCTTAGTATCTTCTTGACTACGTACGGACCGATCCATCGGGGTCCCCATTTTCCAAGGGGGTTCATGGCATTAGGAGGGTGTTGTCTTAGGACCAAATCTCCCACACTGATGTTTCGGGGCTTCACCTTTTTGTCGAAAGCCCTAGCCATTCTTTGTTGATAGGCCCTCGTACGTTCGATTGCCCTTAGCCTTTTCTCGTCGAGTAGGGCTAGCTGTTCATATCGACTTTGCATCCAATCGACTTCATTGACTTGGTTCTCGAGGAGGACCCGTAGGGATAGGACTTCGAGCTCTATTAGGAGTACAGCTTCGGAACCATATACCAGTGCATAAGGAGTTTCTCCAGTCGCTGTCCGTATTGACGTGCGGTAGCCCCATAATGCTAGAGGTAGCTTTTCGGGCCAATCCTTTCTGGTGGAGGCCATTTTCTTCACAATGGTCTCGATTGTCTTATTAGCTGCCTCGACCGCGCCGTTTGTTTGAGGGAGGTATGGAGATGACTTATGCTTAGTAATCTTGTATTCTACCAGGAGCACGTCCATCTCTTTCTCAAAGTGAGAACCGTTGTCTGAGATGATTTCATGAGGAACGCCGTACCGGCACATGATGTGGGTTTTTACGAATTCGGCCACTTTCTTGGCGTTGAGAACTCAGTAAGCCTGTACTTCGACCCATTTTGTAAAATAGTCCACGGCTGCTAGGATGAAAGATTGTCTGTTGCTGCCAGTAGGGTGAACTTTGCCGATGATGTCTATGCCCCAACAAGAGAAAGGCCAAGGCGCTGTCATATTGTAAAGCTGTGAGGGTGGAGCGTGCTGTAGATTGGCATGGAATTGGCATTTGGCGCACCTATTGACTTTCTCGATGCAGTCCCTTTCCATGGTACTCCAATAATAACCCATGCGGAGTATTTTCTTGGTCAACATAAACCCGTTCATGTGGGGCCCACATTCACCTTCGTGGATCTCATGCATTATTTCTTGAGCTTCGGTCTTATTTGCGCATAGGAGATTGATCCCTTCATGGTGCCTTTTGTAGACTCTGTCCCCAATCAGTACATATCGGGAGGCTAGTCTTTGCAATGCCATTTGGGACTTCTTATTGCTATTCTCGGGATAAGTACCATCCTTGAGTCGAGTCTTGAATTTTCGAGGTGGATAGCGATTGGAGTATACATGTCCTTTGGATCAACAAGTAACATCCCTATGCCATATCCATGCTTATTGGCTGCGCCATCGAAAAAAAGTTGCCACTTATTTTCTTCTGTTGTGGCGCAAATTAAATGCTCGTCGGGGAACTGTATATCTTCCCCCTTCATTTCGTCACACGGAAATTCAGCAAGCTGATCACTTAACACTTTCCACTTGATGGATTTGAGTGTGACGTAAGTGATATCGTAGCCGGCGAGCATGAAATACCATTTTGCTATTCTTTTTGACATGAAAGGCTTCTTGAAAATGTAGCGGAGCGGGTCCACTTTTGCTATCAACTTGATTGGGAAGGCCTCCATGTAATGCTTGAGCTTTTGAGTAACCCAAACCAATGCAGCACAAGACTTCTCTAAGACAGAGTAGTTCTTTTCAGCTCCTTGAAACCGACAGCTGACAAAGTAGATAGCATTCTCTTTTGTGGAGTCTCGCTGTTCTTGTGCTAACATAGCCCCTATGGCTTCATTATTGACAGTGAGATAGAGCAAGAGAGGCTTCTCCTTGTGCAGTGGAACCAAAACTGGAGGGCATGTCAAGTAATGCTTCACTTGGTTGAAGGCTTCTTGGCAAGCATCAGTCCATTCTAGAGCCACATTCTTTTTGAGTAGCTTGAAGATCGGCTCACACATGGAAGTGAGTTGGTTCACAAATCGACTGATGTATTGAAGTCTGCCCATGAAACCTTTGATTTCCTTCTGCATCTTTAGAGGAGGCATGTCAATGATTGCCTTGATCTTGGAGGGATCGGCTTCAATTCCCCTCTCAGTGACCATGTAACCGAGAACCTTTCCTCTGACGACCCCAAAAGTTCACTTTGCGGGATTGAGTCTCATGTTGTGTTGTCGAAGTCTTTCAAAGAATTTGCGAAGATCGATAAAATGTTGACCGTTGGTTCCCTTTGAATGGATGATCATGTCGTCTACATAGACCTCGATTTCTTTATGAATCATGTCATGGAATAGATCCGTAACAACCCTCTGGTAGGTAGCCCCAGCATTCCTTAGTCCAAACGGCATGACTGTATAGCAGAAATGCCCCACGGTGTTGTGAGCTGTCTTGTGTTGATCCTCTTCGGACATGAGAATTTGATTGTAACCGGCAAAACCATCCACAAATGAGCGGACTTCATAGTTGGCAGTCGAATCGACGAGCATGTCGATGTTTGGTAGTGGAAAATCATCTTTCGGGGAAGCTTTTTTCAAATCCCGGAAGTCCACACAAACTCGAACCTTGCCGTTTGCCTTTCTGACTGTCACAATGTTGGCTAACCAAGTCGGATACTCAATGACTTTGATGAAACCCACACTGAGGAGCTTTTCAATCTCTTCTTTGACTTGTAGAGACCATTCTGGCTTGATCTTTCTGAGCTTCTGCTTTACTGGCTTGGCGTCCTCTCTGATCGGAATTCTGTGCTCCGCGACCTTTCTGTCCAAACCCGGCATGTCTTTGTACGACCATGCGAATACATCCACAAACTCTTTGAGCAGTGCAGTCAATCTGTCTTTGTCTTCCCCTTTGAAGAAGCTGCAAATCTTTGTTTCTTTCGGCTCTTCGTCGGTACCCAGATTAACAACATGCAATTCCTCATCAGCCCCTGGACCATTTTCACCACGACAACGAACCTGTTGATCTAGTTCATTTAGGTATGTTATGTTTTTGTGGTCTATTTCATCATAATTTGAATCGTTATTAACTTGTTCATTAAGTTCGTTATTAGTTAATTCATCATTTATGATGTTTGAAATCTCGGGGTACTCAGAAATATCGAATTTTTCATTAGCAAAGAAAAGAAACACACGCTCGGCTATTCCCTCCATATCCTCTTGGGTGAGGGTATTAGAAACTCTCTCGGACTCGAAAGTAAGTGTGAGCCGCTCTTCCTTTGTTGTTGTACGGGGCATGCAACCCATTTCTCGGATCAAGAAATCCTCGGATACTATGGGCCCCTTCGTTGAATACCAGTTGTTGATTGGCTCGGAGCTTGGCGGGATCTCATTGATGGTTTCCGTTCTGACGACGGTGTTGTAGATGGCGTTGACTTGACAATCGTCCATGATGGCAAATTCTTCGAACATGGAGGCTAGATCGGATAGTTCTTCCCCCACGGTAATCTCTACCTCGGACTCTATAGTCACTTTCTTGCCCCACCACTCTCGGGGTGACGTTGGAGTAGGCTCCCTTTCTTGTGTCGGAATTTCACAATCAGTGAAGATCTCGAGACCGGGCTTTCTGAAGCCCTTGTTGTTAACCCATGGTTCGGGAAAGATCATGTACGGAACATCTTCCCCTTGGCGAACAAAATAACCGTTTAGTGTGTTGCAGTAAGGCTTAAGTTAGGGATTTCATATTGTCGACCTTCTTTGCGAGCTCGGGTTTTTTGACTCTTGACTGCTTGCTCGTATTTCAAGTCATCTTTGGTAGGCTCGTATCCCAGACCAAACTTGTTCTTGACAAAAGGAACTTCTACGGGGTGCAATATCCCTTGTTGATGCTTCCCTAGGCCTACACCGGGAAAGTAATTCATGTTCCTCATCATGCGGAGGAATTTAGGATTGCCGAGGGTCCATTGTCTGTTTCACCCTTCTTTGTCGATGGTGTTGACGCCGGAGAGAGTGGAATCTTCAATCCCGTGTTGAACTTGGTGAACGGGTTATCCCCCATTTCTGTGGATGGTGACATTCTCGGCCATGACGGTGACTATCTCGTCCCCATTTCTGATCTTGACACATTGATGGAGAGTGGAAGGGACCGCATTGGAACTGTGGATCCATGGTCGGCCCAAAAGCAAGCTGAATGAAGCAGGGACATCAAGTACTTGGAATGGGACGGACATGATCATGCTTCCAAATTCGATATCAACTTCTAGCATTCCCATGACTGTACGGGCAGTGCTATCGTACCCTTTAATGACTTGGGCGGAGGGTTTTAAATCGGAGCTTTTGAGCCCCAGTATGCCCATGACTCGGCTAGGCATTAAGTTGAGTGCAGAACCACCGTCTACTAGAACTCTTGAGATGGGTCTCCCTCTTGCCCTTACTTTGAGGTAGATGGCTTCATTGTGTTTGGACCCAAATGGCGGAAGGTCCATGTCGCGACCCCGACCCCGCGGGCCCGGAGTACGCGAGCTGGACGTCGACTTAAACAATAAACTCTAAAATAATGAAGATAAAAATTTCCTTTTATACCAAAAGATGATAACACAAAGTTTTGAAATCCAACTTGAACAACAAAATATAAACTAGTGTAAGCTCCAAAAGCTTACACCCAAAATAATACAATATACAAATTCTAATGACGTCAAGTTTGGTACAACTATTCCCAAAAAAGGTTACACATTTATATAATGTAAACCCACCAATAACAACTTGCCCCAAAAGCTCAACCCTCGTGACGTCCTGTCTCGTGATCAGCGAGTCTAATCCTTTCCACCTGGGGGGGGGGTTAAGGAAAAACAAAGACAAAAGAAAAGGGGGGTGAGATAAATCTCAATAAGTTACTAATGCAACTACATGACATGCTATGATGCAATAAGCAATAAACAATAATAAATATCACTGAGCACATAGCATTTATCAATTAACAGATAGCAGCAGAAATAAACAAGTAACAAAGGATATTAGCCAAGGTTTCCCCACTGATATAACCAAATAAAGGTCGCTGCGCAGCTTCGATAATCAACAATCAACATCTTCATAGTAGCATGAAAGCTTGAAGAGAAAACCCCCGGTACCGGAACCAATAACCAGTAATAGCAAGGGAATATGACACAAAGTCATATCCCAAACCGAACAGCTAGAATGCTCACAAAGGAGCTAGCTCATCTCACATCCAAGGCCAATCTGGAGGAGGGTAATAATTGCGCAAAACAATGGTCAACGTCATAATGGACTTGGCTTGTGCCATCATAATGTTTCGCATCGCCTGAAACACACACAAATACCAGCTGGACTTTCAAGTAAAGGCTAAGTAATAAAATACTAGCACGATAAACAACTAATGATTCCAAAGTAGGGAACCATTCCAAATAAATCACCACAAAGGTAAACCAATCCAAACAACGCATCAAAGATGGCTCACATTCTCGAAACGATACTTAATCAAATTCCATGACATATTTATTCATAAAAGAACCAATTCCAATTAATAAGGTGTTTCACGATGTTAACTTAAGTTAATTAGAGTAATTAAACTTAAACTAGATAAGCCATTAGTCTTAAACCAAGCAAAAGGAAGATTTCTGGAACAGGGGGCGGGCGGGCGCTTGGAGGGGGTCGGGCGGGCGCTTAATTGACCAGAAGGTCTGGCCGCATAAAAAGCTGGGTAGGCGGGCGCCTGGTCCAACCCGGGCGGGCGCCTGGTCTGGTTCTTGGCCAGGAAAACAGAGCTGGGTTCTTCATTTCTTACCCATTTTCACAACACTCAAAATCAATACTTCCAACATGATCCCCAACGTGCCCAAACAACATCTAACCAAAAAGGGGACCTTAATAACACCATTTATCAACCAAAACCAAGATCAAATCCCAACATTCATCAAAATCACCATTTTTAACCAAAACCCAAAATAAATTCCAAATAAATCCCAAACTCAATCAAACATCAAATGTATCAACTAAAGCATTATATGAACATGAAATGAACACATTAGCATAAAAATGGGGGAAAAGCAACTTACTTGGGATTTCTCAAAGATGACGAATTCAAATATTTTTGGTTCTACGCGATCCTATCGACGATCTAAACACATTTGATAAAATGAGAAATAAGAAAAGATGAGAGGAAGATGAAGAAAATGAAGAGAGAAGGGAGAGAAGAAACTTACCCACCAATGAGAGAGAGGGAGATTGAGCTGGGAATGGGAAATGAGGGAGAGGGTGAGGGAGAAGAGTAGGGAAGGAGTAGTTAAAATCATTTTAAAAAACTTACACCTAGGCCCCTCCTCACTACTAACACTAACCAAATTTCCCCACTAACTACTAAAACCCAAAAACTCTACACTATCACAAATGACCCAATTAAAAAGGCTAGACATAGCTTATGATGAAACATAAAATGCACACATAATTATTTAAATAAATAATAATTCAAATAAGTAATTAAGCCATAAACAAATAATTAAATAATTATTATTAGAAAATAGAGACGGGTTTTCGGGTCGTGACATTAACTCCCCCTTAAAGAAAATTCGACCCTAATTTTAACGAGACTTACCCGAATTAAAAAGCCACGGAAATTTCCTCTCTATCTCATCACGAAGCTCCCACGTCGATTCTTCCACATTATGATTCCTCCAAAGAACTCTAACCAACGGAATGCTTTTGTTCCTCAACTCTTGGACTTTGGCATCAAGAATCCGAACCGGTCGTTCCTCGTAGGTCATATCCGGCTCTATATCCTCCGATACCCTCGGTAACACGTGAGATGGATCATGAACATACTTCCGAAGCATAGAAACGTGAAAAATGTTATGTAACCGGTCCAAAGATGATGGTAACGCAAGTCGATACGCAAGAAATCCCACCTTTCCCAGAATCTCAAACGGACCTATAAACCTCGGAGCCAATTTACCTTTCTTCCCGAACCTTCGAATACCCACCTTCGGAGATACTTTCAAGAACACAAAATCACCGGTCTGAAAACTAAGATCTCGCCTTCGGTTATCTGCATAGCTCTTCTGTCGACTCTGGGCTGTTTTCAATCGATCCCGGATAACTCTAACTTTCTCAACTGAATCCTGAAGCAAATCAATACCCACAATCTTCGCTTCACCGACCTCATCCCAACAGATAGGCGATCTACATTTTCTCCCATATAAGGCCTCATAAGGTGCCATCTCGATACTAGCCTGATAACTGTTGTTGTAAGAGAATTACACTAATGGTAAATGTCTATCCCAAGAATCGGAAAAGTCTATCGAACAAGCTCGCAACATATCCTCCAAAATCTGAATGGTCCTCTCGGATTGACCGTCGGTCTGAGGGTGAAAAGCTGTGCTGAATCGCAAATATGTACCCAAAGCTTCCTGAAACGCCTTCCAGAATCTAGAAGTAAACCTCGGGTCTCGATCTGACACAATGCTAACCGGAACCCCATGCAATCTCGTAATCTCATCAATGTAAAGGGTCGCAAGCTTTTCCATCGAATACCTAATGTTAATAGGCAAGAAATGTGCACTCTTGGTCAGTCTATCCACGATTACCCAAACACTGTCATACTTCCTACGGGTACGAGGTAGTCCCATAACGAAATCCATAGTCACATGCTCCCATTTCCACTCCGGAATCTCTAACGGCTGAAGTAGTCCTGCGGGTCTCTGATGCTCGGCTTTGATCTGCTGACAAGTTAAACATCTCGAAACATACTCGGCTATTTCCCTCTTCATATTGTTCCACCAAAAGTGTTGTTTCAAATTTTGATACATCTTCGTACTACCCGGATGAATAGTATATCTCGATTTGTGACCCTCATCTAAAACTTGCCTCTTTATTCCACCAACATCAGGTACGCACAAACGACCACGGAAAGTCAACACCCCATTCGAACCCATAGAAAAATCCTTGAAGTTCTTTTCCTTCATTTTACCCATTACCTTCACTAACTCAGAATCTTCTTTTTGAGCTTCTTTTATCCTCTGAATTAGGGTCGGAGATATCCTAATATTCGCAAAAATAGCCCCATGTCTCGATTCACGAGGACACCAATCTCGAACATCCTCAAGCATTTTCCACTCTCGAACCATCATCGAAGCCACATAAGACTTTCTACTAATCGCATCGGCTACCACATTCGCCTTCCCCGGATGATAAGAAATCGTACAATCATAATCCTTTAAAAGTTCCATCCATCGACGCTGACGGTTGTTCAATTCCTTTTGAGAGAAGAGATACTTCAAACTCTTGTGATCGGTAAAAATCTCAAACTTCGCTCCATATAGGTAATGCTTCCACTTATGCAACGCAAAGACTATCGCAGCCAACTCCATATCATGAGTAGGGTAATTCTGTTCACTAGGGGTCAACTTCCTCGAAGCATACGCAATCACTTTCCCATTCTGCATCAAAACACAACCCAAACCCTCTTTCAAAGCATCACTGTAAATTACTAAATCATCATTTCCATTCGGTAACGCAAGAATAGGAGCCGTAGTTAATCTCTTCTTTAATTCATCAAAGCTGCTTTGACATTTTTCACTCCACACAAATGGTACATCCTTCCGGGTCAACTGAGTCATCGGAGTAGCAATCCTCGAAAACCCTTCTATAAACCTTCTGTAATACCCGGCTAAACCCAGAAAACTTCTGATCTCGGTCACTGACTCGGGTCTCTTCCAATCCACTATGGCTTCAATATTCGAAGGATCCACAGAAATCCCATCTTTAGAAATCACATGACCCAGAAATGAAACCTTCTCGAGCCAGAATTCGCATTTACTAAACTTCGCAAACAACTGCTCCCTCGCAAGAATGGATAAAACTGTCCTCAATTGTTGCTCGTGTTCCTCTCGAGATTTAGAGTAGATAAGAATGTCGTCGATGAAGACCACCACGAACGAATCAAGATAAGGATGGAAAACCCGGTTCATCAAATCCATAAACACGGCCGGCGCGTTAGTCAACCCAAACGGCATAACCAAGAACTCGTAATGACCATAACGAGTACGAAAGGCAGTCTTCGGAATATCCTCCGATCGAATCTTCAACTGATGGTACCCACTCCTCAAATCAAGTTTAGAAAACACATCTGAGCCTTGAAGCTGATCAAATAAATCATCAATGTGAGGTAGAGAATACTTGTTCTTCACTGTAACCTGATTCAACTTCCGGTAATCAATACACAATCTCAAAGAACCGTCTTTCTTCCGCACAAACAAAACCGGTGCTCCCCACGGGGAAACACTAGGGCGGATAAACCCTCGATCCAGCAACTCTTGCAACTGAACCTTTAGTTCCTTCAACTCTGCGGGAGCCAACCTATACGGTGCCTTTGAAATCGGAGCTGTACCCGGTAAAAGATCTATACAAAATTCTATTTCACGATCGGGAGGCATATCATATTCAGAAGAGAAAACATCGGGAAATTCTCTAACTACCCGAACACTCTCCAAACTAGGGGATTCTTTCCTATTATCAAGTTCACTAGCCAAGTACCCCTCACAACCACGGTGTAATAATTTTCTCGCTTTCACATAAGAAATGATACGAAAATTTCTACTCAAAGGCATAGCCTCAAAAACAAATTTAGGCACATCAGGGATAGAGAAATTAACGACCTTTCTACGACAGTCAACAGAAGCATGAAACTTGCTCAACCAATCCATACCCAAAATAACATCAAAATCTTATATCGGGAGGACTACCAAGTCCGCACACAAGACACGACCACATATAAGCACGTCACAATCACGAAATACTCTATCGGTCCCCAAACATTCTCCCATAGGAGTTGACACCTCTAACACGTAGGGAAAAAACTCAGATGCAGCATTTAGTAAAGAAGCAAATTGCACAGAAATATAAGAATGAGATGATCCTGGATCTACTAACGTACGTGCGCTCACATTAGATATAGAAACAATACCTCCAATCACTGAGGGATCATCTGCCTGATGCTGATTCATTGCAAACACTTTTCCTTGGACCTTGGGCTTCCCCATAGCATCCCTTTTCTGACCCTGAGTAGTACCAACTCCTGACCCGGATGGTTGACCCTTGCCTCTAGTACAATCCCTTGCGAAATGCTCCATTTGACCACAATTGGTACACCTGCCCTGTTTCTTCCAACAACGGTCCTCTGAATGGCCTTCCTTTTGGCAATAGGAATAAAGTCTCCTATTTTGATTCCCTTGGTTCCCGGCAATAGTGCCCGGGTTCCTTGGGATTGGTTGCCCTCGGAACTGAGATTGTCCCCCAAAGTTACCTCGGTTATCAATCCTTGGTTGTGACTTGCTCTGCGCTCCTTGCTTACTCGGGTTAGCTACCTCAGCCTTCCTCTTATGTTCCCCAATATCTTGCTCGATAAGGTAGGCACGGTCTACCGCATCCTGGAATGTCACAATCCTCTGGGCTATAAGCTGAGTACGGATAGAAGTCTTCAAACCCCGGATGAATCTCATAGCTTTCTGTTCTTTGGTCCTCACAAGATAGTCACAATACCGGGCTAATTCTGTGAACTAAGCCGAGTACTGAGCTATAGACAACAAACCTTGCTCCAAGTTGAGAAACTCGATCTCCTTTCGGTTCTGGTCCACTACCGGGATAAAATGCTCTTTGAACTTCCGAACAAACAATTCCCATGCATACACTGTATGGGTATCATCCCAACTCGCTTTGACTCCTTTCCACCAATGCTCGGCGGCCCCAACCAATTTATAAGCCGAAAACCGGACCCTATCCTCGTCCGTGCACCCAAACACATCATAAATTTTCTCTATAGACTCAACCCACAGTTTGGCCTTCTTCACATCGGGCTCACCATCGAACTCTGCCGGTTTCTGTTTCAAGAATTGCTCCAAACCATATCGGGGTGGCGGTGCTTGCTCTACTCTCGGTCCTTGGTCATGAATAGCCTTCATGGCCACCTCAAACATGCCTTGGAACATAGCACGGTTATCTTCCGAAAGATCATTCTGATTCTGAGCCCCACTAGAACCTTCACATGTTCTTCTTCTAGCCATTGAGAACAATTACCTGCATAAAACATCAACCGTTACTCACTCCGAACACAATTTCTATGTCATACTAGTCCACCTAGACTTATACTTAGAGCTAAACCATAGCTCTGATACCAACTGTCGCGACCCCGACCCCGCGGGCCCGGAGTACGCGAGCTGGACGTCGACTTAAACAATAAACTCTAAAATAATGAAGATAAAAATTTCCTTTTATACCAAAAGATGATAACACAAAGTTTTGAAATCCAACTTGAACAACAAAATATAAACTAGTGTAAGCTCCATAAGCTTACACCCAAAATAATACAATATACAAATTCTAATGATGTCAAGTTTGGTACAACTATTCCCAAAAAAGGTTACACATTTATACAATGTAAACCCACCAATAACAACTTGCCCCAAAAGCTCAACCCTTGCGACGTCCTGTCTCGTGATCAGCGAGTCTAATCCTTTCCACCTGGGGGGGGGTTAAGGAAAAATAAAGACAAAAGAAAAGGGGGGTGCGATAAATCTCAATAAGTTACTAATGCAACTACATGACATGCTATGATGCAATAAGAAATAAACAATAATAAATATCACTGAGCACATAGCATTTATCAATTAACAAATAGCAGCAGAAATAAACAAGTAACAAAGGATATTAGCCAAGGTTTCCCCACTGATATAACCAAATAAAGGTCGCTGTGCAGCTTCGATAATCAACAATCAACATCTTCATAGTAGCATGAAAGCTTGAAGAGAAAACCCCCGGTACCGAAACCAATAACCAGTAATAGCAAGGGAATATGACACAAAGTCATATCCCAAACCGAACAGCTAGAATGCTCACAAAGGAGCTAGCTCATCTCACATCCAAGGCCAATCTGGAGGAGGGTAATAATTGGGCAAACAATGGTCAACGTCATAATGGACTTGGCTTGTGCCATCATAATGTTTCGCATCTCCCGAAACACACACAAATACCAGCTGGACTTTCAAGTAAAGGCTAAGTAATAAAATACTAGCACGATAAACAACTAATGATTCTAAAGTAGGGAACCATTCCAAATAAATCACCACAAAGGTAAACCAATCCAAACAACGCATCAAAGATGGCCCCACATTCTCGAAACGATACTTAATAAAATTCTATGACATATTTATTCATAAAAGAACCAATTCCAATTAATAAGGTGTTTCACGATGTTAAATTAAGTTAATTAGAGTAATTAAACTTAAACTAGATAAGCCATTAGTCTTAAACCAAGCAAAAGGAAGATTTCTGGAACAGGGGGCGGGCGGGCGCCTGGAGGGGGTCGGGCGGTCGCTTAATTGACCAGAAGGTCTGGCCGCATAAAAAGCTGGGTAGGCGGGCATGTTGGGTATGCTTACTTCTTGACCCTCCTATTCTCGTTAGAATTTATTGATACCATCACCTATTAATATTTTATGGACTTTAGAGACCAACAAGTGGTATCAGAGCAAACACCTTCATAAAACTTGTTTTGTTTTTCAAGCTTAACAGCTTGGGTGCCGATTCAAGATGGCTTCAAAATCTTGGGCAATGGCTAACTATTCACATGTCCCAGTGCTGAATGAAGATCACTTCGAAATCTGGAAGCACTGCATGCTCACTCATTTTTCTTCTATCGACGAGATCCTCCACGACATCGTTCTTGAAGGACCCTACATTCCAATGAAGGCTAATCCTGATGCTGCTACAAATAAGGAGAATCCTACCATCAAGAAAAACAAGGAGGAATGGACTGATGAAGAAAAGAAATGGGTTGGCTATGATGGAAGAGCAAGGAACATCATTCTTAGCACCCTAGACCTCTCCACGCACAATCAAATTGTGAGCGGTGGAACTGCAAAGGATCTATGGGATGCTATTGAAGGCTATGTGAATGGTGACAAAGTAAACAAGGAAAACAAAAGATTTGTGGTGCAAAAAAAATTCAACTGCTTCATGAGAAAGGATGGTGAAACATTGAGACAAACTTATGATCGCTTATGTGCTGTTGTAAACTCTTTTAAATCTCTTGGAACTACCTTCACCAATAAAGAAGTAAATTCTCAATTCTTAGATGCGCTAGGTTCCAGATATGTACACAAGGCAAGTCATCTGGAAGATTCTGGATTTCTAGATACTTGGCCTCTGCGCAGCTTATACGCTAACTTAAAAGTGTACGAGCTAAAGCTTGATCGAATCGACGAAACTGAAGGCAAAGGAAAGCTTGTTTCCTATGTTGCGCAAAAGGAACCTGCGCCTGCTCAAACCTCAAACAAAGTCTCTACTTCCTCTTTACTCGAAATGGATGATGATGATTTCGCTATGTTCGTTAAGCGATTCAAAAAATTCAGGAAATTCTCTAAACCTGGATCCTCTAGCAAACCACCTGCTAAATTCTCTCGTGGCAGAGACTCAAAGAAAGATGAAGAATTGGTCTGCTACAACTGGAGAAAGCCCGGTCATTTTGTTTCAAAATGTCCCACTCCAAAATATGAGTACATGAAGAGGAATAATGCGCAGAGATCATCAAGGCAGCGCGGGATGATTGCTGAAGAAGACTGCGCAGAAAAGGAACTGAAGACTTGGATAGAGACTGACACTGAAGACAGTGATGATGATGACTCTGAGGATGGACTGCTCTGCTTGATGGAAAATGCTGATGCTGATAGCGATTCAGACAATGATCAAGATGCGGACACAAAGGCTGCGCCAAGAACAAAGAAGAAAGGTCCCACCATCATAGAACTGGCAGAAATGGGATATCTAACTCCAACCAGACAGAATGGCAAGTACTTATTTGCCAGAGCCGACCTAACGAATAAATTTGTTGCTGCGCCAACACGCAAAGAATCTCTTGAAATTCCTGCTGAAATTGTAATAGAAAAGGATGACTCTGCTGCTGAGCGCGAGTCTATTTTTCAGCAAGCTGAAAAGGTAATCAAAAGATTCAATTCTATGAAAGAAGCAGTGGACTTATCAATTGGAGAAATTTCACAGCTTAAGACGGAGAAAACTCTTTTAAAATCTGAGATCACCCTCCTTAAGGAGAAGATTAAGAGCATGACTCCTCTTACTGAAAAGAACCGTTTTCTTACAGATCAAAATGCGCTATTTAAAGTAAGAAACGAAGAATTGGCTGCTCAAGTAGCTGATCTCACAAAGATCACTGATGAGTGGACGAAATCTCGTGTCACTATGGATCAAATTTTAGAATCCCAAAAAGCCAGTGGAGATAAGGAAGGCTTGGGGTTCTCAACCAGTGACAACTTTAAATGCGCCGTTTGCTCTGAAAGAGAAAAGGATTTTACACCACAGCAAACTATTGAAATTCCTAAAGCAAAGCATTCTGCTTCAATGGGTAAAGGACAGGAGAAAGTCCAGAGACAAAATTTCTATTATGTCTACCCAAAGAAGCAAACTGGAAAAGCCAAGGGTAAGGCTAAAGTTGAACCTGCGCATGACAACTCATATTCTGACTATGGTTGCGCTTCAACTTCAAATGTCAAATCTGCGCAAAAGGGTCATGCGCATGAAAGCCATGCGCCCCAACGCCAGATGCGCATTCTTAAGAAAAGCACACCCAAACCTCAGAAAATGATATTTGTCAAAGCAAGTTCATCTGCTCCAGTAAAGAATGTTGCGCCAAAGAAAAGTAAAGAGTTTGTAAAAACCCAATCTATAAGTGGCTTTCATCATTGTATTGTGTGTGATGGTTTAGGTCACAAGGCTGCAGAATGCCTTTTACGATTTGCTCCTAATGCCAAGGGACTTAAAAATCCTAAGGTCAGACAGGAGTGGGTTGTCAAAAGTTGCTAACTCTAGGACCCAAGAATAAAGGGGACCTGCGTTCTTAATATCTATCTTTCAGGTCTCCTGCTTCACTGCGCACTCTTCACAAGCTAAAGCGCATATATAGTACCTCGACAGTGGATGTTCTAGACACATGACTGGAGATGTCACTGCTCTTGAAGATGTGCATGAAGGAAGAGGCCCCTCTGTAACTTTTGGAGATAACAACAAAGGGCACATAGTTGGATATGGAAAAATCAGAAAAGATAAAGTGTGCATTGAGAAAGTTGCGCTCGTAGAAGGTCTCAAGCACAACCTGCTCTCCATATCACAATTCTGCGATAAAGGTTTGGAATGTCACTTCACTGCAACGCACTGCTACATCAAAGATGGCATATCCGGACTAACTTTGCTCACAGGGACTCGTAAGACTAATGTTTACATTATTGATCTTATTGCTATAGATTCTATCACTAATCTCTGTTTTTGTAGCAAAGAATGTAAGTGAAAGCAGCTGGCTATGGCATAAGCGCTTAAGTCATTTGAACTTCAAGTATTTGGCTAAGCTAGGAAGGGAAAATCTTGTCAAAGGACTTCCCAAAGTAGCTGACCATCATGACAGAAAATGCGCAGCATGCCAGCTCGGTAAACAACCTAAGCAGTCTTTCTCCAGCAAGATTGTCTCCTCAACTTCCAAATGTTTACAACTGCTTCACATGGACTTTTTTGGACCGGTCACCACTGCGAGCATTGGAGGAAACAAATATACTTTAGTCGTGGTGGATGACTACTCAAGATACACATGGGTCGAAATGATGATATCCAAAGATGACTGCTATGATATCTTGACTGCGCTATTTCGAAAGCTCTAAACTCAAAAAGAAGATGACATCGTGAGTGTTAGATCAGACAATGGAACTGAATTCAAGAATAACGGTGCTGCTCAATACTGCGATGACCATGGAATGGATCACAATTTCTCTGCTGCTGGAGTTCCTCAACAAAATGGCGTTGTGGAAAGAAAGAATCGCACGTTGATTGAGGCTGGAAAAACAATGATAGCAGAAGCTAAGCTTCCAAAGTATTTCTGGGGAGAAGCTGTCAACACTACTTGCTTTACTCAGAATAGATCCCTCATCAACAAAGCCTACAACAAGACTCCATATGAGCTATGGAGAGGAAGAGCGCCCAACATTGCTTTCTTCAAGATCTTTGGCTGGATATGCTATATCCTCTACAATGGCAAAGATCATAGAGGTAAATTCGACGCCAAAGCAGATGAAGGTATTTTCGTTGGGTATGCCAAACATTCTAAAGCTTTTCGTGTTTTTAATAGAACTACTCTAGTAATTGTAGAATCTGTACATGATACTTTTGATGAGCATTCTCTCCTTGAGCCACATTTGGCTCCAAATGATTCTGATGATTCTGTTAAGAATGATGAGACAGGTACGCAGCCTCAAACTGCACCTGCGTAGAATGATTACCAAAATCAGAATCAAGCAAGTCCATCCCATGCGCATACACCAGATGCTGCGCCAGAAGTGACGACTCCTGATGTGCAAACACCTCCTCCTGCGCATAACGTTTCTCCGCTTCAGCAAATCACTTTTGATGATCTCGATGCTGGAGCAAATGTAGTACCCATTGAAGATCTTCGTATTCCTACCACTCAACCTAACTTACCTCCCGAGGTTCGTGAAGTCAGAGATCATCCAACCTCAAATATCATTGGTGATCTCAATGTAGGGGTTCGTACTAGGAGAGAATCAAACTTTGATGATGAATATCACTCCTTTATCTCTCAAATCGAACCAAAGAAGATTGACGAAGCACTCGAAGATTCAAGCTGGGTTACTGCTATGCAAGAAGAGCTTAACCAATTTGAGCGCTGCAAGGTTTGGACCTTAGTACCCAGACCTCATGATCAAGGCATTATTGGTACAAAATGGGTATTCAGAAACAAGATGGATGAGAATGGAAGCATCATAAGAAACAAAGCAAGGTTGGTTGCGCAAGGCTATAGGCAAGAAGAAGGAATCGACTACGATGAAACATTTGCGCCTGTAGCAAGACTTGAAGCTATAAGAATTTTCTTAGCTTATGCCTCTCACAAGAAATTCAAGCTTTATCAAATGGATGTGAAGAGCGCATTTCTCAATGGTGAACTCCAAGAGACAGTCTTCGTAGCACAACCACCCGGATTTGAAGATAGTAGATTTCCAAATCATGTCTTCAAGCTTCAAAAATCTTTGTATGGACTTAAACAAGCTCCAAGAGCATAGTACGATACACTATCAAAATTCCTACTAGAGAAAGGCTTCAAGCGCGGTAAAATCGATACAACTCTTTTTATTGCTAAGTATAATGATCATTCTTTACTTGTTCAAATTTATGTCGATGATATTATATTTGGTTCTACTAATGAGTTACTTTGTAAGCTCTTTGAGAAGCTCATGAAAAGCAAGTTTGAAATGAGCATGATGGGAGAACTCACATTCTTCCTCGGGCTTCAAATCAAGCAATTGAATGATGGTATCTTCATAAATCAAGCAAAGTACACAAAGGACTTAATCAAGAAATTTGGACTTGAGAATGCTAAAGCATACGACACTCCAATGGCCACGGGAAACAAACTTGACAAAGACTTGAAAGGTAAGAAAGTTGATCAAACTTTATATCGAGGTATGATTGGCTCTCTCCTTTATCTTACTGCAAGTAGGCCAGATATTATGTTTAGTGTTTGTGTCTGTGCGCGCTATCAAGCGGACCCTAGAGAAGCGCACTTAACTGCTGTTAAACGCATTATTCGTTATCTTTCTGGAACTGTTAACCTTGGACTTTGGTACACCAAAGATTCGAATTTCGATTTGCTAGGTTATTCAGACACAGACTACGCAGCATGCACTATTGACAGGAAGAGCACAAGTGGCACTTGTCATTTCCTTGGAAATCGACTTATTGCGTGGGCAAGCAAGAAACAAGCTGCTGTGTCCATCTCAACTACAGAAGCTGAATACATTGCTGCTGGGAGCTGCTGCTACCAAATCCTATGGATGAAGCAATATTGGCGAGTGTGTGCATTGACTTGAGGCATGATTTGCTATTCATATCTTTATGAACATGTTATTATCAAGTACAATGAATTGCCTTTGTTATAGTAGGTAATGGCATCAATCATTTAGGGGGAGATTGTTAGGTATGCTTACTTCTTGACCCTCCTATTCTCGTTAGAATTGATTGATACCATCACCTATTAATATTTTATGTACTTTAGGGACCAACAGGGCGCCTGGTCCAACCCGGGCGGGCGCCTGGTCTGGTTCTTGGCCAGGAAAACAGAGCTGGGTTCTTCATTTCTTACACATTTTCACAACACTCAAAATCAATACTTCCAACATGATCCCCAACGTGCCCAAACAACATCTAACCAAAAAGGGGACCTTAATAACACCATTTATCAACCAAAACCAAGATCAAATCCCAACATTCATCAAATCACCATTTTTAACCAAAACCCAAAATAAATCCCAAATAAATCCCAAACTCAATCAAACATCAAATGTATCAACTAAAGCATTATATGAACATGAAATGAACACTTTAGCATAAAAATGGGGGAAAAGCAACTTACTTGGGATTTCTCAAAGATGACGGAATTCAAATATTTTTGGTTCTACGCGATCCTATCGACGATCTAAACACATTTGATAAAATGAGAAATAAGAAAAGATGAGAGGAAGAGGAAGAAAATGAAGAGAGAAGGGAGAGAAGAAACTTACCCACCAATGAGAGAGAGGGAGATTGAGCTGGGAATGGGAAATGAGGGAGAGGGTGAGGGAGAATAGTAGGGAAGGAGTAGTTAAAATCATTTTCAAAAACTTACACCTAGGCCCCTCCTCACTACTAACACTAACCAAATTTCCCCACTAACTACTAAAACCCAAAAACTCTACACTATCACAAATGACCCAATTAAAAAGGCTAGACATAGCTTATGATGAAACATAAAATGCACACATAATTATTTAAATAAATAATAATTCAAATAAGTAATTAAGCCATAAACAAATAATTAAATAATTATTATTAGAAAATAGAGACGGGTTTTCGGGTCGTGAGAGTCCATGTCGGCAAAAGTGATGACATTGCCGAAGTGAATGTGACCTATCATTGCTGTGAGGTCCTCGGGAGTCGTGTCGGGAGAGACTGATGTGTCATCCATGTTTTTGATGATGAGGTCTCGGTGTTTCTTTGATGATGCAATAAGGTCCCAGATGGGTATGTTGGCTTGCTTCTTCTTGAGTTGTGTTAACAAAGGATCTTCGGGTACATTGCGTGCTTGCGATCTTTGAGAAGAGGTGTTGGTCGCTGCGGTATTGGGAGGGATTGTGCTCGTTGTTACTCGGCCACTGCGAGTGAGCACGTTCACGGTCCCGTGTATCTTCTTCTTCCTATTCTCTAAGACTTCCCTCATAATATCATCATAAGTCACAACATAACAAGAATTATCAAGTTTATTCATATCATCGGAGCCCTCATTCACAATTGGGATAAAATGAGTGGTTCCTTCAAACTCTCCTACCTCTATTACATTGACACCACCCTCATTAGGGATTATGAATTCCTTCTTGTCTATAAGGTCTTGGATGGTGTTGCGGATGGAGAAGCAATCCTCGGTGAGGTGGCCAGTGCATTGATGGTAGTCACACCATTTGTGGTGGGCATGATTGGGACGGAGCGGTTGTGGTTGCTTGTACCCTTGAAGAGGAGTGATTTGTCCCTTGGCCTTTAGAGCTTCATAGGCCTCGGTGATGGTCATGCCATTGAGAGGAGTGTAGACGCGGTCGCTTTGGAACCGCTTGCCTTGTGGTGGGACCTTCTTGTAATTCCCCTTGTCGGTAGTAACGGCATTGACAGAAGCCTCTTTGTTTGAATTAGAGGCGGCCTTGTAACGATAGGTAGGAGTGTCCTTCTTAATCTCCTTGAGCAAGTTATCCATGCATACCCCCGCCTCATACATTTGGGAGAAGTCGGAGTAGCAAGCCCCACTTAGGTGGGTGCAGAGATCAATCTTAAGACACTTGAGAAAGATGTCCATTTGCTCTTTTGTGTTTAGCCTCTCAACAATTTCAGAGAGCTTGTCATTCCATCTCCTTGTGAAGTCAATGAACGACTCGTTGTCTCTTTGGGTGGTGTTCTCGAGCTCTTTCCTTGTAGGCCGGTGAGTGGTGTTGCCTTGATATTGATTTTTGAAGGCAAGCATAGCCGCATCCCAGTCAAGACGGACAGTGAGCGGGAGAGTTGCATACCAATCCTTTGCCGCCCCCTCGAGGGTGAGAGGAAATCATTGAGCCATAACTTTTGGGGAGACCTTCTTCGGAACCATAGACCAAATGTAAGTCTCGATGTGAGCCATCGGGCATGAGTTGCCCTTAAACTTGCTAATGCCAGGCATCTTGAATTTGTCGGGGAGAGCGGCCATCGTGCTCATGAGGATGGATGACTGATAAAGGCTTGTGTTGGAGCCTTTTCCCATGTTGAGGCCGTCAAATTTCTGATCAATGTAGGCCATGATGGAATCGACCATTTTGGGGTCGTTGTTGTCGGTGCTTGGTTCCCCCACTTTTTTGGTACGGGCACTGACATATGGGCTTTCAAACAAACCCTCGGTCCACTCGGATTCCTCATTGTCATTAACCCCCTTGTTCTTGGAGAGCTTGAGGAGCTTGGCTTTCAATTGGTCAACCTCGACCTCGTGGGCCTCCTTTTGACTATCGACATGAGCTTGCCACAAGGTTTCTTTGGTTTGAGCCTCGTTGTAGAGAGTGGTGACTTGTTGTTGAAGAGTTTGGATCATGGTAGAGAGTTGCTCGAGAGTCATGGCGTTGTTGGTGCTGGAGTCGCAGGCCATTGATGATGCAGAAGCTGTAGGAGTGATTGGTTCACGAACAAGCCGGTTGGATGAATTCCTGTAGATGCGGAGAGTACCAATCGGACCTATAATTGGAGAAGTAGCCCTTGTCAGTATCGGTTCACACTTTCGGTCCATGAAGAGGTTGAGAACACACAGTTGGGCACACGACTCGAACCACATAAGAAAAAGACTCTTTTTTTTATTTTATAAGTTGGAGGGAATGGGTCCCTTTTGGGGTTTCTAAGAAGATAATGGAATCGTCACACTAGTATATAGACCATCTCGCGGTCCCATATACTCATCGGATTCCATCACGTTTGTGTGTTGGGATTAAACTAAATTAATGTAGTAAAGCATACATGCGGGGACAGATTTTTTATTTTCGTCCAAAATAACCACTTTTGGGGACGGATTTTTATTGCGTCCATTTCAACAAGTTGGCATGTATGATTTGAAAACATTAGTTTAGGGAAATCTCGGTACATGGAAACCGAATTGGTCACGGAGTGTTAGACCCTAACTAGAATTGTGTGGTTTGTGCTAGGCTAAAGAGAGGCTTAAAGGTCACCCCCAGCATGTATTCATGAACTACGCCACGGGCTGAGGTTTACCGCTTCGAAAGAGTCAAGGTCGAGTGGAGCTTGAAACTTTCTAGGACGGGCCTCGATGGGTTTGGGGTTAGACTTGTGCGACTAGATAGTGAGCAATTTATAGGAGTAATGTGCATGTAGTGTGAGGTCTATCACGTGACAAAAAAAAAATTTATTTTTTTTTGAAAAGAAAAGATAAAAAAAACACATAAGCACGTAAATTACAACTCCCGAATCACCCGTGTGACCGGTAAATAAACACAAAGTTAAACAGTCCAAGGGTTCAATTCTGTTCTGATGCAGGCAACTGTGCCCACACCCCACTGTTCTGTTCAGTCACTAAAACCTGTTCCTGCCCTGGATATTGGCCCAGAATCGTGCGCCTCGGGCTGGTGTTGTGGAAAAATCGCGCCTGGCGCATTGTATCTGGGAGGCGCCCGCTTCTGGGCTAACCTGTCAGATTATCAGAAACTTACGGACTCAGGGGATTGCCCTGGTCCTGATTGTGTGATGAAACCCATGCAATGTTTGTTAGCACAAAATAATAGGAAGAATAGGAAGAACACATGGAAGGCGGGCGATTCTGGAATTTGACGCGGGACGCGCGCGCTTTGGACCATGAAGGTCCGAGGCGCGCGCTTCCCATATCAATTTCCAGAATGCCCAGAAAAGTGAATTATGAACAGAAACACAAGTTTAACCCTCAAGCAATCCCCAGCGGAGTCGCCACTGTAGATACTTCGGGGGCGGAGACCGCGGCTTTAGGCTAGAGCGCACGAGCTCGTCCCAGGATGTCTAATTGTGTTTTAGAGTCGCCACCCACGTTTTTTAGGAACGTAAGAAAACCTAATGTTTATGAGCCTAAGTTTGATTTACGTAAACAGAGATTCTTTGGGATGAGGGGTTCGGGGGTTAGGTTACGAAATGGGAAGTACTTAAACCCCCATTTCGCCCGAGCAAAGTCGGCCTTGTTTGTTCATAATTAACTTTAAAGAATAATGTGTTCTTCCTATTTGAATGATGATAAAAAAGGGTTTTTAAAGTTTAAAATGTAGGGAGATGACTCCTAGGCCAATTCAATGTAATGAAAGGACCATTGGTGTCATGTCCCAAGTGGTTTTGGGGTGATTGCACATTTGATTGAAGAAGAAGAAGAAGAAGAAGAAGAAGAAGAAGAAGAAGAAGAAGAAGAAATTTTAAGACATTAACCTATAGTATCCTTCAAAGAGAACCTCTTGAAAAGCCTTGAAGAAGAGGTTGAATACTTGGAGATAACACTTCTTAAGGTCCAAAGTTTTTTAGTTGAAAAAGGTCTAAAAGAAGTCCCAAGGAAAAGTCTAGAAAAGAAGTGAGGAAAAAGGTCCCTTCCAATGATAGATTGGAGGGGTTTTTATAGTTGAAAGAGGGGAGTTTTTGGAGCCAAACGGAGTCTCCAAGAAATCTTTCCTGGGCAAAATCATGTATAATGAGCAAGGGAGAGATTCTTGGGCAGAATCTGTAACTGACACACCCCAGAAGCGCGCGCATCCCACCTAGGCGGCGGAAGGCGCGCGCGTCTGGCCTCAAGAGGCGGAGGCGCGCGACTCTGAAAAGCAATTTTTGACAGAATGGACTAGAAAGTTAGAACTGTTATTCAGTTTAGTCCCGGGACTTAACGGAGTCTGTCTGGAACTTAACCAAAGTAATAAAAACTAACAGAAAACACTTAAAAGAGGGAGAAACACAAAATCAAGTGTGCAAACGGGGTGAGCGGTCCAAGGCAAGGTGTCTACAGAGGGGCATAGGATTGGCGGGTGGATGAGATAGGCCTTAATCTTGTCAAAGGCTCTTTGGCATTCCTCATTCCATTCAACCTCGCTATTCTTCTTTAGCAATTTGAAGATGGGCTCACATGTGGGAGTAAGGTGGTTTATGAAACGGCTAATGTATTGCAACCTTCCCATGAAGGCCTTTACCTCTGTTTGGGTGCGAGGTGGTTTCATTTCCACAATTGCCTTAACCTTTTGGGGATCAACTTCGATGCCTCGTTCAGTGACCATGTACCCCAAAACCTTGCCACGAGAATGTTGGGTTTCGATCAAACATGCGCAGCGGAATTTAGCATTTAAAATTTTGAAACCCAAAGCCATGGATCCGTTCATACGATTAAATCAAATACGACATAAGAATAAAGGAATAAACTAACCCTCGATGGCTATCAAATTCTCTTGGTCTTTGGTGGAGGTTTGAAGACTTTATCACGATCACAAAGCTTGAACACGAACTTTGAAGATGATGATTTTCACCCTCTAGCGGTATCCACACTTCGAACGAATATCAAAGGAGCTTCTTTGATCTTGGTTGCTAGACCAAATTGTGAAACACTTTTTCACAATCAAAAGAACTATATGGAATTTATTTTGTGTATTATTTTGTTCCTCAACCAAGAATGTCTTGGAACAAAATAAACCCTCTCTCAAACTCTTTGAGACTCACAAAATCATTGGCCTAGAGTGCTGGCCGAATTTGGTCTTTTATACACAAGTATGACCTATTCGAAATAGGAAACTTGTGTCAAAATCCTTCCAAAATTCGTTTCCAAAACAAATTAGGAATCTGCCACCCGACAGCACTGTGCGGCCGCCCAAAATCACATGTGCGGTCGCACAACTATCTGAAGCAAAACTGGTACAAAACTGTCCTAAGTGTGCGGCCGCCCAGTCAATACTGTGCGGTCGCCCACTCTTCAGAATGTCCAGAATTTCCAAAATTCCAATATAGTCCCTTTTAAAGATTCGTTCTATTGTGTGTGACCCTCTAGGATTATACTAAGTTGGCAATGAGCTCAAACATGATCCCATAAGATATGATTAGGTTCTAGCAAACCGTCATACCTACCCAAATAGTATAACTAGATACAAGTTCGCATTCCTTTAGAATATGTCACAATCCCTTTGTCCACGATGTCATTGAACACAAGTCATGGTCAAACAGTCAACTTGTTTTGTTCAATACTTTCTCGATTCTGAATATGTTGATAATCCAAATGACATTGATCCAATCAATTCATCTGAGTACGGCCGAACATTTCATCAACATCATTCCTACGAGTGGCCCAAGCTTGACATCTCTCCGAGGAGGGACAAATCCATTTAGGTTATTATTCTTCCCAACGGGATTCCGATTATGCCAATCATACCCTTTATAACTACTCTGTTAAAAGTAGCGTTTGAATATGTCAAACATAATGTTCATCAAGTGGAAGACTATAATAACTTCATGTCTAAGGATTCAAATGACATAACTAATATGAGATATATGTACGACATAGACCATGACATAAATCTCATAGAGCGGGTCATGTCCAGTACCTTGTTCCAAACAAGTACCCATAAATCTAACATGATCATCCCATGACCATTTAGCCTTTATACTAGTGCTTAACAAGTACTAGGGATGGGGATTATTATAAGTAAACATGAACAACAATAATAATCAAAACATCTCTTTATTGATATGAAATAAATGATAACAATTACAACGTTTATTAAACGTGCCTAGGGCACCACTACCAACAATCTCCCACTTGCCCTAGGCCCAATCTCCCATGTATCTAATACCCATGGACCTAACATGACCATCATGTTTAGCTTGTGGAAGTCCCTTTGTTAGCGGGTCCGCAACATTGTCATCAGTAGGTACTCTGCATATATTTACGTCTCCCCTATCAACGATCTCTCGAATGATATAAAAACGCCTAAGTATGTGTTTGGATTTCTGATGTGCTCTTGGTTCCTTTGCTTGAGCAATAGCACCATTATTATCGCAATAAAGGTCTATTGGATTAGCAATGCTAGGAACCACTTCAAGTTCAGTTATGAACTTCTTAATCCAAACAGCTTCCTTTGCAGCATCCGATGCAGCAATATACTCAGCTTCTGTTGTAGAATCAGCGGTTGTACTTTGCTTGGAACTCTTCCATCTTACAGCTCCACCATTTAACATAAACACAAAACCCGATTGCGATCGGCTATCATCTTTATCAGTTTGGAAGCTTGCATCCGTGTAAGCATTTACAACGAGATCATCTTCCATTCCTCCATAGACCAAAAACGAGTCTTTAGTCCTTCTCAAGTACTTAAGAATCGCTTTTACAGCTATCCAGTGATTTTCGCCAGGGTCGGATTGGTATCTACTTGTCATGCTCAAAGCATAAGATACATCCGGCCTAGTACAAATCATGGCATACATGATGGACCCAATTGCCGAAGCATATGGAACATCATTCATTTTCTCACGCTCATCTTTTGTCTTAGGACATTGAGTCTTGCTTAGAGAAACTCCATGTAACACGGGCAAGGTTCCTCTCTTAGAATTTTCCATACGGAATCTTCTAATGACCTTGTCAATGTATGTACTTTGGCTTAAACCAAGTAGCCTCCTTGATCTATCTCTATAGATCTTAATGCCAAGAATATATGCGGCTTCACCCATATCTTTCATTGCGAAGCACTTTCCTAACTAAGTCTTCACAGACTGAAGTGTAGGAATGTCGTTTCCAATGAGCAATATGTCATCCACGTATAAAATAAGGAATAGCACTATGCTCCCACTAATATTCTTGTATACGCAAGGCTCATCTTCGTTCTTGATGAAACCAAACTCTTTGACCGATTCATCAAAACGGAGATTCCAACTCCTAGAAGCTTGCTTCAATCCATAGATGGATCTCTGCAATTTGCATACCTTAGAATCTTGTTCAAAACCTTCTGGTTGTGTCATATACACATCCTTTTGGAGTTTTCCATTCAGGAAAGCGGTTTTGACGTCCATCTGCCATATTTCATAGTCATGATATGCGGCAATGGCAAGCAAAATTCTTATAGACTTGATCATTGCTACGGGTGAAAAGGTCTCATCATAGTCAATACCATGAACTTGCCTATAACCCTTCGCTACAAGTCTAGCTTTGTAAGTATGCACCTTCCCATCCATGTCAGTCTTCTTCTTGAAGACCCATTTGCATCCTATGGTTTTTACACCTTCGGGCGCATCAATCAAATTCCAAACTTGATTGTCTTGCATGGATTGCAATTCGGATTCCATGGCTCCAAGCCACTTGTCAGAATCAGGAGAAGACATCGCCTCTTGGTAGGTTGATGGTTCATCATTCTCAATGATTTCTACCTCATTACTATCCGTTACGAGAAATCCATATCTCTCGGGCTCGGATCGTAACCTACTAGATCTGCGAGTTGCTTGTGTACTTTGAACAGGTTCCACAACTCCTTGTGGTTCTTGTTCTTGCTCCACCATTGGTTCAATGTTATTTTCTGGGTCTCGAATTTCTTCAAGATTTATTTTACTCCTACTGGTTTCTTTGGAGAGAAACTCTTTCTCTAGAAAGACACCAGTTCGGGCAACAAACACTTTGTTGTCCTCTCGGTTGTAAAAGTAATATCCTTTAGTTTCCTTAGGATATCCCACGAAAATACATTTATCAGATTTGTGTGCAAGTTTGTCTGAGATAAGTCTTTTGACAAAAACTTCACAACCCCAAATCTTCATGAAAGATAGACAAGGCTTCTTTCCGCTCCACATCTCATATGGAGTCTTTTGAACCGATTTAGTTGGAACACGATTTAGTGTGAAAGCAGCGGTTTCTAGAGCGTAACCCCAAAAAGATATTGGAAGATCAACTTGACTCATCATTGATCGAACCATGTCTAACAAAGTCCGATTCCTCCTCTCGGACACACCAGTCCATTGTGGTGTTCCGGGTGGAGTCAATTGTGAAACTATTCCACAATTCTTTAGATGATCATCAAATTCTTGACTTAAGTATTCACCACCACGATCTGATCGAAGTGCTTTAATACTTTTGCCAAGTTGTTTTTCTACTTCATTTTGAAATATTCTAAATATCTCAAATGCTCACTCTTATGTTTCATTAGGTAAACATACCCAAATTTACTATAATCATCAGTGAAGGTTATGAAGTATTGAAATCCTCCCCTAGCATTGCTACTTAATGGTCCGCATACATCGGAATGTATCAACCCCAATAAGTCGCTTGCCCTTTCACCCAACTTGGTAAAAGGTGTCTTAGTCATTTTTCCAAGAAGACATGACTCACAAGTATCATATGACTCTAAGTCACATGAACCCAAAAGTCCGTCCCCATGGAGTTTTGAGATACGCTTCTCATTAATATGACCAAGACGGCAATGCCACAAATAAGTATGATTTACATCATTAGGTTTAGATTTCTTATTTACATGATAGACATTATTTTCATTCTTGACATCCAAGATATAAAGGCCATTAAATGAATTAGCAATACCATAAAGCACATCATTTAAATAAATAGAAAATTTCTTATTCTCAATAAGAAACTTAAAACCTTCATTATCCAAACAAGAAATTGAAATAATATTTCTGCTTAAATCCGGAACATAATAACAATTGTTCAAAACAAGAATTAATCCGGAAGGTAAAGTGACTTCATAAGTCCCTACGGCTAATGCAGCAACTCTTGCTCCATTCCCCACGCGTAGATCTACTTCACCTTCTTTAAGCAGTCTCCTATTCTTTAGTCCCTGCACATTTAGACAAATGTGAGAACCACATCCGGTATCCAATACCCAAGAATCAGTGGTAGAAAGGAGAATATCTATCATATAGATACCTGAAGTCGACGCAGCCTTGCTGCTCTTCTTCTTCTTTTGCTCTTCCAAGAAAGCCTTGCAATTACGTTTCCAATGACCAATTTCTTGACAATGGAAACAAATTGCATCCTTTTGTGTATCGGGTTTTGCCTCAGAAGCCTTGGCAACCTTTGCCTTGCTTATCTTGGGTTTGACAACTTTTGCCTTACCCTTGCCTTTGGCACCAGGCTTCTTCCCATCATGAACCAAGAGCACGGGAGAACCTTTCTCCACAATTTTCATCTCTGCAGTTTTGAGCATCCCATGCAACTCAGAGAGATTCTTATCCATTCCATGCATGTTATAATTCATTACAAACTGATTATAACTTTTAGGCAATGAATTAAGAATGAGATCCGTGGCTAGCTCCAATGGGATTGGATAGCCAAGTTTCTCAAGGTGCTCCTCTACATAACCTTTCATTTTAAGAAAGTGAGGACTCACTTGTTGCCCTTCATTCATTTTACTAGTAGTGAATGCAACAATGGTCTTGTACCTCTCTTGCCTAGCTTGCTCTTGAAACATGGTTCTCAACTCCACGCCTATCTCATAGGCTTCCAAATGTTCCAAACTTTGTTGGAGTTTTGAACACATAGCAGCAAGCATGAAACAACTTACATCTCTAGAATCATTACGATGTTTCTTGTAATTGTCTCTTTCTACCCTAGGGGCAGTAGGCGGTGGTTCAGCAGGGAGAGGCCCATCGAGAATGTACAACTTATCTTCTTGCCTAAGAACGATTCTTATGCTCCGGATCCAATCCATAAAGTTTGTACCATTCTCTTCGAGCTTATCCTTCTCAAGGATCGATCGCAACGACATTGATTGAGTGTTATTAGTCATTATCTACAAATATGCAAAAATTTCTAAAATTTAATAAGTACCGGTTTTCATTAAAGAGATAAATAATGTATTTTAAAACAAAATACTCCCACCAAATTATACAACCTTCTTTATACATCCAATGTATAGTATAATTTAAATGGGTTGAGATCCCGCTTTAATCTAATTTTGAGTACGCTTTGGCGCACCGCTCAGAATTAAATCAATTAGGTAGACAACTCTTGTCAATCATATCTCATATGACTCTCAGTTATTTTCATGAGATTCTTTAAGAAATCCAATTTCAAAAAGCATGTTAAATCTCATCTTTGCCTTAAGCCCAAAACTGTTTTGACGCTTAATTAAGTCCAACCATTTTAAACGCATAGGAAACTCTTATTCACTCATCTTGCTCAAACATGAATAAAATCGATGCACCTCGCTTTGGCGAGCCCACATAAAATTACTCATGTATAAACAAGTGTTTTAATCATGGCATGGCAAAAGGACTTAAAACTTTCTTTGAAGGTTCATCACATATAGCATATAACACATTTATGAGCACATAATATAAACATGTTACACATCAAGTTTAGCCATTAAATTAATCTCCATTAATTTAAGCATGGTATTTATGTGTCATTAGTTTCTCTATAATTATGAGGATGAGACTATTTCAACTTTGGTCATTATCTCCAAATCAAGACAACAAGAAGTGCGGTCGAACTAAGCCATTAAGCAACCACAATCCCGCACTAATTCAAGAAACCAAGAAAGTAGTCCATGTGGCCGAAACTAAGCAATAGATGGTCTCGATGAACGTAGGCCAATTGCATTCACAATTCCACATGGATCTCCAATCATTGAATCAAGAACTTTGTTTCTCAATTTTAGCAATTATGAACTCTTCATAATTCTAACTTCGTTTTATCTTTGAAACTTTGATTGCGATCAAGTTTGGGAAACACAATCTCGATGAACGCAGATTAGCCATCCAAACCTTGAACCAATCTTAGAATCACAAGACTAAAACAAATAGGAAAATCAAACCCCAAGATTCTCACATAAACCAACTACCCAAAACCCATTCCAGATCAGCAAGTCTGGACTGGTTCTGTTACTGGTTTTGTTGGATCTCTCGAAAATTCCAAATTCTGATTTCAACCAAAAATCAGACAATCTGATCCTCATGTGCGGCCGCCCAAAACTCACTGTGCGGTCGCCCAAACATGTGCGGCTGCCCAAGTGATTTTGTGCGGTCGCCCAAACTGATCAGAATGTACAGAATTTTGAAGTTCGAAAATTTTGTCTCAAAATCGTTTTTCCCCGATTATTAAAACTTTGATCCAATCAAAAATTAATAATCAACAATTCTGAATCCACCATAATTTATTTATTGCGATTGAATCGTGCGATTAAAGTTGCAAAACAATAAACCACATAAAATCACATAACACATAAACATCACATATTCCAATATTCATATCATGCAAGGCACATAAACAATTTATATACACATAACATGATCCAAGTATTGAATTAATCAACATGAACGGGGCTCTGATACCACTGTTGGGTTTCGATCAAACATGCGCAGCGGAATTTAGCATTTAAAATTTTGAAACCCAAAGCCATGGATCCGTTCATACGATTAAATCAAATACGACATAAGAATAAAGGAATAAACTAACCCTCGATGGCTATCAAATTCTCTTGGTCTTTGGTGGAGGTTTGAAGACTTTATCACGATCACAAAGCTTGAACACGAACTTTGAAGATGATGATTTTCACCCTCTAGCGGTATCCACACTTCGAACGAATATCAAAGGAGCTTCTTTGATCTTGGTTGCTAGACCAAATTGTGAAACACTTTTTCACAATCAAAAGAACTATATGGAATTTATTTTGTGTATTATTTTGTTCCTCAACCAAGAATGTCTTGGAACAAAATAAACCCTCTCTCAAACTCTTTGAGACTCACAAAATCATTGGCCTAGAGTGCTGGCCGAATTTGGTCTTTTATACACAAGTATGACCTATTCCAAATAGGAAACTTGTGTCAAAATCCTTCCAAAATTCGTTTCCAAAACAAATTAGGAATCTGCCACCCGACAGCACTGTGCGGCCGCCCAAAATCACCTGTGTGGTCGCACAACTATCTGAAGCAAAACTGGTACAAAACTGTCCTAAGTGTGCGGCCGCCCAGTCAATACTGTGCGGTCGCCCACTCTTCAGAATGTCCAAAATTTCCAAAATTCCAATATAGTCCCTTTTAAAGATTCGTTCTATTGTGTGTGACCCTCTAGGATTATACTAAGTTGGCAATGATCTCAAACATGATCCCATAAGATATGATTAGGTTCTAGCAAACCGTCATACCTACCCAAATAGTATAACTAGATACAAGTTCGCATTCCTTTAGAATATGTCACAATCCCTTTGTCCACGATGTCATTGAACACAAGTCATGGTCAAACAGTCAACTTGTTTTGTTCAATACTTTCTCGATTCCGAATATGTTGATAATCCAAATGACATTGATCCAATCAATTCATCTGAGTCCGGCCGAACATTTCATCAACATCATTCCTACGAGTGGCCCAAGCTTGACATCTCTCTGAGGAGGGACAAATCCATTTAGCTTATTATTCTTCCCAACGGGATTCCGATTATGCCAATCATACCCTTTATAACTACTCGGTTAAAAGTAGCGTTTGAATATGTCAAACATAATGTTCATCAAGTGGAAGACTATAATAACTTCATGTCTAAGGATTCAAATGACATAACTAATATGAGATATATGTACGACATAGACCATGACATAAATCTCATAGAGCGGGTCATGTCTAGTACCTTGTTCCAAACAAGTACCCATAAATCTAACATGATCATCCCATGACCATTTATCCTTTATACTAGTGCTTAACAAGTACTAGGGACAGGGATTATTATAAGTAAACATGAACAACAATAATAATCAAAACATCTCTTTATTGATATGAAATAAATGATAACAATTACAACGTTTATTAAACGTGCCTAGGGCACCACTACCAACAGAGAAACCCCAAAAGTGCACTTGGCCGGGTTGAGCCTCATGGAGTGCTTCCTAATCCTGTCAAAGAACTTTCTCAAGTCTATCAAATGTTTCCCGTCGGTGCCCTTGGAATTCACAATCATGTCATCGACATACACCTCTATCTCCTTATGGATCATATCATGGAAGAGTGCAGTTGCGGCCCTTTGGTAGGTAACCCCAGAATTTCGCAACCCAAAAGGCATCACGGTGTAGCAAAAGTTCCCCCATGGGGTGGAGAAGGCAGTCTTTTCCTGGTCCTCCTCAGCCATCTTAATCTGGTTATACCCGGCAAAACCGTCCACAAAAGATTTGACCTCAAAACTAGAGGTTGTATCTACAAGCATGTCGATGTTCGGGAGGGGAAAATCATCTTTGGGACTCGCCTTGTTGAGATCCCTAAAGTCGACACAGCATCGGACCTTTACGTTGGCCTTTGTGACTATTACTATGTTGGAGAGCCACGAGGGGTACTCTATCACCCTTATGAAGCCGACCCGGAGCAACTTCTCAATCTCTTCTTTGACTTGCAAAAACCATTCTGGTTTGATTCGCTGGAGCTTTTGCTTGACAGGTTTCACCTCGGGATCCACGGGGATCTTGTGTTCAACGATCGAAGAATCCAATCCCGGCATATCCTTATAATACCAAGCAAACACATCCACATACTCCTTAACTAGCTCCACCAAAGCTTCTCTTTTGGCTCCTTTGAAGTAGCTACCAATCTGTGTCTCTTTCGGCTCATTTTCAGTCCCCAAATTCACCTTAGTTAAAACCTCTTCGGTAGATTGGGCACGGTTTTCCTCTCGGTCAACAACCTGCTTTGATGATTGTTTAATGTTTTGTTCGTTTAGTGTGTCTGCATTATTAGGTGATTCATCATTAACCGTTTTTAGATTATTAGTTAACTTATCATCTAATAAGTTGGCAATGAGGGGATACTCGGAAAGGTCTATCATTTCATTCAATGCAAACGGGAATACAACGTTGGCTACAAGTTCATAATCCTCGGGCGTGAGGCCCTCGGAGGAGGAAGACTCAAATTCAAAGACAAGAGATTGAGGGGACTCAACTACATTGGACCCTATGACATTTGACTCTAGGGGGCGGGGAACCAGTCCAAGCTTCGTGGTCATTTCCTCCTTACTAGCCACCGATCCAGAGAAGGTTACCCAATTCTTCAGAGGCATGTCCATCGGGCTTACCAAGGTGCGGGGGTCAAAGGTCCCAGGAGATCAATCTCTTATCACAGCAATTGTTTCCTTTTCGAGGCTTTTTTTTTTTTTTGGCGAAAGGAGACGGTACTCCCTAAATTTTATTAATATGGAAAAATAATACAAACGAGGTGGGGGACATTACGGCCTTAACTACCAGAGAAAAAACAGCTAGGGGGAGGTCTTACACCAATTTGTAAGGTCCTCTACATAAAAGGGGAGGGGGCTGCGAAAAGACACAAGAAATATCTTATACAAGAATCTAGACATCAAAATCAAGACAAATGAACATAAGGAATGGCTACTTTATCGAGACGGTAAGCACCCTTACAACCATGTGGGAGAGATTTAAAATCATAATAAGCTGAATTTCGACGGGAAAATGCAGCAATATTAGCAAGACCATCCGCCACCTTGTTACCTTCATGAAGAATATGAGAAACTCAAATACACAATTGTGCCATAATCCTTTTCGAGGCCAATCAGATCAGGCACGACCAACTCCTCCCCAAACATTCCTTCCATTACCACACAATTCCATTCGTCGTCCATGACTTCCTTGGTGGCGTGTTCGGGAGTTACCTCCTCAAACTTGCATCTACCATTTTAACCCCAAACAGGTCCCCTTTCTTGGCTAGCCTCCACTATAGACAAGGTTTCAAATTCCCTTACCATCTCGGGCACTCCCTTAAAGGTGTATTCGTGACTAATAGTGGTCTCGGTAGGACCGATCATCTTGGGTGTATCTAAAAATGTCCTCCTTACGGGGTTAGCCACCATCCCTCGGAATCTTTTGAGATCCTCTTGCAACTTATCCCAATTGGTCATCATTGGCTTCTTCGGCTCCGGGGCCTCGGTTTGGACCCCTCCTTTCACAAAGTAGCGGCTCATATCAAAAGTGTAAGGGCGGAGGTTGGGAGCCTTAAACGGAATCCCTTGAGCTCTAGCTTGGCTTATTTTTTGAGCCATTTCCTTATCCATCCTAAGGTCATTGGGGGTGGGTTTGTATCCCAAGCCATGGAGCGTCTTGTGCTCTTTGATCTCAACAATCTTGTGGGTCCCTTGGAGTTTCTTTCCAAGACCAAGCCCCGGGAGGTAGCGCATCAAACGCATCATTTTCATTGCAGGGGGAATCCTGTCCTTGGTGAGTGTAAGATCTACACAACAGATATGGGTTTTGGATGGTATCTCGGTGAAGCCAGTCAAAACCATGCCGCTTTCCTCATGTTTGATTTCTAACACAGGAATCCCATTGGTGTTGCTTCCTTCTGTAGTCACACTGTCCCCATAAATGGTTGTCAAATTACCCTCTTGCACATACTTCACAAACTGGTGGAGGGTGGAGGCTACCCCATTGACTTTATGGAGCCATGGGCGTCCCAATAGGGCGGTGAAGGATATGGGGATGTCAAGCACTTGGAAGTCGGTTGGCATCACTTATTTTCTAAACCAAAGGTTCAAGGTGGCCACCCCTAGGACTGAGCGGGCCGTGGAATCATAAGCCTTAACGGTGATCATGGAAGGCTTTAGGTCGGTGGTCTTAAGACCAAGTAGATCCATCATCTTAGCGGGGAGGACATTCATGGCGGAACCGTTATCAACCAAAATCTGAGGGAGGCGGCGCTCATCCAGTTGCACCGTGATGTAGAGGGCCTCATTATGGTTAGCCCCAAATTTTGGCAAATCCAAGTCTGTGAATGTAATGGCATTCCCATATTGAACACTCCCAATCATTTGCACAGCCTCTTTAGGGGTAGCCGTGGTAGGTACCATAGTTTGGGCCAAGCATTCCTCCAACTTGAGCTTGTGAGGGTAGGAGGAAGTGAGGAGGGACCACAAAGATATGTTAGCTTGTGTCCTCTTGAGTTGGGTTAAGACGGGATCCTCTTCTCCAGAATCTAGGGCTTTTGCCTCACTATCAAAAAGGGGAGGCATTCGGTGTTCCAGTGGCGGAGGTTTCTTAGGGTTCTCCATGTGCACTTGCCCAGATCGAGTCAGTACACTCACTTCCAAAAGGTTGTCAACCTCTTCCGCCCCTTTACCGAGTGACGGGGGGTTCTGAGTACCATATGGCCATGCTTCCTTTCTTAACTCATTCACCATGACCATTCCTTTCGGGGCGTATGCCGACTCACGAATCTTTTCTAGAGAGATAGGGTGGTGGCTTTGGCTCTTCCCAACTCCCACGGTTTCACGGAGTTTTTCCAAAGTAAGCATGCAATAATAGTAATCCGGGAATATAGATCCATCAATCAGCGGTGGCGGTGGAGACAACGGTGGCAAAGCTAAGAAGTCATCCAAGGCCGGAAAGCCTTCTTCTTCCAATCTCGGGAAAGGAACATGGGGTGGCATATTTGAAGATACCTCATCATCATCACTTTCACACAAGATTCAGAGATCCTTACAGGGTATAGAGCGAATGGCTCCTTTCATTTGGGCGAGGTACCCTTCATAGTTGGTGATTTCTGGGTCCGGGGTCTTTGCAATTTCGAACCCATTCTTTCCATTAGGGTGACCCACCCGCTTAATTGTACTTTTGCCGGTGGATGAACGACATGCTTCAATGACATGGAAGCAATCATCGGGCGGAGGACAAACCCCATTTGAGCCTTGGCTCTCACTGTCCAATGTGTTCTTAATGGACTTTTCCATTTCCTCTATGCACTCTTCAAATGTTAGCTCATGATCGGTGAGTGTTATTATGATCAACTCATTGGCATTTTGGTGGGGGATCCCCGCACTCATCACATTAGCAATCATGGAGTCAGATGGGCACTTCATGTTTCCCTTCTGAACACATGCCCATAGGGTTTCCTTCCATTCCTCCCCAATCTCAGTCATCGGGACATTGAACTCCAAAAGTTTCATCTGTGTCGGCTCCCCGAACTCAATCATATTCACATCGATTGGCCTAAATTCAATCATATAAATGCCATGGTTGTTAGGGGAATGGATTATTGATCACGTTCGGCCTTTGGGGGTGCTCGAGCTTCCCTTTGGCAATCAAATCTAGGATGATGCGCTTTACAGCGGGGCAATCAACGGTATCGTGCCCATGGTAGCTGTGGAATGCACACCTCTTGCTCTCGTCACGGTACCTCTCGGGGTTTCTGGGTTGGAAGTTAACCAGGGGTTTTGCAAGGCCTTGTTTAACTAACCCTTCAAACACCTTACCCAAGGGCATCCCAAAGTCCTCAAATCTAATATACGGGCGCCTATCCAAGTTCCCAGCCCTTTGTGGAATTTGTCTCGGATTCTCCCCTTGGATATTGTTTACCGTTCCCATGGCTTCCTTCCCTTTACCGGCTATCGGGGGACGATATCTGTAGGAGTTCCCACTGGCCTGAGTAAAGGATTGCTCATTAAGGGCCTTCTCAAATTTGGACCCGACAGTGACCATTGCCCGGAGGTTGGGGTAAAAGTGATGACTGATCAAGGCCCGCAGTTTAGGTTTCAAACATGATTGCAAAATGTCCAATTGTTCCTCTTCTGTGGGTGGGTTGGAAATCTCCCCAAGTTTATAATTCCACCTCTTGTTGAACTCTCATATTGGTTCATCTCCCTTTTGCAGGGTGCTTTGCAGATCAACCCGGTTAGTTTCCCATTCTAGGTTCGACCGATATTTGTTGAGGAATGCTTCCTTGATTGCATCCCACGTTGCTCGGGATTCATCTTTCAAGTGAAAGAACCATTTGAGGAGGTTTCCCCTTAAGGACAGTTGGAAGTGATTGGCCATTTGCTGCATGGTACACCCTTTTGCTCTCATGGCTAAAGTATAAGCATTGAGATGAGTCTGGGGGCAGGCAGTCCCATCATATTTATCTATCTCTGGCATTTTGAACTTGTGAGGCAGAGGAACAATCTTGTTGGGGTTGGTGATCCCCAAGGAGGATTTCTTTTCATTCATCCCCTCAAATCTTTCTTCCATTTGTTTCAACTTCTCTACCAACCACCCCATCTGGGGATCCACATGTGGGATTGAGTTGATTGATCCCACGGTTTTGTCACGACCCAAAATATAGGCTCTATTTTATTAGTAATAAATAATTATTATTTATTTATTTGCTTATTTATTTATTTAAATTATTATTTATTTAAATAATTATGTGTGCATTTCATGTGTTATAATATTTATGCCTAGCATTTTATTTGGGTCTTAATTGTTAGTAGGGAGTGTAGTGTTTGTGTGTAGTGTAGTGGAGGGGGCCTAAGTGTAAATCTTTTAAAACATTTCCCTACTCCCTCCCTACTCCTTCCCTCACCTCCCCCATCCTCACACTCCACCTCCATCATTTCCCAGCCCAACTCCCTCTCTCTCTCCTCCATTGGTGTAGGTAAGTTTCTCTTCCTTCTCTCTTCATTTTCTTCCTCTTCCTCTTGTTATTTCTCATTTCTTAAAACGTGAACCATGTTTAGATCGTCGATAGGATCGTTGGAAGCCAAAAATATTTGAAATCCATCAACTTTGAAAAATCCGGGTAAGTTGCTTTTCCCCCTATTTTTATGCTAGAAATGCTACTCCATGTTTATTTGATGTTATGGATGCTATTTATTGCATCTTGGGTTGATTTGGTAGTGATTGGCATTTTATTCATATTTTTGGGAAATTTGGTATTTGAATCTTGGGTTGGGTTCTAGATGTGTTATTTAGCCCCATTACAAGTCTATAAGTTGTTTTGGTTCATAGTTGTGTACATTGTAAGCCTTGGTTCCAAGTATTTGTGAAATGGTGAAAGATTTGGGTTGGTTTGAGTTTTGGTTTGAAAATGGTAGAAACCTAGAATTTTGGCCGGAATTTGCCTTTCCGGGCAAGGAGGCGCGCGCACCCTCCCATAGGAGGCGCGCGCACCCTTAGGCCTCTCTTGAACAAAAACCTTCTGTCCATTGGAGGCGCGCGAACCCTCCCATGGGAGGCGCGCGCACCCTCTCCTCCTCTAAAGCTTGATTTCCCTTATGATCCAGGAGGCGCGCGCACCCTCCCATAGGAGGCGCGGACACCCTCTCCCCCGTTGTTAGAAGAAGCAAGGAAGGTGCACCAATTGTGGTCAAATGGGTCACTTTGTAAAAGATTGCCCGAGAGGTAGAGTACAAGCATCCGGGTCAGGAATTGGTAATAATCACGGTCAGAAAAGGGATGCCGCTGGGAAGCCCAAAGTCTAAGGAAGGGTATTTGCCATGAATCAACAACAAGCTACCGATGATCCATCCGTTATTGGAGGTATTGTTTCTGTGTCTAATGTGAGCGCACGAGCGTTAGTAGATCCAGGATCATCTCATTCATACATTTCTGTGCAATTTGCTACCATGTTAAATGCTGCATTCGAGTCTTTACCGTACGTGCTAGAGGTGTCGACCCCTATAGGAGAATGCTTGATTTCTGATCGAGTCTTTCGTGCTTGTGATGTGGTTATATGTGGTCGAGTCCTTTGTGCGGATTTGGTAGTTCTTCCTATCCAAGACTTTGATGTCATTTTGGGTATGGATTGGTTGAGCAAGTTTCATGCTTCCGTTGATTGCCGTAAGAAAACTGTTACTTTTTCTATTCCCGATGTGCCTAAATTTGTGTTTGAGGCTAGTCCTCTGAGTAGAAAGGTTCGCTTAATTTCTTTTATGAAAGCGAGAAAATTATTGCATGGTGGTTGTGAGGGGTATTTAGCTACTATTCTTGATACTAGGAAGGAATCCCCTAGTTTTGATAGTGTTCGGGTAGTTCGGGAATTTCCCGATGTTTTCTCTACCGAGTATGATATGCCTCCCGATCGTGAGATTGAGTTTTGTATAGATCTTTTGCCGGGTACGGCTCCGATTTCGAAAGCACCTTATAGATTGGCTCCCGCAGAGTTAAAAGAATTAAAGGTCCAGTTGCAAGAGTTGCTTGATCGAGGATTTATCCGCCCTAGTGTTTCCCCGTGGGGAGCACCGGTTTTATTTGTGCAGAAGAAAGACGGTTCCTTGAGATTGTGCATCGATTACCGGAAGTTGAATCAGGTGACGGTGAAAAATAAGTACCCTCTACCCCACATTGATGATTTGTTTGATCAGCTTCAAAGGTCCGTGGTTTTCTCTAAACTTGATTTGAGGAGTGGGTACCATCAGTTGAAGGTTCGATCGGAGGATATTCCGAAGACTGTTTTTCGCACTCGGTATGGTCATTATGAGTTCTTGGTTATGCCGTTTGTGTACATTGTAAGCCTTGGTTCCAAGTATTTGTGAAATGGTGAAAGATTTGGGTTGGTTTGAGTTTTGGTTTGAAAATGGTAGAAACCTAGAATTTTGGCCGGAATTTGCCTTTCCGGGCAAGGAGGCGCGCGCACCCTTAGGCCTCTCTTGAACAAAAACCTTTTGTCCATTGGAGGCGCGCGAACCCTCCCATGGGAGGCGCGCGCACCCTCTCCTCCTCTAAAGCTTGATTTGCCTTCTGATCTAGGAGGCGCGCGCACCCTCCCATAGGAGGCGCGCGCACCCTCTCCCCTGTTGCGAAATTTATTTCTCTTTTGTCCAATCTTCCGAGGGACATATCTTGTTCGTCCGAACTCCGTTTTAGGCGTATAATTTACCGTTTTAAAGCTCTCCTTAAGCTCTTCGATATGAGTGAGTAAATTTGGTTAGGTGCTCGAATTAACTAGATCCTTGTGGTCAAATGTGATATGGGAATTGTGTTATCATTGTTATGATTGTTGGAACACTCTAATTGTGTGTTGTTGGTTCATCCCACTTTCTTGGTGACTTCTTGGTGTGGTTCCCTACTTTGGAACCTTAAGTTGTTTAATTAAGCTAGTATTCATTACTTAGCATTTATTTGGAAGCCCAGCTGGCATTGTGTGTGTGTTTCGGGCGATGCGAAATATTATGATGGCACAAGCCAAGTCCATTATGATGTTGACCATTGTTTTGCCCAATTATTACCCTCCTCCAGATTGGCCTTGGATGTGAGAAGAGCTAGCTCCTTTGTGTGCATTTTAGCTTTACATGGAGCATGACTTTGTGGCATGTCTCCCGTCCCTTGTGACACTTCATTTGATTATTGGTTCCGGTACTGGGGTTTTCTCTTCGGCTTTCATGCTATTATGAAGATAATGATTTGTTGATTATTGAAGCTGCGCAGCGATCCTTTATTTGGATGTACCAGTTTGGAAAACCTTGGCTATATCCTTTGTTATGTGTTTATTTCCGCTGCTATCTGTTATGTGATAAATGCTATGTGCTATGTGATAGTTGTTATTGCTTATTGTATATTGCATCATAGCATGTCATGTAGTTGCATTAGTAACTTATTGAGATTTATCTCACCCCCTTTCTTTTATCCTTGTTTTTCCTTAACCCCCCCCCCCAGGTGCTAAGGATTACTCTCGCTGATCACGAGAAAGAGGACGTCGAGTGTGGATACATTCTTTTGGGGAAGGTTGTCATAGGTTGGTTTACATTATGTAAATGTGTAACCATTTTGGGATAGTTGTACCAAACAATGACGTCACTAAGAATTGTATATTCTATTTTGTTGGGCATAAACTTGTGGAAGTTTATGATAGTTGTAATTGGTTTTTATCAAACTTGGTTTTGTAAAACTTTGGATCATTACCTTTTGGTATCAAATGGAATTTTTAACTTCGGTATTTCACAGTTTTGGTTTTAGAGTCGACGTCCAGATCGCGGTCTCGGGCCCGCGGGGTCTGGGGTCGCGACAGGTTTGGCTCGTTACTGGCATTGTGGTGGGAGGTGAAGTGGTGGATGGGACCATCGGAGGAGGATCTTGAGGCGGCAAATGGGTGTAGACATACCCTGGTACTGGGTTACTTGTTGGGATATATGGTGGGATAGCCTCAGAGGTTTGGGCCATTGGGTGGTAAAGTGGGTAAGGCACTTCTCGAGAGGTGGTTGGCAAAGCCGGAGGTGGCAGGACAATGGTAGCTGGAGCCAAGGGTGCTCGGCTATTTGGGATTGTGTCATACAAGTTGAACCGTGGCGGGTACATGGGAAAACCGCCCGGCGGGACAAGGGAAGCATGAGTGGTAGGCACATTTTGGTGAGTGGTGGCTTGGAATGTGGGACGTGAGGTCTCCACATTTGGGTAAGCTTGAGGGGACGGAACCCGGTTATATCCTCGGGGCTGCACATTCTCATTTCCCTCTTCATCAGTGATCTCCACAAAACTTCCGTCGTTTTCAAACACAACGGCTACCCCTCTCTACCTCATGGCTTCCATAACCCTATTCTGCATATCCTCATGGCGTTTCCTGACATTCTCTTCCCGGGCCCTGGCGGCCTCTTGAGCTTGTACCAGCTCTTCCCTACTAAGACCATTCGGATCCGCTGCGTTGTCACCCCCACTACTACTTCCTGCTTGACAAGCCATTTGGAGAAGTCTGGGTGAGGCTGCTGATGTACTATCAGACTCGGCACTAATCAGACGATGACCCGGAACTCTGACCCACTTCTTATGAGCTACGGAGGAGAGGGAGGTTCATTTCAAACTCAAGTATCAACTCGGGTTGGTGTCTGGGAGAATGGGTTTAGGCTCATGTAACATGAAGGTTCATTATTACTAATTATGTTCATGTTTACTTAAAACGCATTTATTCCTAACTGGTTGGAAAAGATTTCTCTCTTTTTTCGCAACTATTCTATAGGGCAAGCGGCTTCCACCGACCAAAAGAAACGAACCTAGGGTCTAGTGCATCGCAAGGTTCCCAATACGTGAGCCATTCCAATCATGATTAAGCCCCGGTTAAGATCGAGATTCGTCTTAGGGACTTAAGGGACTTCCGGTATAACCTCATCTTTGATGAGGGCTCTCAAATATTATCCATGGGCTTAAGGATGACTAGTATGAACCATTCATTAGGGCTCGACAACACAGTGTCACCCTATCCATAACACATGACTTAGGTTAATCATAGCCAATATTAACGCATAAGTCAAGGACCGGGCCAAAGTTGACCATGGTCACACTTGCTTTCACAAGGAGTCGTGACTCGGGCATTAACTTGGCCACAATTAATCTCAGACACGTATTAGGGACGTGGTAACGTGAGCTAGACCAAAAACCAACCGACAAGTGTGGTTGACTCAGCTCAGAAGGGGAGGTGGAATGGACCCGTGCGCGCTAGAAGGGCACAAGAGCACCAATCAAGCTGCATCTGGCATCCATCCAAGGTTTAAAGGGCATTTGGAACGTGCAAGGTCAAGTGCGCGTAGTGTGAAGCCATTCTATGTTCTTTTTTGAGTTAAAAATAGAATTTTTCGATTCGTCTTAACATCATGAACAAATGTACACAATAGCACATGAACAAGCATGAATAAGCATAATCAACAAAAATGAGCAAGCATGAATAAGCTATTTACACAAGCAATCAAGCAAGAATCATATGAACAACCAAAGCCAACACTTGTACATACGACAAATTGTGCACAACCAAAGAATTTTTTTAAATCAAAACTTCACAAGAAGCAATCCTTTTGAAAACCATTTGCAAAACAAGTTGTGCACAACAAAAGATTCAAAATTTTTTACAAAATGGGTTATGCACAAGGAGGCTTTGAAAACCCAATTTTATGTCCAAAAGACGTGTGCATAACCAAGCTTTAAAAACCAAGTTTTGGCTAAAAAAGAAGAAGGTAATGTGCACAAACAAATCTGAAAATTTGGAACCTGGATAAGCAGAAGCAAAAAAGGGACACAGAATGTTTCTGCCCTCCACAAAATTGTTAAATTTTGAAACATTCTGTTCCCTGCCCAACATAGCCGTACGGCTATATCATCCTGGAAATTATTTTTTCCAGTTTTTCAACTTCTGATCATCAAGCCCCAGTTTATTGCATTTCCAGAACAGTTTCCACTCCAGAAGGTTTAAACAGAAACACAGCACACATAAAACAAACACAAAAGTTAACGAAAACGGGGGACGGGAGTTTGACCCGAACAAAAGTGTCCTCAACTCTTCTAAAAAGAAGTTTGTAAACACTTTATTCCCCAGTGAAGTCGCCACTGTAAGGATCCTACTCCGCGTCGGAGGAAACGAAGGGGTTTTCGTTTCGAAGGGCGAAAAAACCACACACGGTTATCATGCAAAACATAACGGAGTCGCCACATTTGTTAATTATTTAACCCAATAAATGGAAAGGTTGGAGATTCTATTAGTTCGGAGGTCAGGTTACGCCTTGGGCAGAGTTTTACGTCACCCAAGTTGCCTCGGATAGGACCGAGTCTCCCTAACGTTAGTTAACAAACGTGCATGTGTGTGTGTGTATTTCAAAAAATGGGAGAAACTGACATTTTAACAAAATTGGTTAATTATTTAATAGAAAAGGGTTATTTTGCAAACATTTCAGTCCAAAAGGGAAGAAACTGAAAAATGCACTCCCCGACCAAAGTAGCCGTACGGCTAGGGAGAGCATTCCAAGGGTTTTTGACAGTTTATCAGAAAACTGTCCAGTTTCAGGCAAAACAGAGTGTTCTTGCTGAAACTGGACTGAAATGATCATTTTCAGTTATTTTCTTCAACAAAAACATGGATTTAATCATCACTATATCATTGATCACAAATTAGACACCAGAAACAAAGGTTTTGGGTGTGATCAAGACAATCATTGGGGAAATTTTGAGAAAGGTGATGAACATGCCCTTTGGGCCAAAATTGCCATTTGATGAGTAAAGATTGGAACTTTACCATCAAAATGGACTTTTTATGAAAGATTAACCTTGAGGGACAACAAAAACAACATAAAGATCCAATCTTTATGACCCAATCTTAGGTATTTTTTGCTAGATCAAGGTTGGGATGATAAATATTGAGCCTTTATCCCCCAAGATGATCATCATGGCCTAGTTTGTGTAATACCAACATAAAGACATAAGATTTCACCTTGATAAAGAGATCTTTAAGATATTTAGAACAAGAAATTAAACCATGATCATCCTTAGGTTTGAACCTCTTTCACACAAAATCATGAAGGGCACCTTGAATAATGTTCATGGTTTAGTTCACATTATATGTATATATATAAGATATATATGCTTGAAATGGACAAGTCTTGCAAGAATGTAAATTTGCTTGAGAGGACAAGTCTTACAAGAATGTAAATAAGAACAAGTAATGTGATTAACAAAGCAAAATAGAGTTGAGATGAAGAGAAGATGGGAGAAGGGGACCTCACCTATGATGGTTCTAGTCTATATTCCTTTCCTTCACTCAATTATAAGGGTGATTTCTCTCTCAGACACGATTTCTGCAGAGTTTCCCCTATCTAAACAATATTCTTCCACCCTAAAATGATCAGCATGGGGTTCAATTTATAGGGACTGAGGGTGCCCAACATAGCCGTACGGCTCAACCCCTCAAGTACCCAAACCATCCGTACGACTCGACTTGGCGAGCTTCTGGATTTTTCTAAGTTTAATTCCAGTTCAGTCCTGGAATATTAGGTTTATCCTAGTGAGGTCCTGGCCGATTGGTTTATCCCTAAATGGTACCAAGAATTCCTCTAAAGTAGGTCAAATTCAGATTGGGGTACTTACAATATGACCAAACTGCAAATAACTGAAAGTTGGAGGACTGAACTGAAAATATGAAGACTCCAGGGACTAAAATAAAAAATGTTGAAGACGGCCCCGTTCACTCACGCACATGGAGGTCGGCGGATTGGCAGAGGGATTTGTTACTTTGTTTTTCTTTTACTTTTTTAATTATTTTTTTATTTAATTTTTGAATAGTCAATATTTAGTTTTGAATTAGAATTATATTAGGGTATTCTTTTCACTTTGAAAAACACTACGTTCTTTCTTTTTTTCTTGGAAGCTTGTAACCCTTTAATGGAGAACTAAACTCCATAGCTTTGGATTGAAAGCTTGAACCTAATCTATTTCAATTGAGGTAATTTTCTTAATCTCTTGTTTAATCTATTCATAATTTTGCTTGTTCTGATTTTAGATTTATAACTAGGGTTTGTGGATTTGGCCAATTCGCCAATTCACTAGTTCTTTTTATTGATCTATGCTTGAATTCTCTGTTCTGTGCCAGAATTAGGGTTTTCACTGTAGACTCTTCACGAATTGTGCATGTGCCATACCAATTCAGGAAGTAGGCAAAATTAAGCGATTATCTAGTAAACCTAAAAAGCGTTCTTGATCTTAGTCTCTTAAATTGAATCAATTAATCTTTAAATATTTTCTGTGTCAGTCTAGGTTTAATTTTAATTAGGGTTTATAGTGAGTGTGCCACTGCTATAGACTAAACAGTAAGAAGAGACAGAGATTGAAAAACATCTCGTGATCAGTGAATAGGATTAACGGAGAAAAAGAAGTACCGATGAAATTGAAATAGAGGACGGGGATAGGGATCAATCTGAAGTGCTTTAAATTTATTATTTTAATCACATTTAGTTTAATTTCCCGTCTAGGAATTAATTACGATCGAATTCAACCCCCAATCTGGTTAAGTGACTAGTTCGTAAATAATCATCGTTCTTCGTGGATCGACCCTGAATTACCCTAATTCCATTATTAGTGGACGAGTTTAGGCCTAATTTAGTAGGCGTGCGACTAAGCGTACCAAAGGATTTCTTTGTGACCTCGTTTTGGCACCAAAAACATCCCTTTCACACCTATATAAACCCCTCTAATTCACCATTGAAGGGGAGGACTTTTTGATCATTAAGAAAACTCTACACAAAAATACTTGTAAGGCATTTTCCAAGAAGCTCTTTAAGGAGTATTTGAAGTTCTTTGAAGTATAGGTAAAAGACTACTCTTTTCTCTCCTTTCTACTTCATCTCTCCTCTCTTTCTTCTACTTTAATCATGTTGGTAATGGTGCCCTAGGCACGTTTAATAAACGTTGTAATTGTTATCATTTATTTCATATCAATACAGAGATGTTTTGATTATTATTGTTGTTCATGTTTACTTATAATAATCTCCGTCCCTAGTACTTGTTAAGCACTAGTATAAAGGCTAAATGATCATGGGATGATCATGTTAGATTTATGGGTACTTGTTTGGAACAAGGTACTGGACATGACCCACTGTATGAGATTTATGTCATGGTCTATGTCGTACATATATCTCATATTAGTTATGTCATTCGAATCCTTAGACATGAAGTTATTATAGTCTTCCACTTGATGAACATTATTTTTGACATATTCAAACGCTACCTTTAACCGGGTAGTTATAAAGTGTATGATTGGCATAATCGGATTCACGTAGGGAAGAATAATAAGCTAAATGGATTTGTCCCTCTTCGGAGAGATCCCAAGCTTAGGCCTCTCGTAGGAATGATGTTGATGAAAATGATTGGCCGGACTCAAATGAATTGATTAGATCAATGTCATTTGGATTGTCAACATATTCGGAATCGAGAAAGTATTGAACAAAGAGAAGTCGACAGTCTGACCATGACTTGTGTTCAATGAGATCGTGGACAAAGGGATTGTGACATATTCTAAAGGAATGCGAACTTGTATCTAGTTATGCTATTTGGGTAGGTATGACGGTTTGCTAGAACCTAATCATATCTTATGGATTCATGTTTGAACCCATTGCCAACTTAGTATAATCCTAGAGGGTCACACATAATAGAACGAATCCTTAAAGGACTATATTGGAAAATTAAGGCTCTCTGATCCTGGTGTGCGACCGCACAAACCAGGCTGGGCGGCCGCACATGTTTGGGCGACCGTACACCTGATTTTGGGCGGCCACACAGTGTGTCGGGACAGATTTCCTGATTTAATTAGGAAAAGAATTTTGGACGGGTTTTGACACAAGTTTTCTATTTGGAATAGGTCTAACTTGTATATAAACAGCCAAATTCAGGCCAGAATAATAACATAGCTTTTGTGCAAGTCTCCAAAGAGTTTGAGAGAGTTTTATTTTGTTCTAAGACATCCTAGATTGAAGAACAAAATAATACACAAAGTAATATTCCATATAGTTCATATTAATTGTGAAAACGTGTTTCACAATTTTAGTTTAGCAACCAAGATCAAGTATTCTTGATATTCGTTCAAGGTGTGGATACCACTAGAGGGTGAAGCTCATCATCTTCAAAGTTCGTGTTCTTACTTGTTCGTAATTAAAGCTTCAATTTCTCCACCAAGATCAAAGACCAAATTCAAAGTCATCAAGGGTTAGTTTTTCTAGTATTCATATTGCCAGTATTTTATTTAATCATATGAACGGATCTATGGGCTTTGGGTTTCATAGAATTTTAAATGCTATTTTCCGCTGCGCATGTTACTCCGAAACCCAACAGTGGTATCAGAGCCCCGTTCATGTTGATTATTTCAATACCTAGATCATGTTGTGTGTATATAAATTGTTTGTGTGCCTAACATGATACGAATATTGGATATATGATGTTTATGTGTTATATGATTTTATGTGGTTTATTGTTTTACAACTTTAATCGCACCATTGAATCGCACTAAAAATTATGTTGGATTCTGAATTGTTTGATTATTAATTTTTGATTGGATCAAAGTTTTAATAATCGGGGAAAACAATTTTGAGACAAATTTTTGAACTTTAAAAATTCATTATGATGCTACTGTGCGACCGGACAGAAAACCTTGGGCGGCCGCACAAGTTTGGGCGACCGCACAGTTTTTTCTTGAGCGGCCGCACAGTTGTCAGGATTCTGGTTTTGATTTTCGGACAGAGTCAGAATCTGAAATTTTGATGGGGTCTGACCAGACCAGTGACAAGACCAGCCAGACCTGCTGATCTAGAGTGGGTTTTGGGCAGTTGGTTTGGGTGTGGATCTTGGGGTTTGATTTTCCTATTTGTTTTTGTCTTGTGATTTTTTCAAGGTTTGGATGGCTAATATACGTTCATCGAGATTGTGTTTCCCAAACTTGATCTCAATCAAAGTTTCAAAGATAAAACCAAGTTATAATTATGAAGAGTTCATAATTGCTAAAATTGAGAAACAAAGTTCTTGATTCAAAGATTGGAGATCCATGTAGAATTGTGGATGCAATTGGCCTACGTTCATCGAGACCATCTATTGCTTAGTTTCGGCAACATGGACTACCTTCTTGGTTTCTTGAATTAGTGCGGAATTGTGGATGCCTTATGGCTTAGTTTCGCCCACACTTCTTGTTGTCTTGATTTGGAGATAATAACCAAATTTGAAATAGTCTCATCCTCATAATTATAGAGAAACTAATGACACATAAATATTATGCTTAAATTAATGGAGATTAATTTAGTGGCTAAACTTGATGCGTAACATGTTTATATTATGTGCTCATAAATGTGTTGTAAGCTATATGTGATGAACCTTCAAAGAAAGTTTTAAGTCCTTTATTGCCATGCCATGATTAAAACACTTGTTAATACATGGGTGAATTTAACGTAGACTCGCCCTAACAAGATGCATTGACTTTATTTATGTATGAGCAAGATAGATAATGTGGGCACGCCCTAGCGAGGCACATTAACTATACGTTTAAAATGGTTGGACTTAATTAGGCGTCAAAACAGTTTTTAGTCTAGACAAAGATGAGATTTAACATGCTTTTTGAAATAGGATTTCTTAAAGAATCTCATAAAAGGAACTAAGAGTCATATGATATATGATTGACAAGAGTTGTCTACCTAATTAATTTGATTTTGTGTAATCCGTCTTAGCGGACTTAAAATTAATTTAAAGCGGGATCTTAACCCATTTAAATTATACTATACATTGGATGTATAAAGAAGGTTGTATAATTTAGTGGGAGTATTTTTTAAAAAAAATACATTGTTAATTTCTTTAATGAAAATTGGTACTTATTAAATTTTGGAAATTTTGCATAATTGTAGATAATGACTAACAACACTCAATCAATTTCGTTGCGATCGATCCTTGAGAAGGATAAGCTCCAAGAGAATGGTACGAACTTTATGGATTGTATCCGTAGCCTAACAATTGTTCTTAGGCAAGAAGATAAGTTGTACATTCTCGATGGGCCTCTTCCTGCTGAACCAGAGCCTACTGCCCCTAGGGCAGAAAGAGACAATTACAAGAAACATCGTAATGATTCTAGAGATGTAAGTTGTCTCATGGTTGATACTATGTGATCAAAACTCCAACAAAGTTTGGAACATTTGGAAGCCTATGAGATAGGCGTGGAGTTAAGAGCCATGTTTCAAGAGCAAGCTAGGCAAGAGAGGTACAAGACCATTGTTGCATTCACTTCTTGCAAAATGAGTGAAGGGCAACAAGTGAGTCCTCACATGCTTAAAATGAAAGGTTATGTGGAGTATCTTGAGAAACTTGGCTATCCAATCCCATTGGAGCTAGCCACGGATCTCATTCTTAATTTGCCTAAAAGTTATAATCAGTTTGTGATGAATTATAACATGCATGGAATGGATAAGAATCTCTCCGAGTTACATGGGATGCTTAAAACTGCGGAGATGAAGATTGTGGAGAAAGGTTCTCCTGTGCTCTTGGTTCATGATGGGAAGAAGGCTGGTGCCAAAGGAAAGGGTAAGGCAAAAGTTGTCAAACCCAAGATAAGCAAGGCAAAGGTTGCCAAGGCTTCTGAGGCAAAACCCGATTCACAAAAGGATGCAATCTGTTTCCATTGTCAAGAAATTGGTCATTGGAAACGTAATTGCAAGGCTTTCTTGGAAGAGCAAAAGAAGAAGAAGGGAAGCAAGGCTGCGTCGACTTCAGGTATCTATATGATAGATATTCTCCTTTCTACCACTGATTCTTGGGTATTGGATACCGGATGTGGTTCTCATATTTGTTTAAATGTGCATGGACTAAAGAATAGGAGAGTACTTAAAGAGGGTGAAGTAGACCTACGCGTGGGGAATGGAGCAAGAGTTGCTGCATTAGCCGTAGGGACTTATGAAGTCACTTTACCTTCCGGTTTAATACTTGTTTTGAACAATTGCTATTATGTACCGGATTTAAGTAGAAATATTATTTCAATTTCTTGTTTGGATAATGAAGGTTTTAAGTTTCTTATTGAGAATAAGAAATTTTCTATTTATTTAAATGATATGCTTTATGGTATTGCTAATTCATTTAATGGCCTTTATGTCTTCGATGTCAAGAATGAAAATAATGAAAATGTATATCATATAAATAAGAAATCTAAACCTAATGATGTAAATCATTCTTATTTGTGGCATTGCCGTCTTGGTCATATTAATGAGAAGCGTATCTCAAAACTCCATGGGGATGGTCTCTTAGGTTCATGTGACCTTGGGTCATATGACACTTGTGAGTCGTGTCTTCTTGGAAAAATGACTAAGACACCTTTTACCAAACTAGGTGAAAGGGCAAGCGACTTATTGGGGTTGATACATTCCGATGTATGTGGACCATTAAGTAGCAATGCTAGGGGAGGATTTCAATACTTCATAACCTTCACCGATGATTATAGTAGATTTGGGTATGTTTACCTAATGAAACATAAAAGTGAAGCATTAGAGATATTTAGAATATTTCAAAATGAAGTAGAAAAACAACTTGCCAAAAGTATCAAGGCACTTCGATCGGATCGAGGTGGAGAATACTTGAGTCATGAATTTGATGATCATATAAAGAATTGTGGAATAATTTCACAATTGACTCCACCCGGAACACCACAATGGAATGGTGTGTCCGAGAGGAGGAATCGGACCTTGTTAGACATGGTTCGATTAATGATGAGTCAAGTTGATCTTCCAATATCCTTTTGGGGTTACGCTCTAAAAACCGCTGCTTTCACACTAAATCAAGTTCCAACTAAATCGGTTCCAAAGACTCCATATGAGATGTGGAGCGGAAAGAAACCTAGTTTGTCTTTCATGAGGATTTGGGGTTGCGAAGCTTTTGTCAAATGACTTGTCTCCGACAAACTAGCACACAAATATGATAAATGTATTTTCGTGGGATATCCTAAGGAAACTAAAGGATATTACTTTTACAACCGAGAGGACAACAAAGTGTTTGTTGCCCGAACTGGTGTCTTTCTAGAGAAACAGTTTCTCTCTAAAGAAATCAGTGGGAGTAAAATAAATCTTGAAGAAATTCGAGACCCAGAAAACAACATTGAACCAATAGTGGAACAAGAACAAGAAGCACAAGGAGTTGTGGAACCTATTCAAAATACACAAGTAACTCGCAGATCTAGTAGGTTACGATCCGAGACCCGAGAGATATGGATTTCTCATAACGGATAGTAATGAGGTGGAAATCATTGAGAATGATGAACCGACAACCTGTCAAGAGGCGATGTCTTCTCCCGATTCGGACAAGTGGCTTGGAGCCATGGAATCCGAATTGCAATCCATGCAAGAGAAATAAGTTTGGAATTTGATTGATGCACCCGAAGGTGTAAAAACTATAGGATGAAAATGGGTCTTCAAGAAGAAGACTGACATGGATGGGAAGGTGCATACTTACAAAGCTAGGCTTGTAGCGAAAGGTTATAGGCAAGTTCATGGTATTGACTATGATGAAACCTTTTCACCCGTAGCAATGATCAAGTCTATAAGAATTCTGCTTGCAATTGCCGCATATCATGACTATAAAATATGGCAAATGGATGTCAAAACCGCTTTCCTAAATGGAAAACTAACAGAGGATGTGTATATGACACAACCAGAAGGTTTTGAACAGAATTCTAAGGTATGCAAATTGCAGAAATCTATTTATGGATTGAAGCAAGCTTCTAGGAGTTGGAATCTCCGTTTTAATTTATCGTTCAAAGAGTTTGGTTTCATCAAGAACGAAGATGAGCCTTGTGTATATTAGAAGATTAGTGGGAGCATAGTGCTATTCCTGATTTTATATGTGGATGACATATTACTCATTGGAAACGACATTCCTACACTTCAGTCCGTAAAGACTTGGTTAGGAAAGTGCTTCGCAATGAAAGATATGGGTGAAGCCACATATATACTTGGCATTAAGATCTATAGAGATAGATCAAGGAAGCTACTTGGTTTAAGCCAAAGTACATACATTGACAAGGTCATTAGAAGATTCCGTATGGAAAATTCTAAAAGAGGTACCTTGCCGGTGTTACATGGAGTTTCTCTAAGCAATACTCAATGTCCTAAGACAAAAGATGAGCGTGAGAAAATGAATGATGTTCCATATGCTTCGGCAATTGGGTCCATCATGTATGCCATGATTTGTACTAGGCCGGATGTATCTTATGCTTTGAGCATGACAAGCAGATACCAATCCGACCCCAGTGAAAATCACTGGGTGGCTATAAAAGCGATTCTTAAGTACTTGAGAAGGACTAAAGACTCGTTTTTGTTCTATGGAGGAATGGAAGATGATCTCGTTGTAAATGCTTACACGGATGCAAGCTTCCAAACCGACAGAGATGACAGTCGATCTCAATCGGGTTTTGTGTTTATGTTAAATGGTGGAGCTGTAAGCTGGAAGAGTTCCAAGCAGAGTACAACCGCTGATTCTACAACGGAAGCTGAGTATATTGCTGCATCGGATGCTGCAAAGGAAGCTGTTTGGATTAAGAAGTTCATCACTGAACTTGAAGTGGTTCCTAGTATTGCTAATCCAATAGATCTTTATTGTGATAATAATGGTGCTATTGCTCAAGCAAAGGAACCAAGGGCACATCAAAAATCCAAACACATACTTAGGCGTTACCATGTCATTCGAGAAATCATTGACAGAGGTGACGTGAATATATGCAAAGTACCTACTGATGACAATGTCGCGGACCCGCTAACAAAGGGACTTCCACAAGCTAAACATGAAGGTCATGTTAGGTCCATGGGTATTAGATACATGGGAGATTGGGCCTAGGGCAAGTGGGAGATTGTTGGTAGTGGTGCCGTAGGCACGTTTAATAAACGTTGTAATTGTTATCATTTATTTCATATCAATAAAGAGATGTTTTGATTATTATTGTTATTCATATTTACTTATAATAATCTCCGTCCCTAGTACTTGTTAAGCACTAGTATAAAGGCTAAATGATCATGGGATGATCATGTTAGATTTATGGGTACTTGTTTGGAACAAGGTACTGGACATGACCCGCTGTATGAGATTTATGTCATGGTCTATGTCGTACATATATCTCATATTAGTTATGTCATTCGAATCCTTAGACATGAAGTTATTATAGTCTTCCACTTGATGAACATTATGTTTGACATATTCAAACGCTACCTTTAACCGGGTAGTTATAAAGTGTATGATTGGCATAATCGGATTCACGTAGGGAAGAATAATAAGCTAAATGGATCTGTCCATCTTCGGAGAGATCTCAAGCTTAGGCCTCTCGTATGAATGATGTTGATGAAAATGCTCGGCCGGACTCAAATGAATTGATTAGATCAATGTCATTTGGACTGTCAACATTTTCGGAATCGAGAAAGTATTGAACAAAGACAAGTCGACCATCTGACCATGACTTGTGTTCAATGAGATCGTGGACAAAGGGATTGTGACATATTCTAAAGGAATGCGAACTTGTATCTAGTTATGCTATTTGGGTAGGTATGACGGTTTGCTAGAACCTAATCATATCTTATGGATTCATGTTTGAACCCATTGCCAACTTAGTATAATCCTAGAGGGTCACACACAATAGAACGAATCCTTAAAGGACTATATTGGAAAATTAAGGCTCTCTGATCCTGGTGTGCGACCGAACAAACCAGGCTGGGCGGCCGCACATGTTTGGGCGACCGCACACCTGATTTTGGGCGGCCGCACAGTGTGTCGGGACAGATTTCCTGATTTAATTAGGAAAAGAATTTTGGACGGGTTTTGAAACAAGTTTCCTATTTAGAATAGGTCTAACTTGTATATAAACAGCCAAATTCGGGCCAAAATAATAACATAGCTTTTGTGCAAGTCTCCAAAGAGTTTGAGAGAGTTTTATTTTGTTCTAAGACATCCTAGATTGAAGAACAAAATAATACACAAAATAATATTCCATATAGTTCATATTAATTGTGAAACTGTGTTTCACAATTTTGGTCTAGCAACCAAGATCTAGTGTTCTTAATATTCGTTCAAGGTGTGGATACCGCTAGAGGGTAAGCTCATCATCTTCAAAGTTCGTGTTCTTACTTGTTCGTGATTAAAGCTTCAATTTCTCCACCAAGATCAAAGACCAAATTCAAAGTCATCAAGGGTTAGTTTTTCTAGTATTCATATTGCCAGTATTGGATTTAATCATATGAACAGATCTATGGGCTTTGGGTTTCATAATATTTTAAATGCTATTTTCCGCTGCGTATGTTACTCCGAAACCCAACAAATCAAACGTGCAATCACCCCAAAAACATTTTGGGACATGACACCAAATACTACTTCACTTCATTGAAGTTAGTCAAGGAGTTATCTCCCTACATTCCAAAAACCCCTTTTAAAACCCCCTTTTATTATAGTCAAGAATAGGAAGAACATTATTTTGCATATGTAGACTTTGAACACGCAAGACCAACATTAGTTGGGCGAGATGGGTGTTTAAGTACTTCCCATCTCGTAACCTAACCCCCAAACCTCATAACAAGAATATCTGTTTTCGTAATCAAACTTAAGCTATACATTAGGTTTTTCTTATGTTCCTCTAAAAAAATATGTGGCGACTCTAAAACATAAAATAGACATCCTAGTATAACTCGCGCGCTCTAGCCAAGCCGTGGTTCCTTCCCGAGGTATCTACAGTGGTGACTCTGTTGGGGAGGATTTGAGGGTTAAACTTGATTTGTTGTTCAAAGTCTACATTTTTCTGGGCATTCTGGTTCCTGATGGGGGAAGCGTGGACCTCTGGCCTTCTTGGCCTAAGGCGCGCACGGCCCTTATCAAGGACCAGAGTCACCCTCTTCTTAATGTTCTTCATATTCTTCTTCTTTCTTCTTTCTTCTGCACTAATCATTTTTGTAGGGGTTCCAATAGACATTCAGGACCAGGGCAATCCCCTGAGTCCAAAGTCTGACAATCTGACATGTTTTGCCCAGAAGCGGGCGCCTCTTATAGACTCTGTGCCAGGCGCGCGCATCCCACAACACAGGCCAGAGGCGCGCGCTTCAAGGTGGTTTTCCAGAACAGGAACAGTTTCAGAACAGGGCAGAATGATGGGGGTGTGGGCACAGTTGCCTGCATCATGGACTAATTTGGACCTTTAGACTGTTTTACTTTTGTGTTTTGTTTTATCGGTCACACGGGTGATTCGAGAGTTGTAAATTATGTGTTTATTTTCTTTTCTTTAAAAAAAAGTAAAAAAATGTTTTGTCACATGTTGGACCTCACACTACATGCACAAATTCTTATAAATTGCTCACTATCGAGTCGCACAAGTCCATAACCCCAAACCCGTCGAGGCCCGTCCTAGAGAGTTTCAAGCTCCACCCGACCTTGACTCTCTCGAAGCGGTAAACCTCAGCCCATAGCGTAATTCATGACTACATGCCGGGGGTGACCTTTAAGCCTCTCACTAGCCGAGCACAAGCCAACACAATTCTAGTTAAGGTCTAACACTCCGTGACTAAGTCGGTTTTCATGTGTCGAGATTTCTCTAAACTAATGTCTTCAAAACATACATTCCAAGTGGTTATCATGGATGAAATAAAACTCCATCCCCAAGTGGTTATTATGGATGAAAATAAAAAATCCGTCCCCGCATGTATGCTTTACTACATTAATTTAGTTTAATCCCGACATGTGTAGGATTCACAAGCGTGATGGAATCCGATGAGTATATGGGACCGCGAGAAGGTCTATATACTAGTGTGATGATTCCATTATTTTCTTAGAAACTCAAAAGGGATCCCGTCCCTCCGACTTATAAAAAAAAATCTTTTCTTTATGTGGTTTTGAGTCGTGTGCCCACTGTGTGTTCCAAACCTCTTCATGGACCGAAAGTGTTACTCAAGACTGACAAGGGCCTCTTCTGCAATATAGGTTCAATTGGTACTTACCGCATCTATCGGGATTCAGTGAACCGGTTAGTCCGTGAATTGATCACTCCAGCAGCTCCGACAGCATCAATGGCCGGTGACTCCAACAGCAACAACACCATGTCCCTTGAGCAACTTTAAGCTATGGTCCAAATGCTCCAAGAACAGATCTCTACTCTCAACAAAGAGTCCCAAAGCAAAGATGACCTTTGGCAATCCCATCTTGACAACCAAAGGGAAGCTCACGAGGCCGAGATGGACCAAATGAAAGCTAAGCTCACCAAGCTTTCGAGTGGGAAAGGCAAGAAAGACAATGAAGAGTCCAAGTGGACCAAGGGTTTATTCGAGAGCCCTTATGTTAGTGCTCCCACCAAGAAAATGGGGGAGACAAGCACCGACAACAAATATAACAAGATGGTTGTGTTAGTACCCGATCTGAAAATGAGTTTATTAGGGCTTTACCAAAAATACAAGGACTTTATAGGAATTAGAAACCTTGTAAAGACTCGTCCTGGATTCCCGAAATACCTCATTTATGACAAAATCTATCAAAATAGGTAACTTATGGTTTCCTTAAAACCATGCAGAAACCCTAGCTTAAGAATCAAGTCAGCCAGCAGAATTGGCCACGCGGCCAACCTTGCCACGCCTCAACCTTGGCCACGCGGCCACTCTTGTCGCTGTCTTCGATCATGGCCTGGCGGCCAACCTTGTCCCGGATGATCCTGACCGTCAGATCTTCCCCTCAGTTTACTATATAAACCAATCTCAGCCTATTGGTTTAAGGGGGTCCGATTTTGAGAGCTCTAAGTTCGAATTTTGGAGTTCTTAAACACAATTTTCTCCCTAATTAACCATTCAAACACTCAAGGAGATCAAGGTTTATTTCTTGCCAACATAGGTAAGTTTTCTAACCTTTTCTTCATGTTCTTGCATCATTTTTAATGTAGATCTTTAATATTCATGTTCTTGCATGTTTATTCATAGTTTCTTCATATGCTTCGCATGTTCATTCATATGTTCATATATGTTGTTCATATGTTCATCGTGTTTATAGATTAAAACCTTATTTATGCTATATTTAGGGTTGCGATCTTCATGTTTGCATGATTTTTCATAGCCGATGATGATCTAGGGTTTATCGACCCAAGGATGATCTACGAACTACTTCTAAACCCTAATCTTTAGGTAATTCCCCCCTCATTATGCATGATCCCGATTCTTCTGCCTATTCTAAATTCTTCTCGAACTACGCTGACCTGAGCTTCTCACATTGAGAGGAACGTAGGCAGTCTTCGGATCCGGTCTCAAACACTAACACACTACTAACACATTCATCATGATAGAAAGACCGATCATTCGGGCAATAGGAGTGATAACGTCCAATATTCTTCTCTTGTTGTAATTTGACCCCCGAACCCACTAAACATGCTTTTTCTCAATGTTTTGGCTATAATTAAAACGGCGTGGCGACTCTCATAATTTTAATGTTACTATGAATATCTCAAATTCAAACACACGTATTCACAGTGGCGACTCTGCTGGGGACTGCTTTGAAACTTTTTCAAACTTAGTGGGTCTAACTTTCGTTTACATCATGATGTTTGCTATGTTTACACATGCACCCTACACACACTTGAAATGTTTACACATGCACACACTTGCCATGTTTACACATGCACATACTTTCCATGTTTACACGTGCACCTCACACACACTTGCCATGTTTACACATGCACCTCACACACTTCCATGTTTACACATGCACCCTACACACACTTTCCATGTTTACACATGCACACACTTGCCATGTTTACACATGCACACACTTACCATGTTTACACATGCACACACTTGCCATGTTTACACGTGCACCTCACACACACTTGCCATGTTTACACATGCACCTAACACACTTGCCATGTTTACACATGCACACACTTGCCATGTTTATACATGCACCTCACATACTTGCCATGTTTACACATGCACCCGTGCACCCCGCAATGTGAATGCTTGTACTTTTTTGATACTCGTACTTTGTATATACCTTATATCCTTGTACCTTTGTTATTTTCGTCTTAGTATTAGGGTCAAACAAAACTCTGCTATGCTCCCTTGTACATTATTTTCCTTCTCCTGCATTGCATTGCGTAGCATCATTCAAACATTCAAAACTTCTCTCTTTTCTCCTTAAAAAGAATTAGTTTTTTGCCACACACTACCACTAGTCCGTGTCAGCACTGTACAGGTCCCTACTACCCGGAGTATTCGATGTGCAGGAATTTGTGCGCTATTGTCGCACTCTTTTCGAGTCACTCGTCTACTCCACTCACCGTGTACATTCCACGAGCGGTGGGAACCTTTATCCTACCCGTGTCAACCCACACATAGAGATTAGGACACTCCTTGGACCAACCATTTAGGATGTAAATAAATGCAAAACTTTTCGTTAAATAAAATGTGCATTGCATCTAGGCGACCTCTAAGGTCCATCGCTCACCCCTTGGGCCATCTATCAAAATTCCTCATCTTGGCCAATCTAGGTTACCTACCCATCATTGCGATCCATTTGGGTCTACCCTTCATCTCGACTCGCTTTGGCCAAAATCCCACCATCCTTTGGCCTCTTAGGACAATCTTATCTACCTTTAACCTCCTAGGTCAACCTTTGACCGCCTAGGTCAACCTTCCCAACCTTTGACCTCCTAGGTCAACCATATCTACCTTCGACCTCTTAGGTCACCCCTCGACCTCTTAGGTCAACCTTTGACCCCATAGGTCAACCTCATCCACCTTTGACCTCTTAGGTTAACCCTTGACCACCTAGGTCAACCTCATCCACCTTTGACCTCTTAGGTCAACCCTTGACTGCCTAGGTCAACCTCATCTGCCTTTGACCTCTTAGGTCTACCCTTGACCGCCTAGGTCAACCTCATCCGCCTTTGACCTCTTAGGTCTACCCTTGACCTTCTAGGTCAACCTTATCACCCTCGACCTCTTAGGTCACCCCTCAACCTCTTAGGTTACCCCTCGACCTCTTAGGTCAACCCTTGACCGCCTAGGTCAACTTTATCCGCCTTCGGCCTCTTAGGTCAACCCTTGACCTCCTAGGTCAACCTTATCACCTCCGACCTCTTAGGTCAACCCTTGACCACCTAGGTCAACCTTATCACCTCCGACCCCTTAGGTCAACCTTATCACCTTTGACACCCTAGGTCAAACTTATCTACCTTCGACCTCTTAGGTCAACCCTTGACCTCCTAAGACAACCTTATCACATTTAACCCCCTAGGTAAACTTTATCATCTTTAACCTCTTAGGGACCCTTGACCCCCTAGGTCAACCTCATCCGCCTTCGACCCCTTAGGTCAACCTTTGACCCCCTAGGTCAACTTAATCATCTTTGACCTCTTAGGTCAACCTTTGACCCCCTAGGTCAACCTCATCCTCCTAGGTCAACCTTATCACCTTTGACCTCTTAGGTCAACCTTTGACCCCCTCGGTCAACATTATCACCAGTTGACCTCTTAGGTCAACCCAATCACCTTTGACCTCTTAGGTCAAACTTGGACTCCTATGTCACGACCCAAAATCTAGGCTCTATTTTATTAGTAATTAATTGATTATTATTTAATTATTTGCTTATTTATTTATTTAAATTATTATTTATTTAAATAATTACGTGTGCAATTTATGTGTTATAATATTTAGGCCTAGCATTTTAATTGAGTCATTTGGGTTAGTGTGGTATTGTTGGGTCTTAATTGTTAGTAGGGAGTGTAGTATTTGTGTGTAGTGCGAGAGAGGGGGCCTAAGTGTAACATTTTGAATTATTTCCCCCTACTCCCCTCTCCTCCCTCACCTTGTCCCTCACTCACTCCATCACTCCCAGCCATCTCCCTCTCTCTCTAGCAATTGGGTATGTTTTTCCTTTCTTTCCTTCTCTCTTCATTTTCTCCATCTTCCTCTTGTAATCTCTCATTTCTTAAAACGTGAACCTTGTTTAGATCGTCGATAGGATCGCGTAGAACCAAAAAGAATCGAATTCCGTCAACTTTCATTATTTTCAAGTAAGTTACTTTTCCCCCATTTTGATGCTAAAATGTTCATATCATGTTTAGATAATGTTTGATGTGTTATATTTGAAGTTTGGTTGACTTTTGAATTTGTTTGGAATTTATTTGAGTTTTTGGTTAAAAATGGTGAAATCTTGAATGTTGGTTTTGATTCTTGAAATGGGTTGATAAAGGGTGGTGTTAAGATCCCCTTTTTGGTTAAATGTTGTTTGGGTACCTTAGTAAGCTTGAGGGAAGTCTTGATTCTAGTGGATTTTTAGTATGGTAAAAGTTTGGGTTGTTTTTGGTTTGGAAATGGAGAACCCAGCTGCTGAAATCCCTCCCACCCGTAGACCAGGCGCCCGCCTGGGTTGGACCAGGCGCCCGCCTACATGCCCTTTTCTGATGGCCAGACCTTCTGGTCATTCAGGCGCCCGCCCGCCCCCTACCAGGCGCCCGCCCGCCCCCTGGTTCAGAATTCTCCCTTTTTTGCTTGGTTTAGTACTTAGGGCCTAAATAGTTTAAGTTTATTTCTTCTAATTAACTTAAGATAACGTCGTGGAATACCTTATTAATTGGATTTGATTCTTTTGTGAATAAATATGTTCTGGAATTTGATTAAGTACCGTTTTGGTAATGTTGGGCATCTTTGATGTGCGGTTTGGATTGGTTTACCTTTATGGTAATTTAATTGGAATGGTTCCCTACTTTGGAACTTTAAGTTGTTTATTCATGCTAAATTATTATTACTTAGCATTTATTTGGAAGCCCAGCTGGCATACTTGTTGCATCTGGCGATGGGAAGGATTATAATGGCAAAGTCAAGTCCATTATAATGTTGACCATTGTTTTTCCCCCTTCTATACCCCCCCTTTTCCAGATTGGCCTTGGAAAAGTCAAGTTAGCGTTCCTTTGTGAATGTATCTAGCTAACGGACATGACTTTGTGTCATGGTCCTTGTCCTTTGTGACACTTTTATGGTTATTGGTTCCGGTACCGGGGTTTTCTCTTCGGCTTTCATGCTATTATGAAGATGATGATTTGTTGATTATTGAAGCTGCGCAGCGATCCTTTATTTGGATGTTCCGGTTTGGAAAACCTTGGCTATATCCTTTGTTATGTGTTTATTTCCGCTGCTATCTGATATATGATAATTGCTATGTGCTATGTGATAATTATTATTGTTTATTGCTTATTGCATCATAGCATGTCATGTAGTTGCATTAGTAACTTATAGAGATTTATCTCACCCCCTTTTCTTTTATCTTTGTTTTTCCTTAACCCCCCCCCCCCAGGTGCTAAGGATTAGTCTCGCTGATCACTAGAAAAGAGGACGTCGAGTGTGGATACATTCTTTTGGGGAAGGTTGTTATAGGTTGGTTTACATTATGTAAATGTGTAACCATTTTAGGATAGTTGTACCAAACAATGACGTCGTTAAGAATTTTATATTTGTATTTTGTTGGGCATAAACTTGGAAGTTTATGATAGTTGTTATTGGTTTTTATCGAACTTGGTTTTGTAAAACTTTGGATCATTACCTTTTGGTATCAAATGGAATTTTTAACTTCGGTATTTCACAGTTTTGGTTTTAGAGTCGACGTCCAGATCGCGGTCTCGGGCCCGCGGGGTCTGGGGTCGCGACACCTAGGTCAACCGTATCCGCATTCGACCTCTTAGGTCAATCTTTGATTCCATAGGTGAACCCAATTACCTTTGGTCTTAACCCGCTTAGGTCGAACCGTCATCTTGACCCACCTAGGTCATTATTTGACCCACCGTCGTCCAGACCAACCTAGGTCCACCCGTTTAGGTCCAACTTGTCCGTCTTATGTTAAAACTACCCCTTCACCTTTGACCCGTCAAGGTCAACCCGTGACCCGCTTAGGTCGACTTACCTATCTTGGATCCATCTAGGTCAATCTCCAACATTCCTTGGTCCACCAACCCGAATAGGTCAACCTTAGACTCGCTTAGGTCAAACCATGTCTAGATCACCCCATAGGCAACCCACTAGGCAACCCGCTATCTTGATTCATTCACCATATAGGTCAATCCAACCCTTCTCATTTAGGTCGACCTATCCTTTACCCATCTAGGTCAACCCACCATCATCGACGCATTCTAGGTTGAACCACTTCTTGTCTCAAACCTTAGGTCAAACCTTAGGTCAAATTTAGGTCAAACCTTAAGTCAAACCTTACCCGATTCCTATAGGTCTTCCTCACCCATGCTTGACCAAGGACCGAGTCATCTCCCTCTTTTTTTTGACACCTGTGGTCATCTCTCACCTCTTTTTAAAAGTCTAACTTGACTCGAACTACGGCGACCTGAGCCTCTTATTGTGTGGGACCTCTCCCTCATGGTAAGGGGAACGTAGGCAACTTCGGCCCGGTCAAACTTTCAAATTCTTGTCAAAAATGCATTTCAAAGTGTGGAGACCGACTCTTTTCCAAAAGTGATTTTATAACGATGCCTTGTCATTAATTATAAATCTAAGCTCAATTCAAAGACATAATTCCCCCACAACTATTGTAGATCCTGCATCATGTCTATTGAAAGGAACATCGAAGTTGCAAATGAAGCTATTACCCAAGGTCTCGAGACAACTCTCCACACCAATACTGATCTCAATGAGCAAACGCTCCATTTCGAGACCATCCTCAACGAGCAAGCAACCCTCTTCCAGACCGCTCTCGACGAACAAGAAGCCTACTTTGAGACTGTCCTCCTCAAGCAAGTCGACCGCTTTCAAAAAGAGATGTGCAAGGCTCTAACGGACACCGAAAAACACATTCACTCTGATATTTATTGCATTTATGATTACCTCGGCCGAGTTCTCCCTCTTGCTCAATTTCAACACCCGTACGCTCCTCAAATGTATGGGCCATCACAGATTTCCCCCCGTTGGGATGCCTCCTAAGACTACTCATCAACGACAGGTACCGGTACCTAAACCACCCTCAAAGACAGTTCGGAAGGACGAACGCGAGTACAATTACTTGGGTATGCCGTTAGCCAAACTCTTCAAAAGTATAATTCAAGCCGGCAAGTTGTCTCCTTTGTTCAACTATGAACCAAGTAGGGTGAAGCAAGGCTTGGATCCCTCCAAACACTGCCAATACCACCAGTACATTGGGCATGACACCGAAGATTGCCTCCAATTGAGGAGAAAGATTCAAAACCTCATTGACAGCGGAGCCATCACCCGCCAACGGAATACATGGGCATGGGCAAAAGAGGAAATTGGGGCTACCTCCTTTAAATAAAAGAAAAGAAAAGGGTCATTCAATCTTCGTAGGTTCTAGAGTGTCCTTAGTCAAAAGTCCACCTTGGACGATTTTTTGTTTCTTTAAGTAAAAGTCCACCCTGGACTAGTCAGTTTACATCTTTTAGTTCCAATAAAAGGGTCTTTATTTCTTTTCTTTTCTCTCTAGACTTGAGACATAAGCTTGCATATATCAATTTCATGAAAATTGTCTTATTCACCATTTTCGCTTGATTGCTATATCTTTATATGATGAATTAATCTTAATCTTACTCATTAATGACGACTCATTAAAAGGTAAATGGACCCACAAACCATTCACATAACTAAGTATACGATTAATCCCAAAATAACAAATGCTTCGATCAATTGGGATGAACGAATCACTTTCTCTTCTCTCTACATTCTACCCCCATACACTCTCTCTATACACTCACCCCTTGTACACACTTCATGTACACTCTCTATATACACCTTCTCCCATACACTATCCTCATAGGCCTCTCATCCCACCATTAGACCCCTTTTTATAAGGTCGTGACAAAGAAATGGACTGCGGTTGCTCATCATCAAATAGACATCCATGCTGCCACAATTTAAAGGGTTGGTTTGTTCCCTTCATGAGTACTACATGCCGTTACACTGGGGCTGTCCGTATTCCATCGCAAATGTAAGACAAGTGCACGAAGTCATTCATGCCATTAATTGGTGCACGTGATAATCCAATGGAGCTCTACCGGTAAAAATCAAGGGGCTAGGATGCCCGCCGCCAGCAAAAGGCTGCTTGAACTATAAGGAAGCTACCTCGCAATCGAGAGAGGCGAAAGCAAACTAGGGGCTTGTCTTGCCCAATGTTTCATGTACAAATATAAAAAAAAAAAAAAAATATGGCTCGCTAGGTTAAAACCCAAAAGGGCGACCTAGGCAAAAGTTAGAGCATTGCACAAAAAGAAGCCCGCTAGGTTGAAAACCCGAAAGGGCGGACTAGGCAAAAAAAAAGGGTGTGCACAAAGAGATAAAATAAAAAAGAAAAAGAAAAATAGAAGGGGCTATCACCATGGAAAAGTAAAAGTCCCATTTTCTTTTCACCTCAAATGTTCTATTTTCCTTTCTTTCCTTACAAAGTAGATAAACGGCAGCAACCCATGACTACTACGATGGAGCAATCCACTGCAACAACTACAAAGGAGTAATCCACCGCAATGAGCTACAAAGAACAACTCACCTCAAACGAACCTCACACCCCTAAACTCAAAACCCCAACTTCATCGTCAACCGGGCAACCACTCAAAGCCAAACATAACCTACCTTGGGCCAACTTTCTTTCTTTTCTTTCCTCCCACACATACCCACTGTAACCCGACACCATCGTCAAGCGGGTCATCCCCGGACTGCGCGGACCTGAGCTCCTCACCTTGAGGAGAACGTAGGCAACCTCCCAGTTCAGTCCAAAATATACACAACCTACCTCGAGCCAATTTTCTTTCTCTTCTCTCTTCCCCCATATTTCTACTCCTAACTTCTTCACTCACAATTGATCAAAACATTTATTAATTTGAGGCTACTTATTAACCATAACTCATTAACTAATCAACGAGGTCCATTCTCGAGCAATCAAATGAGAATCTTGAATAAAACAATTTTCAAATGTCTCGACAAGTCTTCTGTTCTACAATCTAAGAAAGAGCTAAACACTTACTTTCTGTCAAGCAGGGGCTTCCTCCCTTTTGTACATATATACACTCAGTTGCCCAAAGAGTCAAAATGTGAGAACTATCTCTCTCTCTCTTACTCTCCCCAAAATGCCCCCGCATGTTTTCAAACAATTCTTTTTTCCTTTTTTGAGACGACTGAATGATTTCAAAAAAAAAAAAAAATGATGACACAAAAGAGATGCCCGCTAGATTGAAAACCCGCAAGGGCGGTCTAGGCAGAAAAAAGGGTGCGTCTCAAAGGAGGTAGGATACCCCACTCTACGCCCTTATCGAACTGGGGCTTCCCCAACAGAATGGGTCGACTATAGGGTTTTCTCAGAGAATATTGAGGCTTCGATAAGCACATACTTAGAAGAAGGGCATCCCTCATCATCAAGCTCGACGTAGAATTTCTCAAAGGAGGATGGGTACCCGCTCACCAAATTAGAGAAGGATGTACTTGGAAGATGGACACCCCTCATCGTCAAACTCGGCACGTGACAAACTCTTTGAATTGGTTAGAATCGTAATTAATTATAAAGCATCTTTATAAAGTCATAACACTTTCAAAAGTTTTCTCTTCCACGACACTTTGTTTATAAACCCGCACTCTCGGTCTCCACAAAATTTGTATAAACCTCCTCGGTCCACTCTGAGACCCATCTTTGTGATTCTTGAACCGACTCGGTCCTTCACCCTATTTCCTACACAATAGGATACCCTTAGGTCCCAACCTACCTGATTCAAAACCTTAGGTCCCAAGCCTACCCGGTCAGTCTTGCCTAAGTTACACCATAAACTCTCTAGGTCCCAAGCCTACCCGATCAGTCTTACCTAGGTCCCAAACCTACCCAGTGAGTCTTACCTAGGTTACGTCATAACCTCTTAGCTCGACCTTCCGCAAGTTCGTAGCATGACCCCTTCGGCCTCAAACCGGTTCTACCCAAAACTTCAGACCTTAAACTAGTTAACCAAAGCCAAATCCTTAGGGTGACCCATTAGGTCCCGAACCTACCGGTCCCGAACCTACCCGATCTGCTAGATCTCAAACCTACCAACACATACTCATCCTTACCTTGTCTAAGCAATAGCTCTCTTATCCTCCTAGGTCCAACCTCTTAGGTCTACTCAGTCTAACCTGTTGAGCGATCCTTTAGATCCCAAGACCACTCGAGTCTACCAATCGCCTATCTTTTAAGTCTCTAGCATATCCGATCCACACATTAGGTCTCAACTCCTAAACCCTTTAGATCACAAAACTGTCTACCCTCTAAGTCTATAACCTTAGAGCTCGTCCCTTAGAACTCTTTAGTTCCCAAGCCTACTTGGTCCAACCAAAACAATGCCATCTACGCCTATCGTCATACCCAAACCATGGCCCTGCCACTCTTAAACCTAATGTTGCTCCTTAGCTTCAAAAGACTTCCTAGTCTGACCTTCAACCCCTTAGGTCTCTAACCTACTTAATCCGAGCCGAGTCCAAACCTCGCCACCTACAAGGTCCACCCTTGAACTCCATGGATCTCAAACCTTTCTTCCCCACGAGTCCAAACCTCAAACGTGCTCGAACGCATAGGACCTCCCGCGTACCGTGATATGCCATAAAGATATCAAAACCCGTCCAGTCAAAAATCGTGCGCTTAACACCTTTGGTCCCATACCAAACCCACCTTCGCAATCGCCGAACGAGCTTGGTCACGCGCAATGACCTCTGAGACAAACTTAGGACCTAAGCACACCCAATCCAACTTAGGTACCTATTGTACTCAAGCAAAGTCTTGGACACTCAATCCCTTTACCTAAAACACCAACATGGTCATATATCCAAAACCATTTCCCGCACCTATGGTTCGCACCTAGCCTAAACTTTCAAACACTCTAGGATCCAAGCCCGACATGTGTATTAGGTACTAGGATCATCCAATCCCAATCCGTTGCTCCTTGGCCGACCTCAAGCCTGCTTGGTCCTAACCCATAACGCGGTTTCTCTAGTACAAAAGACTTACCCGCTTGAAAGCCTTATGTCCCAACGCTACCCTGCCTAGCCTTCGATCTCCTAGATCTTACGCCTACCATTCCATTAGGCCCCGGTCTCCTTAACACATGTCTGAGTCTTACCCTAGCTAAACCCTAGCACTCTAGCCTAGGTCTAACCTATCGAGCCTGTCCAGCCATGAGGTATCAAGCTCACCTGCCCCAAACCGCAACACTCTTAGACCTCAAACTTGCCCGGTCTAAACCAAGACAAACCTTCAAATGCTTTCGGTCTCCAAACCCTAGCCTTAAGCCTAAGTAGTCACATTCTCTCAACCCCATTCTCAAGCCTAGGTTGCTTCATCCTCTACAAACCCTAGCCTCAAGCCTAGGTAGTCACCTTCTATTCAAAGCCTAGCCTTAAACCTAGGTAATCGTATTCCCTCTAAACCCTAGTCCCAAACCTAGGTAATCGCCTTCTCTCTAAACCCTAGCCTCAAGCCTAGGTAGTCACCTTCTATCCGAAGCCTAGCCTTAAACCTAGGTAATCACATTCTCTCAACCCCAGCCTCAAGCCTAAGTAGTCACATTCTCTACAAACCCTAGCCTCAAGCCTAGGTAATCACATTCTCTCCAAAACCTAGCCCCAAGCCTAGGTAATTACATCCTTCCAAACCCTAGCCTAAAGCCTAGTAAGTTACATCCTTCTTAAACCCTAGCCTCGATCCTAGGTAGCCACATCCTTCCTAAACCCTACCCTCGAGCCTAGGTAGTCACATTCCCTCCAAACTCTAGCCTCAATCCTAGGTAGTCGATATTCTTTCCAAACCCTAGCCTCAAACCTAGGAAGTCGCGTTCTCCCCAAACCCTAGCCTCAAGCCTAGGTAGTCACATATCCTTAAGCCTATGAAACCGCGACATCCTCTTTAAACCTAGCCCAAGTTCTAGGGAATTTCCAAAGCCCCGCATGCAACATCATTTCCAAATTCCCGAAACCCTAGTCTCGAAACCTAGGAAATTTACAATCTTAATCCCCCGTCTTATTGAACCCTAACCCAAAACCTAGGATACAATGCCCTGTCCAAAACTTAATCAACCCTAGAAAGCCGCATTCGCTCTAAACCCTAGCCTCGAGCCTAGGTAGTCGCATTCGCTCCAGACCCTAGCCTCAAGCCTAGGTAGTCGCACTCTTTCTAAACCCTAGCCGCAGGGCCTAAGAGACTATATCCTCACTAAACTCTATCATCGAGCCTAGGATTCAACATTCCCTTCAAACCCTAGTCCTAGACCTAGGAAATTCCTTCACCTTAGTCTCAAAATATAGGAAGTTTACAGTCCTTAGCCTTAAAACCTAGCCTAAAGCCTAGGTTACCACGAACATTTCCAAGCCATAGTCACCAATCCCGGAAAATGGTGAACCCTAACATCAAGCTTAGTGGACCTTCCACGAAAGCAATCCCTCTTCCCAACGGTCCATGGTCTCAAGCCTAGGAAGTCACAACCTTTCCAACTCCCAGCCTTATGTCTAAAAGCCAACGCCTTTGCTACCTCTGAGCCTACCACAACTCCAAGCCCTAGCCTCCTAGACCTAGGAAATTCCTAAACCCTAGTCCCAAACCTAGGAGACTCATGGTCCTTAAAACGCCAGTTTCCAAACCTTTGTTCGAAACCCTAACATCTAGGAAGTTCCCAAACCTCAACCTTTCCAAGCCCTAGCACTAAGCCTAGGATAGAATACTCTCCTCATGCTTAAATGAACTCCAATCCCTAGCCTGTAAGCCTAGGAAACCCACATTATCTCCAAGACATAATCTAAAGCCCAAGAAGCCGTGACATCTTTGGCATCCCTATCTCAAGATTAGGAGATCACCATCTTCCTTATTCCCTTTCCTTAAAAAGCCTTAGGTCCTACCTCTAGGCAACCAAGAAAAATGTCCCTTACCTAACACCTTGGTCTCAATGGCTCGTAGCCTCATTCCCTCCTAGATTAGGATAAGCGGAACCCAGATCATGTTTAGCAACTCCCCGAGAGTCCATCTCCTTCGCGTCTCCCTAAAGGTCCTTTGCCCTTGTGACTCACCAAAGAGTCCTTTGTGACTCCTCGAGAGTCTATCACCTTTGTGACTCCCCGAGAGTCCGTCACCCTTGTGACTCCCCGAGAGTCTATCACCTTTGTGACTCCCCGAGAGTTCATCCCGTTTGCGACTTCATAACAATCCATCATCTTGACCTCCACATGCAAAATTCCAGTTTTACCCCTAGTACATTCCCCTTTGATTCATTTTAGGTGCCCTTAGCACTATTTTGACTGATATTCGTTACCTTTGGGTACGGAAAGCCCTTAAAATTTCCATTCTCCACCAAATATTTGCTTAGGATTCGTACGGTTGCAGAGACCTCGGCGCCTCTATAACATACGCATCCTAGATCGATCGCGATTGGCAGAAGCCTCGGCGTTTCTGTTTGTGAGAGATCCAGCATCTATTATTTTAGCATTTCCTAATATTTGCTTAGGATTCATACGGTTGCAGAGACCTCGGCGCCTCTGTGACATACGCATCCTAGATCGATCGCGATTGGCAGAAGCCTCGGCGTTTTTGTTTGCGAGAGATCCAGCATCTATTATTAGGATTCGTATGGCTGTAGAGACTTCGGCGCCTCTATGACATACGCATCCTAGATCGATCGCGATTGGCAGAAGCCTCGGCGTTTCTGTTTGCGAAAGATCCAGCATCTATTATTAGGATTCGTATGGTTGTAGAGACTTCGGCGCCTCTATGCCATACGCATCCTAGATCGATCGCGATTGGCAGAAGCCTCGGCGTTTCTGTTTGCGAGAGATCCAGCATCTATTATTTGCTTAGGATTCGTATGGTTGTAGAGACTTCGGCGCCTCTATGACATACGCATCCTAGATCGATCGCGATTGGCAGAAGCCTCGGCGTTTCTGTTTACGAGAGATCCAGCATCTATTATTTTAGCATTTCCTAATATTTGCTTAGGATTCGTACGGTTGTAGAGACTTCGGCGCCTCTATGACATACGCATCCTAGATCGATCGTGATTGGCAGAAGCCTCGGCGTTTCTGTTTACGAGAGATCCAGCATCTATTATTTTAGCATTTCCTAATATTTGCTTAGGATTCGTACGGTTGCAGAGACCTCGGCGCCTCTGTGACATACGCATCCTAGATCGATCGCGATTGGCAGAAGCCTCAGCGTTTCTGTTTGCGAGAGATCCAGCATCTATTATTAGGATTCGTATGGTTGTAGAGACTTCGGCGCGTCTATGACATACGCATCCTAGATCGATCGCGATTGGCAGAAGCCTCGGCGTTTCTGTTTGCGAAAGATCCAGCATCTATTATTAGGATTCGTATGGTTGTAGAGACTTCGGCGCCTCTATGACATACGCATCCTAGATCGATCGCGATTGGCAGAAGCCTCGGTGTTTCTGTTTGCGAGAGATCCAGCATCTATTATTTTAGCGTGATCGGCGGAAACCCAGGCGTTTCTGGTCGAGTTTATTGTCCTATTATCTCTCTTGCTTCAACGAATGTTCGTTCTTCATACAGGATAGTGCCCGTAGGTTTACTATCCCTATCAGAAGTCCGATGTCTCGTTTTATCCCAGTCGCTCTGAACTACGACCGGCTTGATTCCTCGGAGGATACGTAGGAAACCTGAAAAGGTCCAGCCACTCGACCGACGCGGTCATCTATCATCCCCAGCAGGTGCATTTTCCCAAACAAAAGACGTTGCTCCCCATCAGAGGACAATCATCCTCAATTTCCCCATCAGATTTGAACTACGTTGGCTTGATTCCCCTGCGGATACGTAGGTCGCCTGCCAAGGTTCAGCCGTTCCCTTACCTTTCCTCTGTTTTGAAACTCATGTTTCAGAACGGTTCCTATTTTTATCGTCGACCCTCCATTGCCTTGCAAGAAGCGTCGCCGAGGGGCTACTGTTAGTACCCGATCTGAAAATGAGTTTATTAGGGCTTTACCAAAAATACAAGGACTTTATAGGAATTAGAAACCTTGTAAAGACTCATCCCGGATTCCCGAAATACCTCATTTATGACAAAATCTATCAAAATAGGTAACTTATGGTTTCCTTAAAACCATGTAGAAACCCTAGCTTAAGAATCAAGTCAGCCATCAGAATTGGCCACGCGGCCAACCTTGCCACGCCTCAACCTTGGCCACGCGGCCACTCTTGTCGCCGTCTTCGATCATGGCCAGGCGGCCAACCTTGTCCCGGATGATCCTGACCATCAGATCTTCCCCTCAGTTTACTATATAAACCAATCTCAGCCTATTGGTTTAAGGGGGTCCGATTTTGAGAACAGGAACAGTTTCAGAACAGGGCAGAATGATGGGGGTGTGGGCACAGTTGCCTGCATCATGGACTAATTTGGACCTTTAGACTGTTTTACTTTTGTGTTTTGTTTTATCGGTCACACGTGTGATTCGAGAGTTGTAAATTATGTGTTTATTTTCTTTTCTTTAAAAAAAAAAGTAAAAAAATGTTTTGTCACATGTTGGACCTCACACTACATGCACAAATTCTTATAAATTGCTCACTATCGAGTCGCACAAGTCCATAACCCCAAACCCGTCGAGGCCCGTCCTAGAGAGTTTCAAGCTCCACCCGACCTTGACTCTCTCGAAGCGGTAAACCTCAGCCCATAGCGTAGTTCATGACTACATGCCGGGGGTGACCTTTAAGCCTCTCACTAGCCGAGCACAAGCCAACACAATTCTAGTTAGGGTCTAACACTCCGTGACTAAGTCGGTTTTCATGTGTCGAGATTTCTCTAAACTAATGTCTTCAAAACATACATTCCAAGTGGTTATCATGGATGAAATAAAACTCCATCCCCAAGTGGTTATTATGGATGAAAATAAAAAATCCGTCCCCGCATGTATACTTTACTACATTAATTTAGTTTAATCCCGACATGTGTAGGATTCACAAGCGTGATGGAATCCGATGAGTATATGGGACCGCGAGAAGGTCTATATACTAGTGTGATGATTCCATTATTTTCTTAGAAACACAAAAGGGATCCCGTCCCTCCGACTTATAAAAAAAATCTTTTCTTTATGTGGTTTTGAGTCGTGTGCCCACTGTGTGTTCCAAACCTCTTCATGGACCGAAAGTGTTACTCAAGACTGACAAGGGTCTCTTCTGCAATATAGGTTCAATTGGTACTTACCACATCTATCGGGATTCAGTGAACCGGTTAGTCCGTGAATTGATCACTCCAGCAGCTCCGACAGCATCAATGGCCGGTAACTCCAACAGCAACAACACCATGTCCCTTGAGCAACTTTAAGCTATGGTCCAAATGCTCCAAGAACAGATCTCTACTCTCAACAAAGAGTCCCAAAGCAAAGATGACCTTTGGCAATCCCATCTTGACAACCAAAGGGAAGCTCACGAGGCCGAGATGGACCAAATGAAAGCTAAGCTCACCAAGCTTTCGAGTGGGAAAGGCAAGAAAGACAATGAAGAGTCCAAGTGGACCAAGGGTTTATTCGAGAGCCCTTATGTTAGTGCTCCCACCAAGAAAATGGGGGAGACAAGCACCGACAACAAATATAACAAGATGGTTGTGTTAGTACCCGATCTGAAAATGAGTTTATTAGGGCTTTACCAAAAATACAAGGACTTTATAGGAATTAGAAACCTTGTAAAGACTCATCCCGGATTCCCGAAATACCTCATTTATGACAAAATCTATCAAAATAGGTAACTTATGGTTTCCTTAAAACCATGCAGAAACCCTAGCTTAAGAATCAAGTCAGCCAGCAGAATTGGCCACGCGGACAACCTTGCCACGCCTCAACCTTGGCCACGCGGCCACTCTTGTCGCCGTCTTCGATCATGGCCAGGCGGCCAACCTTGTCCCGGATGATCCTGACCGTCAGATCTTCCCCTCAGTTTACTATATAAACCAATCTCAGCCTATTGGTTTAAGGGGGTCCGATTTTGAGAGCTCTAAGTTCGAATTTTGGAGTTCTTAAACACAATTTTCTCCCTAATTAAGCATTCAAACACTCAAGGAGATCAAGGTTTATTTCTTGCCAACATAGGTAAGTTTTCTAACCTTTTCTTCATGTTCTTGCATCATTTTTAATGTAGATCTTTAATATTCATGTTCTTGCATGTTTATTCATAGTTTCTTCATATGCTTCGCATGTTCATTCATATGTTCATATATGTTCTTCATATGTTCATCGTGTTCATAGATTAAAACCTTATTTATGCTATATTTAGGGTTGCGATCTTCATGTTTGCATGATTTTTCATAGCCGATGATGATCTAGGGTTCATCGACCCAAGGATGATCTAGGAACTACTTCTAAACCCTAATCTTTAGGTAATTCCCCCCTCATTATGCATGATCCCGATTCTTCTGCCTATTCTAAATTCTTCTCGAACTACGCTGACCTGAGCTTCTCACATTGAGAGGAACGTAGGCAATCTTCGGATCCAGTCTCAAACACTAACACACTACTAACACATTCATCATGATAGAAAGACCGATCATTCGGGCAATAGGAGTGATAACGTCCAATATTTTTCTCTTGTTGTAATTTGACCCCCGAACCCACTAAACATGCTTTTTCTCAATGTTTTGGCTATAATTAAAACGGCGTGGCGACTCTCATAATTTTAATGTTACTATGAATATCTCAAATTCAAACACACGTATTCACAGGTTGATTCAATCATGGCTTACATGGGGAAAGGCTCCGACACAAGCCTTTATCAGTCATCCATTCTCATGAGCACCATGGCCGCTCTCCCCGACAAGTTCAAGATGCCCGACATTAGCAAGTTCAAGGGAAATTCTTGTCCCATGGCACACATCGATACTTACATATGGGCTATGGTTCCAAAGAAGGTCTCTCCAAAACTTATGGCACAATGCTTCCCTCTCACTCTCGAGGGGGTGGCAAAAGATTGGTATGCAACTCTCCCGCTCACCATCCGTCTTGATTGGGATGCCGCCATGCTCGCCTTCAAGAGTCAATACCAAGGCAACACCACTCACCTCCCGACCAATAAATAGCTCGAGAACACCACTCAAAGAGACAATGAGTCCTTTATTGATTTTACAAGAAGGTGGAATGACAAGCTTGCCAAAATTGTCGAGAGGCCCAACACCAAAGATCAAATGGACATCTTTCTTAAATGTCTAAAGATTGATCTCCGCACCCACCTAAGTGGGGCTTGGTATGCGTATTTGTCGCAAATGTATGAGGTAGGGGTCCGAATGGATGATTTGCTCAAAGAGATCAAGAAAATTGCTCTTAGCTTCCGATACAAGGCCGCCTCTAACTCAACAAAAGAGGCTTCAGTCAATGCCGTCACTACTGACAAGGGGAATTACAAAAGGGTTCCTCCACCTCAAGGCAAGAGGCCTCAAAAATGATCGTGTCTACACTCCTCTCCAAGTCATGACTCAAACCGAGGCCTTCGAAGTTCTCAAAGCAAAGGGGCACGTCACGCCTATGCAAGGGTACCAACCCAAGACGATTAATGCCAACCATGCTTATCACAAATATTATGGCTACCACCAACATAGTGGCCATCTCACCAAGGAGTGTTTTGTTCTCCGCAATGTTATTCAAGATCTCATAGACAAGAAAGAATTCGTAGTGCCTAATGGTGACGATGTCAAGGTAATAGAGTTAGGAGAGCTTGTGGAGACCACTAATTCAATCCCAATTGTGAATAAGGGCTCCAATATTATGAATGCAATTGATAATTCTTGCCACGTTGTGACTTACGATGAGGTAATGAGGGAAGTACTAGAGAATAGGAAAAAGAGGCAAGATGGGAACGTCAACATGCTAACTCGATCCGGATGAGTCATAGCAAACAACCCCACTACTTCTACACCAAGCGCCTCTTCTCAAAGATCGCAAGCTCGCGACACTCCCGAAGATCCTTTATTGACACAACTCAAGAAAACTCAAGCCAACATCTCCATTTGGGACCTCATTGCATCCTCAAAGAAGCACCGAGATCTTGTCATCAGCAATCTCGACGACACATCAGTCTCCCCTACAGCTCTCGAGGACCTTACTGCAATGATAGGCCACATTCATTTTGGCAATGTCATCACTTTTGCCGACATTGACCTTCCACCATTTGGGTCCGATCATAATGAGGCCATCTATCTCAAAGTGAGAGTAAGGGGGAGACCTATTTCAAGATTCTTGGTTGATGGTGGTTCCGCACTCAACCTAATGCCTGACCGAATTATGGGCATACTAGGGCTTAAGAGTTCAGATTTAAAGTCTTCTACTCAAGTAATTCGAGGCTATGACAGCACTGCCCGCACAGTCATGGGTATGGTGGAGATAGACATTGAATTTGGGAGCATGGTCATGTCCGTCCCATTTCAAGTGCTCGATGTACCTTCTTCGTTCAACTTGCTCTTGGGCCGACCATGGATACACAGTTCCAATGCTGTCCCTTTGACTCTCCATCAATGTGTCAAGTTCTGAAATGGAGACGAAATAGTGACTGTCATGGTCGAAAACGTCACGATCCACAGAAAAGGGGAACCCGTTCACCAAGTTCAGCATGGTTTAGCAGACTCTACTCTCTCCGGCGTCTCAATCAACGCCATCGACAAAGAAGGGGGGAATGGATCATGGACCCTCGACAATCTCAAAGTCCTCGGTATGATGAGGAATATGAATTACATCCCTGGTTTAGGCCTAGGGAAATATCAACAAGGGATAATGCAACCCATAGAGGTCCCATTTGTCAAAAACAAGTTCGGATTGGGGTACGAGCCTTCCAAAGAGGACTTGAAGTACGAGCAAGCCATCAAGAATGAGAAGGCCCGAGCTCGGAGGGAAGGCCGTCATTATGAGATTCCCAAGTTGAGGCCTTATCGCAAGACACTGAATGGCTACTTTGTCCGTCAGGGGGAAGACGTCCCTTACGTAATCTTTCCTGAGCCATGGGTTAACAGAAAGGGCATTAGAAAGCCCGGTCTTGAAGTCTTTGCCAACTGTGAGATTCAGAAATCCAAAGGGGAACCAACTCCCATGTCGTCCTGAGAATGGTGGGGGAAGAAAGTGACCATAGAGTCCGAGACAAAAATTATCGTGGGGGAAGAATTGATGGATTTAGCCTCCATGTACGAAGAATTGGCCATCATGGATGAGTGCCAAGTGAATGCCATCTACGACACCGACACAAGAAGGGAAACTATAAGCGAGATCCAGCTAAGCTCAGAGCCAATCAACAACTGGTATTCTACAAAGGGGCCTGTGGTATTCGAGGAATTCTTGGTCAAGAAGATAGGTTGCATACCACGCAAGGTTACAAAGGAATACGTGTTCACATTCACTTTCGAGTCCGAGTGTGTTTCCGATACCCTCACCGAAGAGGATATGGAGGCCATAGCCGAGTGTGTGTTCCCTTTCTTTGTTAATGAAAAATTTGATCTTTCTGAGTACCCCGAGATTGCAAACATCATGAATGATGAATTAACTAATAACAAATTTAATGAACTAGTTAATAACGATTCAAATAATGATGAAATAAACCACGAAAATACAACATACTTAAATGAACTTGCTCAACATGTCCGTAGTCGTGCTGAAAATGGTCCAGGGGCTGACGAAGAATTGCATGTTGTTAATCTGGGTACCGACGTAGAGCCGAAAAAACCAAGATCGGAAGCTTCTTCAAGGGGGAAGAGAAAGACAGATTGACTGCACTGCTTAAAGAGTTCGTGGATGTATTTGCATGGTCGTACAAAGACATGCCGGGTTTAGACAGAAAGGTCGCCGAGAACAGGATTCCGATCAGAGACGATGCTAAGCCGACAAAGCAGAAACTCAGAAAGATCAAGCCAGAATGGTCTTTACGAGGTCCGCTCATTTGTGGATGGCTTCGCTGGGTATAATTAGATTCTCATGGTAGAGGAGGATCAACACACGACTGCTTTCACAACACCGTGGGGCACCTTTTGCTACACAGTTATGCCATTTAGGTTAAGGGATGCTGGGGCTACTTATCAAAGGGCTGTTACAGACTTGTTCTATGACATGATCCATAAATAAATTGAGGTCTATGTGGACGACATGATCATCCATTCAAAAGGAACCGACGGTCAGCACTTGATCGACCTCCGCAAGTTCTTTGAAAGGCTTCGGCAACACAAGATGAGGCTCAATCTCGCAAAATGCACTTTTGGGGTTATCCGAGGCTAAGTTCTTGGCTACATGGTTACCGAGAGGGGAATTGAAGCAGATCCCTCAAAAATCAAGGCAATCATTGACATGCCTCCCCCAAAGACACAGAAAGAAATCAAAGGTTTCATGGGAAGACTTCAGTAAATCAGTCGGTTTGTGCACCAGCTTACTTCCATGTGTGAGCCAATCTTTAAACTACTCAAGAAGAATGTGGCTCTAGAATGGACCGGCGCTTGCCAAGAAGCTTTCGACCAAGTGAAGCATTACATGACATGCCCTCCAGTTTAGGTTCCACCACAGAAGGAGAAGCCTCTCTTGCTCTACCTCACAGTAAATGATGAAGCCCTTGGGGCTATGCTAGTACAAGAGCAACGAGACTCCACAAAGGAGAATGCCATTTATTTTGTCAGTCATCGATTCCAAGGAGGCAAAAAGAACTACTCCGTCTTGGAGAAGTCATGTGCAGCACTGGTTTGGGTTACTCAAAATCTCAAACATTACATAGAAGCCTTTCCAATCAAGCTAGTAGCAAAAGTGGACCCACTCCGCTACATCTTCGAGAAGCCTTTCATGTCAACAAGGATAGCCAAATGGTACTTCATGCTCGCCGGCTATGATATCTGTCACGACCCGAAAACTAGGCTCTAGCGTATCGACTTGCGTTGCCGCCATATTTAGACCGGTTGCACAACGTGTTCCACGTTTCTATGCTTCGGAAGTATGTTCATGATCCATCTCACGTGTTACCGAGGGTACCGGAGGATATAGAGCCCGATATGACTTATGAGGAACGACCGGTTCGGATTTTAGATTCCAAAGTCCAAGAATTGAGAAACAAAAGCATCCCATTGGTTAGAGTCCTTTGGAGGAATCACAATATCGAGGAGTCGACATGGGAGCTCCGAGATGAGATCGAGAGGAAATATCCGTGGTTTTTTAATTCGGGTAAGTCTCGTAAAAATTCGGGTCGAATTTTCTTTAAGGGGGAGTGAATGTCACGACCCGAAAACTAGGCTCTATTTTATTAGTAATAAATAATTATTATTATTTATTTGCTTATTTATTTATTTAAATTATTATTTATTTAAATATTTATGTGTGCATTTTATGTTTCATAATAATTACGCCTAGCATTTTATTTGGGTCATTTGTGCTAGTGTAGAAGTGTTGAGTCTTATTTGTTAGTGGGGAGTTTATTTGAAAGGGTAGTATTAGGGGGAGGGGCCTTAGTGTAACATTTCAAATAATTCATCTTCTCCCTACTCCCTCCCTACTCTCCTCCCTCACCTCCCTCACTCTCACACTCATTCTCCCAGCAACTCTCTCTCTCTCTCTCTCTCTCTCTCTCTCCATTGTAAAGGGTAAGCTTTCTCTCCCTTCTCTCTTCATTTTCTTCATCTTCCTCTCATAATCTCTCATTTCTTAAAACATGAATCTTGTTTAGATCGTCGATAGGATCGTAGGAAGCCAAAAATATTCGAGTTCCGGCAACTTTGAGAAAATCCGGGTAAGTTGCTTTTCCCGTATTTTATGCTAGAAATGCTACTCCATGTTTATTTGATGTTATGAATGCTATTTATTGCATCTTGGGTTGATTTAGGAGTGATTTGTATTTTGTTCATTTTTGTGAAAAATTTGGTATTTGAATCATCTTTGATTGAGGTCTTTAGATGTTATTCTAGTAGTCCTTTTGGTTCAAAATGGTGTAGGTACTTTAGTTCACATCTTGGTAGGGCTAGAAATGGTGAAGATTGGGTTTGTTTTGGATATTGGGTTGTTAATGGTAGAAACCCATATTTTTGGCCGGAATTTGCCTTTCCGGGGAAGGAGGCGCGCGCACCCTCACATAGGAGGCGCGTGCACCCTTATGCCCCTCTTGACCAAAAACCTCCTGTCTCTTGGAGGCGCGCGCACCCTCCCATAGGAGGCGCGCGCACCCTCTCCTCCTCTAAAACTGGATTTTCCTTCTGATCAAGGACGCGCGCACACCCTCCCATAGGAGGCGTGCGCACCCTCTCCCTTGTTGTGAAATTTATTTCCCTTTTTGTCCAATCTTTCGAGAGCCATATCTTCCTCATCCGGACTCCGTTTTAGGCGCATAAATTATCGTTTTAAAGCTCTCCTTGAGCCCTTCGAGATGAGTGAGTAGTTTTGGTTGTGTTCTTGAGTGAACTGGTTCCTTTGTGAATGTATATGATTTGGGATTTGATTAAATTATTATTTGGAAATATGAAGCACTTTTATGATGCGCGTTTATTCAATTCATCTTTTTGGTGATTAATTGGAATGATTCCCTACTTTGGAATCAATGGTTGTTTATCGTTCTCGTATTTTATTAGCCTTTACTTGAAAGTCCAGCTGGTAATTGTGTGTGTTTCGGGCGATGCGAAATATTATGATGGCACAAGCCAAGTCCATTATAATGCTGACCATTGTTTTGCCCAATTATTACCCTCCTCCAAATTGGCCTTGGATGTGAGATGAGATAGCTCCTTTGTGAGCATTCTAGCTGTTTGGTTCGGGGTATGACTTTGTGTCATATTCCCTTGCTATTTGGTTATTGGTTCCGGTACCGGGGATTTCTCTTCAGATTTCATGCTATGATGAAGATGATGATTTGGTTGATTGTTGAAGCTGCGCAGCGACCTTTATTTGGTTCTATCAGTTGGAAAACCTTGGCTATATCCTTTGTTATGTGTTTATTTCCGATGCTATCTGACATATGATAATTGCTATGTGTTATGTGATTTATTATTGATTATTGCATCATAGCATGTCATGTAGTTGCATTAGTAACTTATTGAGATTTATCTCACCCCATTTCTTTTTATCTTTGTTTTTCCTTAACCCCCCCCCCCCCAGGTGGAAAGGATTAGACTCGCTGATCACGAAACAGGACGTCGCGAGGGTTGAGCTTTTGGGGCAAGTGTATATTGGTGGGTTTAAATTATATAAATGTGTAACTCTTTTGGGGATAGTTGTACCAACATTGACATCATTAGGTTTTGTATATTTTGTAACTTTGGTGTATAGGCTTATGGAGTTTATACTAGTTTTACTTTGTTGTTCAAGTTTATTTACAAAACCTTGTGTTATCATCTTTTGATACGAAATGAAATTTTTATCTCCGATATTTTGGTATTTTGATTAGTAAGTCGACGTCCAGCTCGCGATCTCGGGCCCGCGGGGTTCGGGGACGCGACAGTTGGTATCAGAGCTATGGTTTGGCTCTAAGTATAAGTCTAGGTGGACTAGTATGACCTAGGTGGGTAGTTGTATTCGGAGTGAGTAACGGTTGATGTTTTATGCAGGTAATTGTTTGAAATGGCAAGAAGGAGAGCAGGTGAAGGCTCTAGTGGAGTACAGAATCAAAATGACTTAAGGGAAGAGAACCGGGCAATGTTCCAGGGAATGTTTGAGGCCGCTATGAAGGCCATTCATGATCAAGGGCCACGAGAAGAGCATGTGGTACCACCGAGATATGGACTAGAGAAATTTCTGAAATTGAAGCCAAAAGAGTTTGACGGTGAGCCGGATGTAAAGAAGGCTGAGATGTGGATCGAGTCTATGGAGAAAATTTATGATGTATTTGGGTGTTCGGACGAAGATAGAGTCCGGTTCGCGGCTTATAAGCTTGTGGGTGCCGCCGAGCATTGGTGGAAAGGGGTTAAAGCTAGTTGGGATGACACTCACACAGTCTATGCATGGGAATTGTTTGTGCGTAAGTTCAAAGAGCACTTCATTCCGGTAGTGGATCAGAACTGAAAGGAGATCGAGCTACTCAACTTGGAGCAAGGTTTGTTGTCTATAGCTCAATACTCGGCTAAGTTCACAGAATTAGCCCGGTATTGTGACTATCTTGTGAGGACCGGAGAGCAGAAAGCTATGAGGTTCATCCGGGGTTTGAAGACTTCTATCCGGACTCAGCTTATAGCACAAAGGATTCAAACTTATCAGGATGCGGTGGATCGAGCCTACTTGATCGAGCAGGATATAGGGGAGCATAAGAAGAAGGTTGAGGTAACTAACCCGAGCAAACAAGGAGGGCAAGGCAAGCCACAAACCCGTTCTGATAACCGAGGTAACTTTGGGGGACAATCTCAGTCCCGAGGGAAGCCGATCCCAAAGAACCCGGGCACTACTTCCGGGAACAAAGGGAACAAAATTAGGAGGCTTTGTTCGTATTGTAAAAAGCAAGGTCATTCAGAGGACCGTTGTTGGAAGAAACAAGGCAAGTTCACCAACTGTGGTCAAATGGGTAATTTCGCAAGGGATTGTACTAGAGGCAAGGGTCAACCATCCGGGTCAGGAGTTGGTACTAGTCAGGGTCAGAAAAGAGATGCCACGGGAAAGCCCAAGGTCTAAGGGAAAGTGTTTGCAATGAATCAACAACAAGCCACAGATGATCCCACAGTTATTGGAGGTATTATTTCTATATCTAGTGTGAGCGCATGAGCGTTAGTAGATCCAGGATCATCTCATTCTTACATATCTGTGCAATTTGCGTCTATGCTAAATGCTGCATTTGAGTCTTTACCCTATGTGCTAGAGGTGTTGACCCCTATAGGAGAGTGTTTGGTGACTGATAGAGTCTTTCGTGCTTGTGACGTGCTTATATGTGGTCATGTCTTGCGTGCGGACTTGGTAGTCCTTCCTATTCAGGACTTTGATGTTATTTTGGGTATGGATTGGTTGAGCAAGTTTCATGCTTCTGTTGATTGCCGTAGGAAAGTTGTTACTTTTTCTATCCTTGATGTGCCTAAGTTTACTTTTGAGGCTATGCCTTTGGGTAGAAATTTTCGTATCATTTCTTATGTGAAAGCGAGAAAATTATTGCACCGTGGTTGTGAGGGGTACTTGGCTAGTGTGCTTGATACTAGGAAAGAATCCCCTAGTTTGGAGAGTGTTCGGGTAGTTAGGGAATTTCCCAATGTTTTCTCTTCTGAGTATGATATGCCTCCCGATCGTGAGAAAGAATTTTGTATAGATCTTTTGCCGGGTACGACTCCGATTTCGAAAGCACCGTATAGGTTGGCTCCCGCAGAGTTGAAGGAACTAAAGGTTCAGTTGCAAGAGTTGTTGGATCGAGGGTTTATCCGCCCTAGTGTTTCCCCGTGGGGAGCACCGGTTTTGTTTGTGTGGAAGAAAGATGGTTCGTTGAGATTGTGTATTGACTACCGAAAGTTGAATCAGGCTACAGTGAAAAACAAGTATCCTCTACCTCACATTGATGATTTGTTTGATCAGCTTTAAGGGTCCATTGTGTTTTCTAAACTCGATTTGAGGAGTGGGTACCATCAGTTGAAGATTCGATCTGAGGATATTCCGAAGACTGCTTTTCGCACTCGGTATGGTCATTATGAATTCTTGGTTATGCCATTTGGGTTGACTAACGCGCCTGCCGTATTTATGGATTTGATGAACCGAGTTTTCCATCCCTATCTTGACTCGTTCATGGTGGTCTTTATTGATGATATACTCGTCTACTCTAAATCTAGAGAGGAACACGAGCAACACTTGAGGACAGTTTTATCCGTTCTTGCGAGGGAGCAGTTGTTTGCGAAGTTTAGTAAATGCGAATTTTGGCTCGAGAAGGTGTCATTTCTGGGTCATGTTATTTCTAAAGATGGGATTTCGGTGGATCCTTCAAAGATAGAAGCTATAATGGATTGGAAGAGACCCGAGTCAGTGACCGAGATTCGTAGCTTTCTGGGTTTGGCCGGGTATTACCGAAGATTTATAGAAGGGTTTTCGAGGATTGCTACTCCGATGACTCAGTTGACCCGGAAGAATGTCCCGTTTGAGTGGACCGAGAAATGCGACAAGAGTTTTGAGGAATTGAAAATGAGGTTGACTACCGCACCGATCTTGACCTTGCCTAATGGGAATGATGACTTAGTGATTTATAGCGATGCTTCGAAAGAGGGTTTGGGTTGTGTTTTGATGCAGAACAGGAAGGTGATTGCCTATGCTTCGAGGAAGTTGACCCCTAGTGAACAGAATTACCCGACTCATGATATGGAGTTGGCGGCGATAGTCTTTGCGTTGCACAAGTGGAAGCATTACCTTTATGGAGCGAAGTTTGAGATTTTTACCGATCACAAGAGTTTGAAATATCTCTTCTCTCAAAAGGAATTGAATAACCGACAGCGTCGATGGATGGAATTGTTGAAGGATTATGATTGTACGATTTCCTATCATCCGGGGAAGGCGAATGTGGTCGCCGATGCGATTAGTAGGAAGTCTTATGTGGCTTCGATGATGGTCCGTAAGTGGAAAATGCTTGAGGATGTGCGAGATTGGTCTCCTCGTGAATCGAGGCATGGGGCTATTTTTGAGAATATTAGGGTATCTCCGACCCTAATTCAGAGGATAAAGGAAGCTCAGAAAGAAGATCCCGAGTTGGTGAAGTTAATGGGTAAATTGAAAGAGAAGAACTTTGAGGATTTTTCTGTTAGCTCGAGTGGAGTTTTGACTTTCCGTGGTCGTTTGTGCGTACCCGATGTTGGTGGAATAAAGAGGCAAGTTTTAGATGAAGGTCACAAATCGAGATATACTATTCATCCAGTAGTACGAAGATGTACCAGAATTTGAAGCAACATTTTTGGTGGAATAACATGAAGAGGGAAATAGCCGAGTATGTTTCGAGATGTTTAACTTGTCAGCAGGTCAAAGCCGAGCATCAGAGACCCGCGGGACTACTTCAGCCGTTAGAGATTCCGGAGTGGAAATGGGAGCATGTGACTATGGATTTTGTTACGGGACTACCTCGTACCCGTAGGAAGTATGACAGTGTTTGGGTAATAGTGGATAGATTGACCAAGAGTGCCCATTTCTTGCCTATTGACATCAGACACTCGATGGAAAAGCTTGCGACCTTTTATATTGATGAGATTGTGAGATTGCATGGGGTTCCGGTAAGTATTGTATCAGATCGAGACCCGAGGTTTACTTCTAGATTCTGGAAGGCGTTTCAGGAAGCTTTGAGTACAGATTTGCGATTCAGCACAGCTTTTCACCCTCAGACCGACGGTCAATCCGAAAGGACTATTCATATTTTGGAGGATATGTTGCGAGCTTGTTCGATAGACTTTTCCGACTCTTGGGATTCGCACCTACCGTTAGTGGAGTTCTCTTACAACAACAGTTATCAGGCTAGTATCGAGATGGCACCGTATGAGGCCTTGTATGGAAGAAAATGTAGATCGCCTATCTGTTGGGATGAAGTCGGTGAAGCGAAGATCGTGGGTATTGATTTGCTTCAGGGTTCAGTTGAGAAAGTTAGGGTTATCCGGGATCGATTGAAAACAGCCCAGAGTCGACATAAGAGCTATGCAGATAACCGAAGGCGAGATCTTAGTTTCCAGACCGGTGATTTTGTGTTCTTGAAAGTATCTCCAAAGGTGGGTATTCGTAGGTTTGGGAAGAAAGGCAAATTGGCTCCGAGGTTTATCGGCCCGTTTGAGATTTTGGGAAAGGTTGGGCTTCTAGCGTATCGACTTGCGTGGCCGCCATATTTAGACCGGTTGCATAACGTATTCAACGTTTCTATGCTTCGGAAGTATGTTCATGATCCATCTCACGTGTTACCGAGGGTACCGGAGGATATAGAGCCCGATATGACTTATGAGGAACGACCGGTTCGGATTTTAGATTCCAAAGTCCAAGAATTGAGAAACAAAAGCATCCCGTTGGTTAGAGTCCTTTGGAGGAATCACAATATCGAGGAGTCGACATGGGAGCTCCGAGATGAGATCGAGAGGAAATATCCGTGGTTTTTTAATTCGGGTAAGTCTCGTAAAAATTCGGGTCGAATTTTCTTTAAGGGGGAGTGAATGTCACGACCCGAAAACTAGGCTCTATTTTATTAGTAATAAATAATTATTATTTATTTATTTGCTTATTTATTTATTTAAATTATTATTTATTTAAATATTTATGTGTGCATTTTATGTTTCATAATAATTACGCCTAGCATTTTATTTGGGTCATTTGTGCTAGTGTAGAAGTGTTGAGTCTTATTTGTTAGTGGGGAGTTTATTTGAAAGGGTAGTATTAGGGGGAGGGGCCTTAGTGTAACATTTCAAATAATTCATCTTCTCCCTACTCCCTCCCTACTCTCCTCCCTCACCTCCCTCACTCTCACACTCATTCTCCCAGCAACTCTCTCTCTCTCTCTCTCTCTCTCTCTCTCCATTGTAAAGGGTAAGCTTTCTCTCCCTTCTCTCTTCATTTTCTTCATCTTCCTCTCATAATCTCTCATTTCTTAAAACATGAATCTTGTTTAGATCATCGATAGGATCGTAGGAAGCCAAAAATATTCGAGTTCTGGCAACTTTGAGAAAATCCGGGTAAGTTGCTTTTCCCCTATTTTATGATAGAAATGCTACTCCATGTTTATTTGATGTTATGAATGCTATTTATTGCATCTTGGGTTGATTTGGGAGTGATTTGTATTTTGTTCATTTTTGTGAAAAATTTGGTATTTGAATCATCTTTGATTGAGGTCTTTAGATGTTATTCTAGTAGTCCTTTTGGTTCAAAATGGTGTAGGTACTTTAGTTCACATCTTGGTAGGGTTAGAAATGGTGAAGATTGGGTTTGTTTTGGATATTGGGTTGTTAATGGTGGAAACCCAGATTTTTGGCCGGAATTTGCCTTTCCGGGCAAGGAAGCGCGCGCACCCTTATGCCCCTCTTGAACAAAAACCTCATGTCTCTTGGAGGCGCGCATACCCTCTCCTCCTCCAAAACTGGATTTTCCTTCTGATCAAGGAGGCACGCGCACCCTCCCATAGGAGGCGCACGCACCCTCTCCCCTGTTATGAAATTTATTTCCCTTTTTGTCCAATCTTTCGAGAGCCATATCTCCCTCATCCGGACTCCGTTTTAGGCACATAAATTATCTTTTTAAAGCTCTCCTTGAGCTCTTCGAGATGAGTGAGTAGTTTTGGTTGTGTTCTTGAGTGAACTGGTTCCTTTGTGAATGTTTATTATTTGGGATTTGATTAAATTATTATTTGGAAATATGAAGCACTTTTATGATGCGCGTTTATTCAATTCATCTTTTTGGTGATTAATTGGAATGATTCCCTACTTTGGAATCAATGGTTGTTTATCGTGCTAGTATTTTATTACTTAGCCTTTACATGAAAGTCCAGCTGGTAATTGTGTGTGTTTCGGGCGATGCGAAATATTATGATGGCACAAGCCAAGTCCATTATAATGTTGACCATTGTTTTGCCCAATTATTACCCTCCTCCAAATTGGCCTTGGATGTGAGATGAGATAGCTCCTTTGTGAGCATTCTAGTTGTTTGGTTCGGGGTATGACTTTGTGTCATATTCCCTTGCTATTTGGTTATTGGTTCCGGTACCGGGGATTTCTCTTCAACTTTCATGCTATGATGAAGATGATGATTTGGTTGATTGTTGAAGCTGCGCAGCGACCTTTATTTGGTTCTATCAGTTGGAAAACCTTGGCTATATCCTTTGTTATGTGTTTATTTCCGCTTCTATCTGACATATGATAATTGCTATGTGTTATGTGATTTATTATTGATTATTGCATCATAGCATGTCATGTAGTTGCATTAGTAACTTATTGAGATTTATCTCACCCCCTTTCTTTTTATCTTTGTTTTTCCTTAACCCCCCCCCAGGTGGAAAGGATTAGACTCGCTGATCACGAAACAGGACGTCGCGAGGGTTGAGCTTTTGGGGCAAGTGTATATTGGTGGGTTTACATTATATAAATGTGTAACTCTTTTGGGGATAGTTGTACCAACATTGACATCATTAGGTTTTGTATATTTTGTAACTTTGGTGTATAGGCTTATGGAGTTTATACTAGTTTTACTTTGTTGTTCAAGTTTATTTACAAAACCTTGTGTTATCATCTTTTGATACGAAATGAAATTTTTATCTCCGATATTTTGGTATTTTGATTAGTAAGTCGACGTCCAGCTCGCGATCTCGGGCCCGCGGGGTTCGGGGACGCGACAATATCACTTACGTCACACTCAAATCCATCAGGGGGAAAGTATTCAGTGATCAGCTTGTTGAATTTCCGTGTGACGAAGTGAAGGGGGAGGACTTACAGTTTCTCGACGAGCATTTGGTTTGCACTACAACCGAGGAAAATAAGTGGTAACTTTTTCCATGGCGCAGCCAATAAGCATGGTTATGGGATAGGAATGTTGCTTGTCGATCCAAAGGACATCTACACTCCAATCGCAATCCGTCTTGAATTCGAAGCTACCAACAACATTGCCGAATATGAGGCATGTATAGCGAGGCTAGAAGCAGCCCTAGAAAGGAATGTCACAGATCTAGAAGTATTCGGTGACTCCCTTCTCCTTATCAATCAGACATCGGGTAAATGGCGAATCCAAGACCCGACCCTCCAACAGTATGGTCAACACCTTGAGGAGTTAGCTGAACAGTTCCAAGATATCACGTTCAATTATCTGCCGAGAGACAAGAACCGCTTTGCCGATGCTTTAGCCACCATAGCCTCATTGGTTGAAATGCCCAAAGGAAAAATGGTTAAACCCTTCAAAATTTCAAGAAGGACCAGTCCGACATACTGCATGAACATTGAGATCAATGAAGTCCAAGACAACCCCCCGTGGTATACAGACATCATGAACCTTCACAACAGCGGCACTTTCCCCGAGAACAGCAATGGGAAATCTCGAATAGCATTACAAAAGCTAGCCGCCAGATATGTGTTGATTGGGAACCGAGTCTACAAAAAACATCATCAAGGGATCAATCTCTTATGTGCAAATGAAACCGAAGCCCAAGAAATCATGTGAAGTCCACGAGGGCGAGTGTGGGCCTCACATGATTGGGATTATGTTAGTCAAGAAGATACTCCGTATTGGTTACTATTGGACTACAATGGAAAGAGAATGCATCGAGAAAGTCAAGAAATGTGCCAAGTGCCAGTTCCACGCTAATCTACAACATGCTCCACCTTCACAACGGACAGTCATTCATTCTAGTGGCCGTGGATTACTTCACAAAATGGGTCGAAGCACAAGCTTACCGAGTTCTCAACGCCAAGAAAGTGGCCGAGTTTGTGAAGAACAATATCATGTGCCAATATGGTATTCCTCATGATATCATCTCCGACAATGGTTCTCACTTTGAGAAAGAAATGGATGCACTTTTGGTTAACTACAAAATTACCAAGCACAAGTCATCCCCGTATCGCCCCCAAGACAATGGAGTGGTCGAAGCAGAAAACAAGATGATTGAGGTCATCATACGAAAAATGGCTTCAACAGGAAGGGATTGGCCAGAGAAATTACCACTAGCATTGTGGGGCTATCGCACGTCAATACGGTCAGCAACGGGAGAAACTCCGTACTCATTAGTTTATGGTTCTGAAGCCGTACTCCCAGTCGAACTCGAGGTTCCCTCTCTACGGGTCTTACTCGAGAACCAAGTCAATGAGGTTGATTGGATGTAAAGTCGATACGAGCAAGTAGCCCTACGCGACGAAAAGAGGTTAAGAGCGTTTGAACGCACAAGGGCTTATCAACAAAGAATGGCAAGGGCTTTCAACAAGAAGGTGAAGCCTAGAAATATCAAAGTGGGAGATTTGGTCCTAAGATAGCATCCTCCCAATGCCATGAATCCCTTTGGGAAATGGGGACCCCAATGGATCGGTCCTTACGTGGTCAAAAAGATACTAAGCGGCGGTGCAGTCCGACTCGTAGACTTGGATGGTGATCAATTGCCAAAGGAGATCAACCTCGACAAGCTCAAGAAGTTCTACGCTGAGGAAATGAAGACCATTAAAAAAAAAAAAAAAAAAAAAAAAAAAAAAAACGCTCGCTAGGTTGAAAACCCGCAAGGGCGGCCTAGGCAAAAATTAGAGCACGTGCAAAAAATAAGCCCGCTAGATTGAAAACCCGAAAGGGCGGTCTAGGCAAAAAACAGGGTGCACACACAAAAATATATATATAAAAAAAATGGTCTTCATTTGTTTGAACTACGGAGACCTGAGCCTCTCTACGAGAGGAACGTAGGCAACTTTCGGGTGCGGTCTAAAACAATAATTCTTACCCAATCATGTCATAACAAAATGCAATTTTATTCATTCCTTGAATCATTCTTGCCATTACAATGGACATTGTTGAGCAATAAAAGACATAAAACATTAAATCCTAACAAGTGGTCTATTTAATTGCAATCTTGGGGTACTAAGAAATTTCTAATCTTTCTTCGGTTTGGGAACCAATTGCTTTCGACTAGGGCCCTTGACCTTCTTTATTGGGGGCGGGGCACTCCCGGAACCACCGAGACGGGAAAAGACGCTAGGACGGGACGAAGCTTCATCAACTTTCCCCTTGCCTTTGTCCAAAGAAGCCTTAATGGGAGCCTTGTACGGGCGCTTCCACACATAAGGGGAATTCCCTTTGCCTTTGCCCTTCTTCTTCTTAGGCAAATAAAAAACGTGGCCTAGGGGCTTCAACTCGAACCACCGGCTTCAATAGTTCAACAATGACCTCATTCGGTCTTCCCAAGCTGTCAAAGACACTAGGACGTGCCTTCACAATAGGGACGGGCTTCATTTGTTCACCTTCGGGGATAGACACTTTTACCTCAAAAAAGAAGGTCATGGGAGCCATTCTTTGACAAGAATTTGGGGCTTAAAATGATAAGAAGTAGTGCAGAATATTTCTGTGTGACCAAACTGGTTGAAATGGGTTCAAATTTATAGCTGTTGGAGAATCCTGCACAGAAAGAAAGGGGCTGTAAATCAGCAGCCCAGACGCGGGCGCCTCCGCCATTGGACCTGAAATGCGCGCGCATGCCATGCCCTGTTCTAGGCACGCGCGCCTTTGATAGACGGCAAAACAGAACAGGCCTTTCCAGTTCAGCAACAGCCCAGACGCTTCAACGCCTTCAACCTGCAGACAGTTCAGAATTCACGGCAGCAAAACAACATTCAACAGCAACAAATGGGACACTTTGGGCACACATTTGCTTGTAAAGTGTCGACACTTAAGATCGAGTCTAGATAAATATAAAAAATGTAGATAAAATAGCTAGGACTGTAAATACGTGCTAAATGATATTATATGTTAAAAAAAATAAATTGTTCAGGCACTCATCCTCCCCAGTCTACTCTGAATCATCGTCAGCAACACTGTGCTCACCCTCATCGCCGCTCTCGGTCTCTTCTTCATCATCAGACTCTTCTTCAGATTCCTCAACCGTGATCTTATGACGACGTCTCTTTGGCACCTACGCTGAGGAACTAGCACCGCCACAGCTAAGGCTCCGACTCAGTGACCGCCTCGCTGAGGTGACAGCATCAGTAACAGCATCATCGACATCCTGGGCCGCATCTCTGTAACCTCGTCCCATGCCACGAGCTTCCCGAGCGGCAACTCTGAAAGCTCTAGTCACCATGCTGGCAGCATCTCTGGTCAAATTAGCCATGTCCCTACAGAGATCCAGCACCTTCTCCTCCAGCTGGCGCAGCCTCCTCCACATCCCTTTGTTCTGGCGACCTATGTGCCTATAAGCAGCTACGGGCACCTGTCACAACAAAAACAGGAAAATACATCAGTATGCTGAGATAAAAGAGACTGGAATAGAAAGTGAGTCATAATCAGAAATATACAAGAAAGAATACAGTCATACCACAGCTGTCTGGGCAGGAGTCTCCCTCTCCGGTGACATCTCCTCTGGGACTATCTCCCTCTGCTCCTCAACAATCCCAAAGTTTGAGTAAGTATAGTACAAAGGAGGTAGAGGAGGATCGAAACAATAACCGGCACCGGTGGGGTAAAACTGTGCGGAAGTAGAAGGAGCAGGCTGTGTTCCCTGAGGGTCGGCATACATGAAGCCCGGCATCAGATGGTTCGCCTGGAAAAGGCCGTAGTCCTGGTAAAGAAAGATGAAAGGGGTAGCATCAACCCCTTCCATATACATGGCCCTATCCTCCTCAAACAGCGCCCCCCCCAGTTACGAGGGCAGAAAGGAGGGAACTCCGGAACCGCCGACCTAGGCGGGTTATGGTAATCCACCATCTGGCTCCCATGCTGCCAGTATAACCTCTCTCCCAAGTACATGGCGATGCACTCCACAGAGCTAATTAGAAGCCTCGAGCGGGTATGGAACAGTGTGTGCTCTATGCTATCATATATTGGTCTCCAGGGAAACAGCGACTGAGACACAGACTCGTGCCTCAAGTTGTCCAGATATTGCCTGGCTGAAACCAAGCTGATGGGGGCAGTGCCGGTCTTCACATTTCTGGCCTTGTAAGACCACCTCACACAGTCAGGATACAGGGGCTGACTCTCTCTTTCAATCCTGAAATCTCTCATGCCCAGAATGGCAAACTCCCACAGATGCAAATAGAAACAAAGACAGGATTAATGACAGTCAAAAAGTACAGATAAAGGCATAAATCTAAAAGGGCAAAGCGATAAATATACCTCCCAAGCAAGAGAAAAGCCCATGACCGAGCTCCTAGTCGAACGACTAGTCAAATCCATCCCGTGATAACAAGCAGCCAAGCCCACTGCGGCCCAGTTATACTGAGCAGCCTAGTCCAGATCAACCAGAAGGTCCAATAGGGACAGGGAAGTAGAACACCCCCCCCCCCCCGATCCCAAACAAGGTATGAGAAAAAGTATACCAGATAAAACAACGGGCCACTGCATCGACCCGGTCAGCAGTAACACCTCGGGACTCAACCGCGAGGACATCAAAGTAAGCCCTAATCTTCCCCCAGGTCACCCGGAAGCTCTTCACTATGAACCCACAGTCCACCATCTCTCCCTCAAAGCCTGAATCACATCAAGATCGTTCTTAAGCGAAGGCAAACTGGTAATGAAAGGGCCAAAGCATGTAGCCGCAACCCTAGCCCGTACATTCTAGGGAAATTTCTTCCATACAGAAACGAGTGCCTGAGCCCCACCTTAGATTTCAGTCAAGCGGTTCCACCTCTGAAAGGAAACAAGAGGCAAAGAAAAATTTGTCAGCACAATGGCTAGAAAATGGTCAAACCCAACATGAAGAAATTCAACATGGGAACATCATGACGTGCAAACAAGTGTGTGAACATGCAAATGGGCGCCCAAACATCCTCTTCACAACAGATCAACAATAACAACAACATGCAACCATGATCAAAAGGGTTACTGCAGCAGTATCACAGACAAAATGGTACGACCCTAGAATGCAAAATTGTCAAGGAAGATGAAGAATTCTTACAAATCCCGTAGACACAAAGTGGGAGATATAAGTATGAGACTCATAAGTAAGCTGTCTTGGGTCCATAGCTTCAACCCCGACCTCGGCTTCTTCACCCATGGGCATCTCAAAAGGAGGAGTTTGATGAGAACTCGACATGATTCCTTGATGGAATGGTCTCAAATGAACAAAGGAAACGTTTTGGGTTGTTTTCCTCGCAAGATTTCGACTCAGAATGCAGAGAGTTTGGGCAATTTTTGAACTTGGCTCGAACAAAATGAGCAATTTCTGAATATACGTTCTGAATTTAAAAGAGATGCGTGCGCATCCTGATACCTTTATGTGCCGCGTGCGTATCCCACACCAACTCCCAGACGCGGGCGCCTCCCGTGTCCTGTTCAGGTTCAAGTTCCCATGCAGGAATAAATACATCACATCAATATTCATTTAACTCCCATCCGAGTTTTCAGCTCCACCTTGGGGCGTTTCAAGCACAAAGTTCCGTAACAGACATCATTAAATCTGACGGTTACAAAAGTCAAAGTCAATCTCGACATTTTTCCTCTCTAAAGGGAAAACCTTTCTTTTCGGTCCGTAGTCAACTGTGCCCGCACCCCACAAAAGTCATAAAGTCAACAGCAAGCACGGCTCCGAACAGCATACATCAGATACAGCTACAAACAGCAATTCAGTCCACGGTGAACCACTGGAATCGCCACTTCTCAAACCATCAAGCGGATTCACTAACGGATTCGTCAACAGGGTTCACTAACAGACTCATTCAATGGATTCACTAATGGATTCATCAAGCGGATTCACTAACGGATTCGTCAACAAGGGTTCACTAACGGGCTCATTCAAAGGTTTCACTAACAGATTCATCAAGTGAATTCACTAACGGATTCGCCAAAAGGGTTCACTAACGGGCCCATTCAAAGGATTCACTAATGAATTCATCAAGCGGGTTCACTAACGGATTCGTCAACAGGGTTCACTAACGGACTCATTCAATGGATTCACCAACGGATTCATCAAACGGATTCACTAACGGATTCGTCAACAAGGGTTTACTAACGGGCTCATTCAAAGGATTCACTAATGGATTCATCAAGCGGATTCACTAACGGATTCGCCAACAGGATTCACTAACGGACTCATTCAAAGGATTCACTAAAGGACTCATCAAATGGATTCACTAACGGATTCGTCAACAGGGTTCACTAACGGGCTCATTCAATGGATTCACTAACGGATTCATCAAGCGGATTCACTAACGGATTCGTCAACAGGGTTCACCAATGGACTCATTCAAGGGATTCACTAACGGATTCATCAAGCAGATTCACTAACGGATTCGTCAACAAGGGTTCACCAACGGACTCATTCAAGGGATTCACTAACGGATTCATCAAACGGATTCACTAACGGATTCGTCAATAAAGGTTTACCAACTGACTCATTCAACGGATTCACTAACGCATTCATCAAGCGGATTCACTAACGCATTCATCAACAAGGGTTCACCAACGGACTCATTCAATGGATTAACCAACAGATTCATCAAACGGATTCACTAACGTATTCGTCAAACAGGGTTCACTAACAGGCTCACTCAATGGATTCACTAACGAATTCATCAATGGATTCACTAATGGATTCAACCGGCGGATTTACAAGCAGATCATGCCACCTCCTCTATCAACAAAATCCGCTCACACAGGGAGCGCACCCTTATCTCTCGCAATTTCGAATTCCTGCTTTCATCGAGTCCTTGCTTTTTTTTTCTTGGTGATGTCCTCGGCGGGTGTACTTTCTTTCATCGACACATTTTGCTTTGCAATCCATGTCACCGAGGGGCTCTGTAGACACCCCACCTTGGACCGCTCACCCCGATTGCACGGTTGATCTTGTGTTTCCCCCTATTTTAAGTGTTTTTCGTTAGTTTTTGTTACTTCCGTTAAGTTCCTAACTGACTTTGTTAAGTCCAGGGACTAAACTGAATAACAGGGCTGACTTTCTAGTCCATTCTGTCAAAAAAAACCATCTTGAAGTCGCGCGCCTCCGCCCGTAGAGGTCAGAAGCACGTGCGTCCCGCCACCAAGGCAGGGGGCGCGCGCCTCTGGGCTTCAGTTACAGATTCTGTCCAACAATCCCTCCCTTGCTCATTTTACATGATTTTGCCCTGGAAGGATTTCTTTGTGACCTCGTTTTGGCACCAAAAACATCCCTTTTACACCTATATAAACCCCTCTAATTCACCATTAAAGGGGAGGACTTTTTGATCATTAAGAAAACTCTACACAAAAATACTTGCAAGGCATTTTCCAAGAAGCTCTTTAAGGAGTATTTGAAATTCTTTGAAGTATAGGTAAAAGACTACTCTTTTCTCTCCTTTCTACTTCATCTCTCCTCCCTTTCTTCTACTTTAATCAAACGTGCAATCACCCCAAAACCATTTTGGGACATGACACCAAAGCTACTTCACTTCATTGAAGTTAGTCAAGGAGTTATCTCCCTACATTCCAAAAACCCATTTTAAAACCCCCTTTTATTATAGTCAAGAATAGGAAGAACATTATTTTTCATATGTAGACTTTGAACACGCAAGACCAACATTAGTTGGGCGAGATGGGTGTTTAAGTACTTCCCATCTCGTAACCTAACCCCCGAACCTCATAACAAGAATCTCTGTTTTCATAATCAAACTTAGGCTATACATTAGGTTTTTCTTATGTTCCTCTAAAAACATAGGTGGCGACTCTAAAACATAAAATAGACATCATAGGATAACTCGCGCGCTCTAGCCAAGCCGTGGTTCCTTCCCAGGGTATCTACACACGCTTCCCACCATCAGGAACCAGAATTCCTAGAAAATGTAGACTATGAACAGAACTCAAGCTTAACCCTTAAGCTGTCCCCAGCGGAGTCACCACTGTAGATACCCCGGCGGAGAGCCACGGCTTGGCTAGAGTGCGTGGGTTATCCTAGGATGTCTATTTTGGTTTTAATTGTTTAGAGTCGCCACCTATGTTTTTAATGGAACATAAGAAAAACCTAATATTAAGCCTATGTTTTGATACGAAAATCAGAGATTCTTGTTGTGAGGTTCGGGGGTTAGGTTACGAGATGGGAAGTACTTAAACACCCATCTCGCCCAACTAATGTTGGTATTGCTTGTTCGTAGTCTACATAATAAAAATGTTCTTCCTATTCTTTGATGATGATAAAAGGGGTTAAAAAAGGGGGTTTGAATGTAGGGAGATAACTCCTTAATCAACTTCAATGTAGTGAAGTGATCATTGGTGTTATGTCCCAAAATGTTTTGGGCGATTGCACACTTGATTAAGAAAATGAGAGAAGAGATGAAGATAAGAGAAATAAAGAGAAGAAGAGAGATGAAGATTACCTAAACTTCAAGAGTCTTCAAGAGCTTCCTTGGAGAAAGTACTCAAAATGCCTTAAAGTTTTAGTATAGTTTTTGTTATCTCAAGAAGTGTCCCCCCTTTTCAATGGTGAATTAGAGGGGTTTATATAGGTGTAAAACAGATGTTTTTGGTGCCAAAAAGAAGTCACAAATATAAATTTCCCAGGCAAAATCATGTAAAATGAGCAAGGGAGGGATTCTTGGACAGAATCTGTAACTGACGACCAGATGCGCGCCTCCTGCCTTGATGGCGGGATGCGCGCGCGTCTGACCTATAGAGGTGGAAGCGCGCGATTTTGAAATGGCTTTTTTGACAGAATGGACTAGAAAGTCAGCACTGTTATTCAGTTTTAGTCCCTGGACTTAACAGAGTCAGTCAGGAACTTAACAAAAGTAACAGAAACTAACGAGAAACACTTAAAATAGGAAGAAACACAAAATCAAATGTGAAATCGGGGTGAGCGGTCCAAGGCGGGGTGTCTACATGTAGATTGCAGTAATTAATCATGATAAAGTTTAAAACATTCTACAAAATATGCAAATAAATATACACATATATTTCACATTGTAGACACCCCGCCTTGGACCTCTCACCCCGATTGCATACAAAGTATTTTTATTTAACTTATTTTCATTGATTTTTGTTACTTCGGTTAAGTTCCTAACTGATTCTGTTAGTTTTGGACTGAACTGCATAACAGAATTAATTTTAGAGTCATTTCTGTCTTTCTGTCATTTTTAGAAACGCGCGCTTCCGGCACTGCTAAAGGGCCGCGCGCGCCTCCCGTCCCAAAGGCGGGACTCGCGCGCTGTCCGATATGGCAGTAACGGATTGCACCTTATTTCCCTCCCTTTTCTTATTTACAAACATCTTTTCTTGATCACAAAAACCATCTTTTTACATCCACATTCATCCCCCCTTTTCTCATTAACTCCCAATCCCACACTTCTAGCCTTTTCATTAAAACAAAATATTTCCTTTTTATTTTATTTGATTTTCTTTTATTTCTTTTATTTATTATCTTATTTTTGATTGGTCAATTCCATTTCACATGGATGACCAATTTCCCTCCATCATTTCCCTCTCTTTTTCACCTATAAAAACCACCATCTTCTACCTTAGAAAAGGACCCAATTTTTGAGACTTGAACAAAAACTCTACACAAATCATCTCAACAATCCTTCTCTACAAAACACTACACAAAGTGTTTGCACAACATTTTCTCTACAACAACACAATTTTCAAGTCCAAGTTTGAAGTCCTCTTTCCTAAGGTACAACATCTCTTTTCTTCTCTTATTTTATTTGTCTAGTCTTACTAGTATGCAATCTCCATAAAAAGGGATACAACCAAAAGGCCACTTCACTATTGAAGTTTGGCCAAGGTTACATCCCGACATTCCAAACTTCATTTAATTTATATTTCTTTTCTTAATGTAATCATTTAGCACTAGTCCAATATGTAACTATTTAGCATTAAATTAATAAAATCATTCTTTTCCCCTTTTTTCTTTACATTATAATTGTTAGCATTGTTAATAAATTGAAGGACATTTAGCATTAGAACACCAATAGTAGCAAGACCCGCATAAGCGGGGCGGAGTGGGTGTTTAAGTACTTCCCACTCCGTCACCTAACCCCCGAACCCTTCTCTCCCGAATCTCTGGTTTTGTACATAAATTAGGCTATTTCTAGGTTTTTCTTATGTTCCTTTAAAAACATAGGTGGCGACTCTAAAAAATCTAAAACAAGTTAGACATCCTAGATAATTCACCGCTCTAGCCAAGCCGTGGCTCCCCGGGGTATCTACAGTGGCGACTCTGCTGGGGATGATTTAGAGGGTTAAACTTGCGTTTTTCATTTTTGGTGTTCTTTTATTTTATTTTCTGGGCATTCTGTTAAAAAGGGTGGGAAGCGCGCGCCTCTGGCCTTCTTGGCCTAAAGCGCGCGCGTCCGACCCCAATTACCAGAATCGCCCGCCTCCTTTCTTGTCCTTCAATTCCATATTTCTGTGCTAACAAATTCTGCAGGGGAAAGTTTTCTTAATTAAGGGTCAAGGCAATCCCTTGAACCCACTGATTTGCAGGTTCTCACCCAGAAGCGGGCGCCTCTGCCCTTCTTCCTCTCACGTGCGCGCCTTCCGCATAGGCAACCCAATGCGCGCGCTTCTGGGCGCATTCCCGGAACAGAACAGTGCACAGAAACAAAACAGAATGACAGTGTGTGGGCACCGGGCCAGCATACAATTGCTTTTACTTTCTGTTTATTTTTATCGGTCACACGGGTGATTCGAAAGTTGTAATTATGTGCTTATTTGTTTTTTTTTTATTTCTTTAAAAAAAAAAAATGTTTTGTCACATGTTAGACCTCACACTACATGCACATATTCTTATCAACTGCTCACTATCGAGTCGCACAAGTCCAACCCCAAACCCGTCGAGGCCCGTCCTAGGAAGTTTCAAGCTCCACCTGACCTTGACTCTTCCGAAGCGGTCAACCTCAGCCCGTGGCGTAGTTCATGACTACATGCCGGGGGTGACCTTTGAGCCTCATATTCAAGCCGAGCACAAACCACACAATTCTAGTTAGGGTCTAACACTCCGTGACTCAAGTCGGTTTCCATGTGCCGAGATTTCCCTAAACTAATGTCTTCAAATCATACTTGCCAACTTGTTGCAATGGACGAAATAAAACTCCGTCCCCAAAAGTGGTTATTTTGGACGAAAATAAAAATCCGTCCCCGCATGTATGATTTACTACATTAATTTAGTTTAATCCCGTCACATGTAGGTATCACAAGCGTGGTGGAATCCGATGAGTATATGGGACCGCGAGAAGGTCTATATACTAGTGTGACGATTCCACTATTTTTCTAGAAACCCCAAAAAGGACCATGTCCTTCCGACTTTTGTAAATAAAAAAAAAAAAAGAGTCATTTTCTTATGTGGTTGAGTCTTTTCCTGTTTATGGGTGAAATCATTTCACTCAAAAGGTGTTTGTGGGGCCATCCTAAGATCGACCGTGTTCTCTTAATAGGTCCAATGGCTTCAAACGGCAACGACAACGGTATTCCCGTGCCCAACGAAGGGTTATTCTGCATGGTGAAAGTATTGAAAGGGCAAATTGATACACTAGCCGAAGATGTTCGCCGCAAGGATGATTTATGGCGAGCCCGTTACGAGCATATAGAAATGGCCCATAAAAGAGAAGTATCCAAACTCGAGGACCAATTGAAGGGGCTCACGAATGAAATAAAGGTCCAAGGCATCAATACCGGTTTGGTCAACACTCTCATGTCCTACATTGACCAAAGGCTTAGTGGGCTAAATTTGCACAAGGGCCCAAACACTGATCTTCATCAAGCTTCTCTCCTCATGAACACAATGGAGGCTCTCCCCGAAAAGTTCAAGATGCCCGATATTGGCAAGTTCAACGGCAACTCTTGCCCCAACGCTCATGTCGCCTCCTACATTTGGGCCATGCTACCAAAGAAAGTGTCTCCTCAAATAATGGCACAATGCTTCCCGCTTACTCTCGACGGGGTCGCAAAAGATTGGTATATGGGTCTTCCAGTTTCCACCCGACTCAATTGGGATGCCGCTATGCTTGCCTTCAAGTCACAATATCAAGGCAACTCCATATTCCGCCCCACCAAGAAGGAATTGGAGGGCACCGTGCAAATGGGTGATGAATCATTTGGGGACTTCTATCGCCGTTGGAATGACAAGCTAGCCGAGATGGTTGATAGGCCTTCCAAGAAGGAACAAATGGACATCTTCTTGAAGTGTTTGAAAATGGACTACCGCACTCATCTTAGTGGGGCTTTTCACTCCGATTTTTCAAGCATGTATGATGCGGGGGTTAGAATCGACAATTTACTCCGAGAAGTGGCCGAGTCCTCCTATGACACAAGCTTCAACGACAAAGGGTTCCCAAGCAATGTCATGGAAGAATGTAGTGATATGGGAGACTACAACGACAATGGGGACTACAACAACAATCTCCGTTTCTCTTTCTCTACCTAGTAATAGGAATTAAAAAAAAAAAAAAAAAAAAAGTCAAAGTCCTCTTAAGTGTGCATTAAGTTTTCTTTGTCCAATTAATGTGAAATTTTGAGTCAAGTCTCATCATCAAATAAAAAGTCGTTCTTGTCCTCATACACTCTTCCAAGTTGTTCAATCTAATTCTTGGCAAAATGATGAAAAGATGTCTAAACACGTTTTAGAACAAGGCCATCACTTGAACGCCTAGGGGCTAAACATCGACGCCAACATCAACGACGAAGCCAAGACAAACAAGGTGGAGCAACAATCATGAAGAAGTCAAGCAAAGTTTTCAAAGGGGGATTAAAAAAAAAAAAAAAAAAAAAAAGCTCGCTAGGTTGAAACCATCAAATCAACCTAGGCAAAAGTTAGAGCACAAAATAAAAAAAAAAATCCCCCTCAATCAAAGAAGATCAACATCATCATCCACCAACAAAGGACGAAGCTACGAAGCTACGAAGCAACAATTCCATCCCGAAGAATGGAGAATCCACAAGAACTACGGTGACCTGAGCCTCTACACTGGAGGAACGTAGGCAACCTGCGGGTCCGATCTCATGCAAGAAAGAAGATATGTTTAGCCCTAGAGCGTTATGGTGATCGGCCTTCATCTCGAACTTGTCAAGACATCTTTGTACGATTCATTTGCCAATGAATTAATCACCTCAAGATTGAACAACTTTCCTAGATTTGGAATCACTTTCCGTTCCTTGTCGAGTCTAGGGACTTCTATTCTTTCTGCATACTCCCAATTTCTTGCAATCAAATTGGGGCTTTCCTTCTCTTCTCTCTTAATGACTTACTTGCCTTCGTGAGTCATTCGATTCAATAAGAAAAAATACATGTCAATACTAGGGACACTTCCTTAGTCGAGTCAATGTCACTCATCTTTAGTGACAAAAGGTTTTCACCACAAAATCACATGTCTCTCATCCTCAGCTAGAGTTAATGCACACTTCCTCATTAATCGAGTCAAAAATGAAGACGCAAAAGAGATGCCCGCTAGATTGAAAACCCGAAAGGGCGGTCTAGGCAAAAAACAGGGTGCGTCATAAAAAAAATGAGAGAGTGAGAGAGAGAAGGGAAAGAGAAATGGAGATCCCCGGCCTCTAAAGAAGATAAGTTCTACATTGAATATCCTCAGCAAGTCAATTCCCCACCGAGGCAACTTTGGGATTGCAAAAAGCTCGACAAGATATGGCACCGTCAAAGGTTGACTTGGGTTATCGGCATCACTCTCCAGCAGTGTGCATTTTTGGGTTCATGAAAAGAAGGCCCGTGGTAGCCAAGACCCATCCGAGAACGAGCCTATCATAAAAGGGCACGAGGTTGCACAAATAATCCCTAGCTAGTCAATTGGCTTGGGCAACAAATAGCAACAACATGTGTCTCAGTTTTCAAAGCTTCTTCAAGTATGTGCTTCTAATGTACGCCGAAAGGCTCCCGAGAAATGGAGTAGCTCTTGCCATATCTTCTCATGTTTATTCCCTCACACTCTTGCTTTACTCAACAAATGGTGACGCCCTAGGGGCTATGTGACTCAAGAACAAGGACTTCTTTTGCTTCACTTGACAATCAATACGCCCTTGAGGCTATGCTCGAAAAAAAAAGAGATGTGTGAGACTATCCTCAAAGTCTCTCAAAAAGGGATGACAAAAATGCCCTCTTGTCACGTGTGCCCATGCTCGTTCCCCCAATAAAGGATGGACCTTTCTCGCAATCAATGATGGCACTCTAAGGGCTACGGTCAAGTCTTAAAGGCTCCCTCGGCAAAGAGCAATTAACTCCCCAGCGGTTTCCCCAGCAAAGTCATGTGCAACATTGGAAGCTTCCTCAATTCGGCACCGAAGGTCTCAACGGGCTTCGCAATCTACAATCTTTTGGGTTACGGCATTACAGTAATTCAAGCAAAGGGCAGTGTTAGGGCTTCGCGACCGACAGTCTTTTGGGCAACAATACTCGAGCAAGTGCAATGTGGAGTAGTCTTATGGCTCCATGAGAACAATCAAGCTTCAAAGGGTCTCTCAACACTTCAAGTCAAAGGCCTCTTGGTTTTAAATGAAGACTCCGATGTTATGAATGAAGTTGATGATTTTTGTTAGAACTCACAGCGAGATTTTGAAGGAAGTCTTAGAGAAAAGGAAAAAGATTCAATATGCTAAACTCTAATCAAAACAGGGTTATAGCGGGAAATGCCACGGCCAATCCCAATGTTTCTGCAATTCAGCACCCCCTTCTCCAAGATCAAAAGCACTAGGTGCAGCTCAGATAAAGTTGGGCCACAGCACTAGTTGCATCCGAAGATCCGTCATTAGTTCAACTCAAGAAGAGTCAAGCAAGCATACTCATTTGAGACTTTATCACGCCAAGACCTTATCCTCCGCGACCTCGACGGCACCGAAAGACATTACTGCATCCTTTGACATGAGCCCTCAGCCATTTGGGTATCGACCACAATGAGGCCATTCATCTCCCCAGAAAGAGCAAGAAGGAGATCTCTATCAAGAATTCTACCAAACGGTACACCCGCTCTCAATGCCGAGCCAATCGCGAGGTAATTTGGGGCTTTACAATGAAAGGTCTTCACACCCCGCCATCTACAAGACCACGACACTTGGGGCTTTGCAATCTCTCGAAGCTTGGCATTAACGATCTCCTCTTGGGGCTTGCTCACTACAACAACAAAGGGCGATTTACTCGAATGGTCCAAGAGCTGATTTATCTTGGAGCTATGCAAGTCCCTCAAAATTTGGCATCAAAGGCATTCTAGGGGCTTTACAATCAGCAACCCCTCATCTCGGCATCAAAAGCCTTTTAAGCCCCATAATCGACAAATCTCTTGGGGATAGACATCAATCTTCGTTGGGCACACCAGCGACAACAAAATTCAAGCGAGGCAATCCGGACTTCGACTGAGCATGACTAGATCTTGGGTTGGCTTTACAAACACACAATGGTTAAAATGGTTCACCCACGAACTTAAAAAAAAAAAAAAAAAAAAAGATTTTTTCTTTCTTTTTCTCCTTCTATATGCAAAATTATGTGCTTTACTTTGCTTTGCTCCTAGCCTCTCCTCCAGCGTTCTCCATCATCCTTGAACTACGCTGGTCTGATTCTCTTAAAGGGATACGTAGGCATCCTTTTGGCACGACCAACCCATCATCCAGAATACCATCTCGCCAACCCAACATCAAGGGCATTCTCTCATCAACATCTAAAGAATGGACATTCTCCATCAAAGCATCCTCCGCGGACATCAAGAATCCATCTCCACTCAAGCGGCAATGGTAAGTGAAGGTATGAATACATCCGACGCTTTCCTCAAAATCACACCGCACACAAGATCACTTTCTACATTCTTACTTCTCTCTCATTACAAAGGTGCTTTCAAGATCATATCACACCACAATCACAATTTTCTCTCGCAATTCCTATTTCACATCTCACACAAGCACGTATATCTGCAAAGCATACACATAACAAGTGCCGGACAGAGCACCAGGTGCCGCACAAAGCACCAGAATCAACAAGTGCCGCACAGCGCATCATAATATGCCGCACCGCGCACCAGATTCAACAAGTGCCGCACAGCGGATCAGAATATGCTGCACTGCGCACCAGAATCAACAAGTGCCGCACAGTGCATCAGAATATGCCGCACCGCGCACCAGAATCAACAAGTGCCGCACAGCACATCAGAATATGCCGCACCGCGCACCAATTTTGGTCCATGGTGGACCGCTCAAATCACCATACCGCCGCACAGCGCATCAGAATATGCCGCACCGCGCACCAATTTTGGTCCATGGTGGACCGCTCAAATCACCATACCGCCGCACAGCGCATCAGAATATGCCGCACCGCGCACCAATTTTGGTCCATGGTGGACCGCTCAAATCACCATACCTCTTCCATCAGCAAAAGTCCCTCACACAGGGAGCGCATTTATATCCTTTGTAATTTCAAATTCCTGCTTTATCGAGTCTTTGTTTTCTCTTGTCGATGTCCTCGGCGGTTGTCTTTCTTTCGTCGACGCGTTTTGCTTCGCAATCCACGTCGCCGAGGGGCTCTGTAGACACCCCGCCTTGGACCTCTCACCCCGATTGCATACAAAGTATTTTTATTTAACTTATTTTCATTGATTTCTGTTACTTCGGTTAAGTTCCTAACTGATTCCGTTAGTTTTGGACTGAACTGCATAACAGAATTAATTTTAGAGTCATTTCTGTCTTTCTGTCATTTTTAGAATCGCGCGCTTCCGGCACTGCTAACGGGCCGCGCGCGCCTCCCGTCCCAAAGGCGGGACTCGCGCGCTGTCCGATATGGAAGTAACGGATTGCACCTTATTTCCCTCCCTTTTCTTATTTACAAACATCTTTTCTTGATCACAAAAACCATCTTTTTACATCCACATTCATCCCCCCTTTTCTCATTAACTCCCAATCCCACACTTCTAGCCTTTTCATTAAAACAAAATATTTCCTTTTTATTTTATTTGATTTTCTTTTATTTCTTTTATTTATTATCTTATTTTTGATTGGTCAATTCCATTTCACATGGATGACCAATTTCCCTCCATCATTTCCCTCTCTTTTTCACCTATAAAAACCACCATCTTCTACCTTAGAAAAGGACCCAATTTTTGAGACTTGAACAAAAACTCTACACAAATCATCTCAACAATCATTCTCTACAAAACACTACACAAAGTGTTTGCACAACATTTTCTCTACAACAACACCATTTTCAAGTCCAAGTTTGAAGTCCTCTTTCCTAAGGTACAATATCTCTTTTCTTCTCTTATTTTATTTGTCTAGTCTTACTAGTATGCAATCTCCATAAAAAGGGATACAACCAAAAGGCCACTTCACTATTGAAGTTTGGCCAAGGTTACATCCCGACATTCCAAACTTCATTTGTCACGACCCGAAATATAGGCTCTATTTTATTAGTAATTAAATAATTTTTATTTAATTATTTGCTTAATTGTTTATTTAATTTATTATTTATTTAAATATTTATGTGTGCAATTTATGTGTTATAATAATTATGCCTAGCGTTTTATTCGAGTTATTCGGGCTAGTGTGGAAGTGTTGAGTCTTAATTGTTAGCCGGGAATGTAAGTAATTGTGTTAGTATGGGGAGGGGGTCTAATTGTAACATTTCAAAATAATTTTCCCCTACTTCCCTCACCTCCCTACTCTCCTCCCTCACTCATCTTCCTCATTTCCCAGACAAGTCTCTCTCTCTCCTCCAAGTTTGGTAAGTTTTCTTCTTCTTCTTCTCTCTTTATTTTCTCCTTCTTCCTCTCATCTTTTCTCATTTCTTAAAACGTAAACATTGTTTAGATCGTCGCTAGGATCGTGTAGAGTCAAAAAGATTTGAAATCCGTCAACTTTGAGAATTTGCAAGTAAGTTACTTTTCCCCCATTTAAATGCTAAAATGTTCATATCATGTTTATATGATGATTAATGTGTTATATTTGAAGTTTGGTTGAGTTCGCAATTTGTTTGGAATTTATTTGGGTTTTTGATCAAAAATGGTGAAATCTTGAATGTTGGTTTGATTCTTGATTTTTGGTTGTTAAATGTTGTTTTAGGAGTCCTTTTAGACTTATAAGTTGTTTTGGTACATTAGTATATGAGTTGGGAGTTGAGATTTTGGTTAAATGTGTTTTGGGTTGAAAATGGAAGAACCCATGTTGTTCTTCCCGATTTCTGGCGATTCCGGCATGTTGGGCGACCGCACAAAACTTCCTGGGCGGCCGCGCATCTTTCTGAGAGTTTTTGTTCTGGTTTTGAGGCACTTTGGGCGACCGCACAACCCATCGTGGGCGGCCGCACAGATCTCTGAAAATGTACATTTTGTTAAATTGTGTGACTAAAGAATGTGTTGTGCTCCAATTCTTGGGTGTCCTCCTAGTTGACCCTAGTGATCATTGTAGTACACTTTAGTGATAGAATTGGGTCCTTTGTGATCAAGTTTGTGCTTGAAATTCATTGATTGTTATTTTGGACTTCGAAGCACCTTTATTGTGTATTGTTGGTTCATGTCATCTTCTTGGTGATTGTTTGGCTTGATTCCCTACTTTGGAATCCTTTGTTGTTTATCGTGCTAGTATTTTATTACTTAGCCTTTACGTGAAAGCCCAGCTGGCATTGTGTGTGTTTCGGGCGATGCGAAATATTATGATGGCACAAGCCAAGTCCATTATGATGTTGACCATTGTTTTGCCCAATTATTACCCTCCTCCAGATTGGCCTTGGATGTGAGAAGAGCTAGCTCCCTTGTGTGCATTTTAGCTTCTTGGAGCATGACTTTGTGGCATGTCTCCCGTCCCTTGTGACACTTCTTCATTGGTTATTGGTTCCGGTACCGGGGTTTTCTCTTCGGCTTTCATGCCATTATGAAGATGTTGATTGGATGATTATTGAAGCTGCGCAGCGATCCTTTATTTGGATGTTCCGGATTGGAAAACCTTGGCTATATCCTTTGTTATGTGTTTATTTCCACTGCTATCTGTTATATGATAATTGCTATGTTATTATCGTTTATTGCTTATTGCATCATAGCATGTCATGTAGTTGCATTAGTAACTTATTGAGATTTATCTCACCCTCTTTCCTTTTATCTTTGTTTTTCCTTAACCCCCCCCCCCAGGTGCTAAGGATTAGTCTCGCTGATCACGAGAACGAGGACGTCGAGGGTAGATCCGTTCTTTTTGGGAAAGTTGTATAGGTTGGTTTACATTATATCAATGTGTAACCTTTTGGGGATATTTGTACCAAACATTGACGTCATTAGGATTTTGTATATTGTATTCTTGTTAGCATAAACTTGTGGAAGTTTATGATAAGTTGTATTTGGTTTTTATCAAACTAGATTTTGTAAAACTTTGGTTCATCACCTTTTGGTATTAAATGGAATTTTTAACTTCGGTATTTTGGAGTTTATTGTTAGAGTCGACGTCCAGATCGCGGTCCCGGGGCCCGCGGGGTCCGGGGTCGCGACAGTTGGTATCAGAGCTATGGCATTAGATCTATGTATAAGTCTAGGTGGATTAGTATGACCTAGGTGGGTAGTAGTGTGCGGAGTGATTAACGGTTGATGTCTTATGCAGATAATTGTTCTCAATGTCTGGAAGAAGAAACAGAGGAGGTGCTAGTGGGGCACAGAATCAAAATGATACAAGGGATGAAGCACGTGCTATGTTTCAAGGCATGTTTGAGGCGGCCATGAAGGCCATTCATGATCAAGGTCCGAGGGTAGAGCAAGCACCACCCCGTTATGGTTTGGAGCAATTTCTGAAGCTGAAACCGGTTGAATTCAATGGGGAACCCGATGTTCGGAAAGCTGAGTTGTGGATTGAGTCTATGGAAAAGATTTATGATGTATTTGGGTGTTCGGATGAGGACAAGGTCCGGTTTGCGGCTTACAAGCTTGTTGGAGCCGCCGAGCATTGGTGGAAAGGCGTTAAAGCTACTTGGGATGATACTCACACGGTGTATGCGTGGGAGTTGTTCGTGCGTAAGTTCAGAGAGCATTTCATTCCGGTTGTTGATCAGAATCGAAAGGAGATCGAGCTACTCAACTTGGAGCAAGGTGTGTTGTCTATTGCACAATACTCGGCTAAGTTCATAGAATTAGCCCGATATTGTGACTATTTGGTGAGGACCGAGGAACAAAAGGCTATGAGATTTATTCGGGGATTGAAGACCTCCATCCGTACTCAACTTATTGCTCAACGGATCGTGACTTTCCAAGATGCGGTGGACCGAGCCTATTTGATAGAGCAAGATATTGGGGAGCATAAAAGGAAGACTGAGGTAGCTAACCCGAGTAAGCAAGGAGCGCAGAGCAAGTCGCAACCAAGGATTGAAAATCGAGGTAACTTTGGGGGACAATCTCAGTCCCGAGGGCAACCGATTCCAAGGAACCCGGGTACCACTTCCGGGAACCAAGGGAGTCAAATTAGGAGGCTTTGTTCGTATTGTCAAAAGGAAGGTCACTCTGAAGACCGTTGTTGGAAGAAGCAAGGAAGGTGCACCAATTGTGGTCAAATGGGTCACTTCGCAAGGGATTGTACTAGAGGTAAAGGACAAGCATCCGGGTCAGGAGTTGGTAATAATCAAGGTCAGAAAAGGGATGTTACAGGGAAGCCCAAGGTCCAAGGGAAAGTGTTTGCAATGAATCAACAACAAGCGACCGATGATCCATCCGTCATTGGAGGTATTGTTTCTGTGTCTAATGTGAGCGCACGAGCGTTAGTAGATCCAGGATCATCTCATTCATACATTTCTGTGCAATTTGCTTCCATGTTAAATGCTGCATTCGAGTCTTTACCGTACGTGCTAGAGGTGTCGACCCCTATAGGAGAATGCTTGATTTCTGATCGAGTCTTCCGTGCTTGTGATGTGGTTATTTGTGGTCGAGTCCTTTGTGCGGATTTGGTAGTTCTTCCTATCCAAGACTTTGATGTCATTTTGGGTATGGATTGGTTGAGCAAGTTTCATGCGTCCGTTGATTGCCGTAAGAAAACTGTTACTTTTTCTATTCCTGATGTGCCTAAGTTTGTTTTTTAGGCTAGTCCTCTGAGTAGGAAGGTTCGCTTAATTTCTTTTATGAAAGCGAGACGATTATTGCATAGTGGTTGTGAGGGGTATTTGGCTAGTGTTCTTGATACTAGGAAAGAATCCCCTAGTTTTGATAGTGTTCGGGTAGTTCGGGAATTTCCCGATGTTTTCTCTACCGAGTATGAGATGCCTCCCGATCGTGAGATTGAGTTTTGTATAGACCTTTTGCCGGGTACGGCTCCGATTTCGAAAGCACCTTATAGGTTAGCTCCCGCAGAGTTGAAAGAATTAAAGGTTCAGTTGCAAGAGTTGCTTGATCGAGGGTTTATCCGCCCTAGTGTTTCCCCGTGGGGAGCGCCGGTTTTGTTCGTGCTGAAGAAAGATGATTCGTTGAGACTGTGTATCGATTACCGAAAGTTGAATCAGGTTACGGTGAAGAATAAGTATCCCCTACCGCACATTGATGATTTGTTTGATCAGCTTCAAGGGTCCGTGGTTTTCTCTAAGCTTGATTTGAGGAGTGGATACCATCAGTTGAAGGTTCGATCGGAGGATATTCCGAAGACTGCTTTTCGCACTCGTTACGGTCATTATGAGTTCTTGGTTATGCCGTTTGGGTTGACTAACGCGCCGGCCGTATTTATGGATTTGATGAACCGAATTTTCCATCCCTATCTTGATTCGTTCGTGGTGGTTTTCATCGACGACATTCTTGTTTATTCGAAATCTCGAGTTGAGCACGAGCAGCATTTGAGGACAGTTTTATCCATTCTTGCGAGGGAGAAATTATTTGCGAAGTTCAGTAAGTGCAAATTTTGGCTCGAGAAGGTGTCATTTCTGGGTCATGTTATTTCGAAAGATGGGATTTCTGTGGATCCGTCTAAGATTGAAGCTATAGTGGATTGGAAGAGACCCGAGTCAGTGACCGAGATTCGTAGTTTTCTGGGTTTAGCCGGTTATTATAGAAGGTTTATTGAAGGGTTTTCGAGGATTGCTACTCCGATGACTCAGTTGACCCGGAAGAACGTTCCGTTTGTGTGGACCGAGAATTGTGGCAAGAGTTTCGAGGAATTGAAGAAGAGGTTGACTACCGCACCGATCTTGACTTTGCCTAATGGGAGTGATGGCCTAGTGATTTACAGTGATGCTTCGAAAGAGGGTTTGGGTTGTGTGTTGATGCAGAATGGGAAAGTAATTGCGTATGCTTCGAGGAAGTTGACCCCGAGTGAACAGAATTACCCGACTCATGATATGGAGTTGGCGGCCATAGTCTTTGCGTTGCACAAGTGGAAGCACTATCTTTATGGGGTGAAGTTTGAGATTTTTACGGATCACAAGAGTTTGAAGTACCTTTTCTCCCAGAAAGAGTTGAACAACCGACAGCGCCGATGGATGAAATTGTTGAAGGACTTTGATTGTACGATTTCTTATCACCCGGGAAAGGCGAATGTGGTAGCCGATGCGATTAGTAGGAAATCTTATGTGGCTTCGATGATGGTTCGAGAGTGGAAAATGCTTGAGGATGTTCGAGATTGGTCTCCTCGTGAATCGAGACATGGGGCTATTTTTGCGAATATTAAGGTATCTCCAACCCTAATTCAGAGGATAAAGGAAGCTCAGAAAGAGGATCCCGAGTTGATGAAGATAATGGGTAAATTGAAGGAAAAGAATTTCGAGGATTTTTCTTTGAGTTCGAGTGGAGTTTTGACTTTCCGTGGTCGTCTGTGTGTTCCGGATGTTGATGGAATTAAACAGAGAGTTCTTGATGAGGGTCACAAATCGAGGTATACTATTCATCCGGGCAGTACGAAGATGTATCAGGATTTGAAGCAACAATTTTGGTGGATTAATATGAAAAGGGAGATAGCTGAGTTTGTATCGAGATGTTTAACGTGTCAGCAGGTCAAAGCCGAGCATCAGAGACCCGCGGGATTGCTTCAGCCGTTAGAGATTCCCGAGTGTAAATGGGAGCACGTGACTATGGATTTCGTTACGGGACTGCCTCGTACCCGTAGGAAGTATGACAGTGTTTGGGTAATAGTGGATAGATTGACCAAGAGTGCCCATTTCTTGCCTATTGATATCAGATATTCGATGGAGAAGCTTGCGACCCTTTATATCGACGAGATTGTTAGATTGCATGGGGTTCCGGTTAGCATTGTGTCAGATCGAGACCCGAGGTTCACTTCTAGATTCTGGAAGGCGTTTCAGGAAGCTTTGGGTACAGATTTGCGATTCAGTACAGCTTTTCATCCTCAGACCGACGGTCAATCCGAGAGGACTATTCAGATTTTGGAGGATATGTTGCGAGCGTGTGCGATAGACTTTTCTGATTCTTGGGATTCGCACCTACCGTTAGTGGAGTTCTCTTACAACAACAGTTATCAGGATAGTATCGAGATGGCACCGTTTGAGGCCTTGTATGGAAGGAAATGTAGATCGCCTATTTGTTGGGATGAGGTCGGTGAAGCGAAAGTTTTGGGTATTGATTTGCTTCGGGATTCGGTTGAGAAGGTTAAAGTTATCCGGGATAGATTGAAGACAGCCCAGAGTCGACATAAGAGCTATGCAGACAACCGAAGGCGAGATCTTAGTTTTCAGGTTGGTGATTTGGTATTCTTGAAGGTATCTCCGAAGGTGGGTATCCGTCGTTTTGGGAAGAAAGGCAAGTTGGCTCCGAGGTTTATTGGTCCGTTTGAGATCTTGGGAAAGGTTGGACTTCTGGCGTATCGACTTGCGTTACCGTCATCTTTAGACCGGTTGCACAACGTCTTTCACGTTTCTATGCTTCGGAAGTATGTTCATGATCCGTCTCACGTGTTACCGAGGATACCGGAAGATAGTGAGCCAGATATGTCTTATGAGGAACGACCGGTTCGGATCTTAGATTCCAAGGTCCAAGAGTTGAGGAGCAAGAGCATTGCGTTGGTTAGAGTCCTTTGGAGGAATCATCATGTCGAGGAGTCGACGTGGGAGCTTCGTGATGAGATCGAGAGGAAATTTCCGTGGCTTTTTGTTTGAGGTGAGTCTCGTTAAAATTCGGGTCGAATTTTCTTTAAGGGGGAGTGAATGTCACGACCCGAAATATAGGCTCTATTTTATTAGTAATTAAATAATTTTTATTTAATTATTTGCTTAATTGTTTATTTAATTTATTATTTATTTAAATATTTATGTGTGCAATTTATGTGTTATAATAATTATGCCTAGCGTTTTATTCGAGTTATTCGGGCTAGTGTGGAAGTGTTGAGTCTTAATTGTTAGCCGGGAGTGTAAGTAATTGTGTTAGTATGGGGAGGGGGTCTAATTGTAACATTTCAAAATAATTTTCCCCTACTTCCCTCACCTCCCTACTCTCCTCCCTCACTCATCTTCCTCATTTCCCAGACAAGTCTCTCTCTCTCCTCCAAGTTTGGTAAGTTTTCTTCTTCTTCTTCTTCTCTCTTCATTTTCTCCTTCTTCCTCTCATCTTTTCTCATTTCTTAAAACGTAAACATTGTTTAGATCGTCGCTAGGATCGTGTAGAGTCAAAAAGATTTGAAATCCGTCAACTTTGAGAATTTGCAAGTAAGTTACTTTTCCCCCATTTAAATGCTAAAATGTTCATATCATGTTTATATGATGATTAATGTGTTATATTTGAAGTTTGGTTGAGTTTGCAATTTGTTTGGAATTTATTTGGGTTTTTGATCAAAAATGGTGAAATCTTGAATGTTGGTTTGATTCTTGATTTTTGGTTGTTAAATGTTGTTTTAGGAGTCCTTTTAGACTTATAAGTTGTTTTGGTACATTAGTATATGAGTTGGGAGTTGAGATTTTGGTTAAATGTGTTTTGGGTTGAAAATGGAAGAACCCATGTTGTTCTTCCCGATTTCTGGCGATTCCGGCATGTTGGGCGACCGCACAAAACTTCCTGGGCGGCCGCGCATCTTTCTGAGAGTTTTTGTTCTGGTTTTGAGGCACTTTGGGCGACCGCACAACCCATCGTGGGCGGCCGCACAGATCTCTGAAAAATGTACATTTTGTTAAATTGTGTGACTAAAGAATGTGTTGTGCTCCAATTCTTGGGTGTCCTCCTAGTTGACCCTAGTGATCATTGTAGTACACTTTAGTGATAGAATTGGGTCCTTTGTGATCAAGTTTGTGCTTGAAATTCATTGATTGTTATTTTGGACTTCGAAGCACCTTTATTGTGTATTGTTGGTTCATGTCATCTTCTTGGTGATTGTTTGGCTTGATTCCCTACTTTGGAATCCTTTGTTGTTTATCGTGCTAGTATTTTATTACTTAGCCTTTACGTGAAAGCCCAGCTGGCATTGTGTGTGTTTCGGGCGATGCGAAATATTATGATGGCACAAGCCAAGTCCATTATGATGTTGACCATTGTTTTGCCCAATTATTACCCTCCTCCAGATTGGACTTGGATGTGAGAAGAGCTAGCTCCCTTGTGTGCATTTTAGCTTCTTGGAGCATGACTTTGTGGCATGTCTCCCGTCCCTTGTGACACTTCTTCATTGGTTATTGGTTCCGGTACCGGGGTTTTCTCTTCGGCTTTCATGCCATTATGAAGATGTTGATTGGATGATTATTGAAGCTGCGCAGCGATCCTTTATTTGGATGTTCCGGATTGGAAAACCTTGGCTATATCCTTTGTTACGTGTTTATTTCCGCTGCTATCTGTTATATGATAATTGCTATGTGCTATGTGATAATTATTATCGTTTATTGCTTATTGCATCATAGCATGTCATGTAGTTGCATTAGTAACTTATTGAGATTTATCTCACCCCCTTTCTTTTTATCTTTGTTTTTCCTTAACCCCCCCCCAGGTGCTAAGGATTAGTCTCGCTGATCACGAGAACGAGGACGTCGAGGGTGGATCCGTTCTTTTTGGGAAAGTTGTATAGGTTGGTTTACATTATATCAATGTGTAACCTTTTGGGGATATTTGTACCAAACATTGACGTCATTAGGATTTTGTATATTGTATTCTTGTTAGCATAAACTTGTGGAAGTTTATGATAAGTTGTATTTGGTTTTTATCAAACTAGATTTTGTAAAACTTTGGTTCATCACCTTTTGGTATTAAATGGAATTTTTAACTTCGGTATTTTGGAGTTTATTGTTAGAGTCGACGTCCAGATCGCGGTCCCGGGGCCCGCGGGGTCCGGGGTCGCGACATCATTTAATTTATATTTCATTTCTTAATGTAATCATTTAGTGTCACGACCCGAAAACTAGGCTCTATTTTATTAATTATTAAATGATTTTTATTTAATTATTTGCTTATTTATTTATTTAAATTATTATTTATTTAAATAATTATGTGTGCAATTTATGAGTTGTAATAGTTCATGCCTAGCATTTTATTTGGGTTAGTGTAGTATGGTTGGGTCTTAATTGTAAATAGGGAGTGTAAGTTTTGTGTGTAGTGTTGAGGAGGGGGGCCTAAGTGTAAGTTCTTTAAAATCATTTTAACTACTCCTCCCCTCACCTCCTCCCTCACTTTCTTCATCTTCCTAGCAAAGTCTCTCTCTCTCTAGGTTGTGGGTAAGTTTTTTCTCTCTCACTTCTCTCTTCATTTTCTTCATCTTCCTCTTGTTATTTCTCATTTCTTAAAACATGAAATGTGTTTAGATCGTCGATAGGATCGTAGGAAGCCAAAAAGAATTGAATTCCGTCAACTTAGAGATTTATCAAGTAAGTTACTTTTCCCCCATTTTGATGTTAAAATGTTCATATCATGTTCATATAATGCTTTTGTTGTTATATTTGAAGTTTGGATGAGGTTGCAATTTATTTGGAATTTATTTGGATTTTGAGTCAAAAATGGTGATTTATGAATGTTGGGTTTGATTCTTGATTTTGGTTGTTAAATGTTGTTGTATGAGTCTTTTTAGACTTATTAGTTGTGTTGGTACATTAGTATGCTAGTTAGAAGGTTGGATTTTGGTTGGAAATGTGTTTTGGGTATAAAAATGGAAGAACCCATGTGTTCTTCCCGATTTCTGGCAATCCGGAAGTTTGGGCGGCCGCCCAAAATCCCCTGGGCGACCGCACAACATTCTGAAAGCTTTTGGTCGTGTTTGAGGGTCTTACTGGGCGACCGCACATACCCTTTTGGGCGGCCGCACAGTCCTCTGAAAAGCTACATTTGTAAATTTTGTGTGATTGAAGAACGCGTTTTGATCCAAATCTTGGGTGTCCTCCTAGTTGACGTTAGTGAACATTATAGTACACTCTAGTGATAGAATTGGGTCCTTTGTGATGAAGTTGTGATGGAAATTTATTAAGGGTTAATTGGGTTTTTGAACATCTTATTGAGGTATCGTTGGTTTGACTTATCTTTGTGATGATCATTTAGTATATGTTTGGGCATCTTATGATGTGTTCGTGATCATGTTCTAATAAGAGTAACCTTTTGGATTAGTTTGGGGTGTTTGGAATGGGTTCGTTATGAACGGTGGTGAAGAGTGAATTGGCAATTGGGTACCTACGGTTTAATTAACCTTAAGATGTATTCATTCGGATTTCTTATTTGGAATCCCAGGTGTGACGAGATGGTTGAGTTCATAGTCCTAGTATATCTTTTGAGTAAATGGTTATGATCACCTTGGTAATAGTCATTATGCTATTTGTGAGCGACCGTTTGGGTTGTGCTCTTTATGAGTAACTTGTGAGTATCATATTTAGGATGTATTTGGTACGTGCCTTATCTTGGAATCGTTATGTTTTAATGGTCAATGTTGTTGGACTCTTTTATGAGAAACTCCTTGTGCTATTGTTGTTGAATTCTTCTTGAGTAATCGTTTGCATCTTTTGTGGTGATTAATTGGTATGACTTTGGAATCAATGGTTGTTTATTGTGCTAGTATTTTATTACTTAGCCTTTACTTGAAAGTCCAGCTGGTATTTTGTGTGTGTTTGGGCGATGCGAAACATTATGATGGCACAGCCAAGTCCATTGTGATTGTTGACCATTGTTTTGCCCCATTATTACCCTCCTCCAGATTGGCCTTGGATGTGAGAAGAGCTAGCTCCTTTGTGTGCATATTAGCTTTACTTGGAGCATGACTTTGTGGCATGTCTCCCGTCCTTTGTGACACTTCTTTTGGTTATTGGTTCCGGTACCGGGTTTCTCTTCAGCTTTTATGCTACTATGAAGATGGTTTGTTGATCGATGGGTTGATCGGTCGCTTCTGACCGGGGTTTCTCTTCGAGCTTTCATGCTACTATGAAGATGTTGGTTGTTGATTATTGAAGCTGCGCAGCGACCTTTATTTGGTTCTTCAGTTGGGTGAAACCTTGGCTATGTATCCACTTATGAGTGTTTATTTCAGCTTTTGTGTTGCATGTTGAGCTGGTCGTTATTTCCAACCGGTATGGGACGGTTGGCGATAGGGAGCCTCTCATTTGTTGTTATATGTTTATTTATATGCTTGATTATTGGATATTACTGTTTGACAGCATGTCACTTATTATTCCGCTATTATCTGTCTTATGTTAATTGCTATTGGTCATTGCATATTAGCATGTCATGTAGTTGCATTAGTAACTTACTGAGATTTATTCTCACCCCGTTTCTTGTTTCAAATTGTTTTCCTTAACCCCCCCCCCCAGGAGGAAAAGGATTAGGATTCGCGGTTCGAGGAGGACGTCGAGAGGTTTGAGATTTTGGGGCAGGTTGTTATGGATCGGTTTTCATTATTTAAATGTATAACCTTTTGGGGATAGTCTTACCATTATTGACGTCATTAAGAATTGTATATTTTATCCTTTTGGGCATAAGCTGTGGAGCTTATGTTAGATGTACCTTGTTGATTTAAACTTGGATTTGTAAAACTTTGGATCATCACCTTTTGGAATCAAATGGAATTTTTAACTTCTATATTTTAGAGTTTTGGTCTTAAGTCGACGTCCAGCTCGCGATCTTGGGCCCGCGGGGTTCGGGGACGCGACAGTTGGTATCAGAGCTATGGTCTAGCTCTAAGTATAAGTCTAGGTGGATTAGTATGACCTAGGTGGGTAGTTGTGTTCGGAGTGAGTAACGATGAGTATTTTATGCAGGTAATTGTTCTCAATGGCTAGAAGAAGAATAGGTGAAAGTTCTAGTGGGGCTCAGAATCAGAATGGTATAAGGGAAGAAAACCGTGCAGTGTTTCAGGACAGGTTTGAAATGGCCGTGAAAGCAATTCGTGACCAAGGGCCGAGAGAGGAACATGTAGCACCTCCGCGATATGGGTTAGAGCAGTTCTTGAAGTTGAAACCAAGTGAGTACGACGGTGAGCCTGATGTGAAGAAAGCCGAGCTATGGATAGAATCGATGGAGAAAATCTACGAGGTATTTGGTTGCACTGATGAGGATAGGGTTCTGTTTTCAGCTTATAAGCTCGTGGGGGCCGCGAAACATTGGTGGAAGGCACTGAAGACCAGTTGGGATGCGACTCTTGTACCATATCCTTGGGAGTGGTTCGTGAAGAAATTCAAGGATCATTTTATCTTTTTAGTGAATCAAAACCGGAAAGAGATCGAGTTCCTCAGCTTGGAGCAAGGCATGATGTCAGTAGCACAGTACTCAGCTAAGTTCAGAGAATTAGCCAGGTGTTGTGAATACCTTGTGCGGACCGAGGAGCAGAAAGCGATGAGATTGATCAGGGGTTTGAAGACATCCATCCGGACTCAACTTTTAACCCAAAGAATTCAACCTTTTCAGGATGCGGTGGATCGAGCCTACTTGATTGAGCAGGGTATTTGGGAACACAAAAGGAAGACTGAGATGGTTAACCCGGGTAAGCAAGGAGGGCAGAGTAAGTCACAACAGGAACGTTCGGATAACAGAGGTAATTCTGGAGTGCAAACTCGATTCAGAGGGCAACTTCAAGGGCAACCAACAGTAGGAAATCAAGGTTCTAATAATGGGACACGAAATGGGAAAGTCTGCAGTTACTGTCAGAGGAAAGGACACTCAGAAGACAAGTGTTGGAAGAAGCAAGGAAAATGTGTGAAGTGTGGTCAGTTGGGACACTTTGTTAAAGATTGTTCGAGGTTTAGAGTTCAGTCATCGGGGACAGGAACTGGAATATCACAGGGTCAGAAGAGGGATGCTTCGGGGAAGCCCAAGGTTCGGGTAGAGTAATTGCAATCAATCAGCACTCACCAGGTAACGGATAATTTCAGGAGGTATTATTTTGCGTCGTGAGAGCGAGCGCGTGCATTTTAGGATCATCGCATTTATGTGTTTCTGTGCATTTAGTCGTATTTATTTCTTCTGAGTCTTTGACTTATGTGTTGTAGGTGTCTACTCCTATGGAGGAGTTTAGGGTATCTGATGAAGTCTTATGTGCTTATGATGTGCTTAAGTAGGGTTATGTCTCACCTACTAAATTAGCCATGTTGCTATTACAAGATTTTGATGTTACTATTGCTTTAATCTATTGTTGTAGGGGATTGTTATATTCTCCATTCCTAATTTCTTAAAACTGTTTGAGACCGTTCCTTTGGGTAGAGTTATACCTATCTTTTCTTAATTGAAATCCGAGTATTTAGTTTCGGTCAATTTGTTGGGTGTATATATCATTCGTAAGATTTTCGTCTTCTTCTGAATAGTACCCAGTGTTGAGGAGAAGCTTGGGTTAAATTGAGTTGTTATGGTACAAGGTTGTAATGCTAATATTTAGATCAATATCCATATTGTATCGGCTGAGTTATAGGAGTTGAGGATTCAATGAGGATCTCTTAAGGAAAATTTTGGTCACTTTTAGTGCATCTCCGTGAATGTATCGGAATGGATTAGCATGGTGAGGTATACGATTTGTTATGGATAATGAGTGTATGGTGGAATTTATAATCGATGATGGTGGTAAGCGTGTTAAGTTAGAAAGAACTAAATGCATTTTGGGAGAGTAATAATTTCTCGATCTATGTTAAAGGCATTTTGAAATTTCGGTTAGAGAGTGGTTCTATGGTCCTAAATCTCTTCTTAGTGGCGTTTCCCGAATTGGATCAAGGGTATGTGAAGTAAGTTGATTATCAATACTTGGGCATAATTAAGGAATATCATGAATTGGTATTGGGTCTGTTGGAACGTTGCTAGCTAATTGGTTTATTATGACGGTAGCACTATTGAACCTAAGTATCATTAGGTTAATAAATGTATGCGTGAAAGACTAACTTGGGTTAGCTATTGAGGATTTGAGATTCGTTGATTTCCTTGGGTATATGAGCACATATTATTAACTAAAAAGGGAGCTAGAGGAAAGCCCTTGAAGATAAAATTTAGATCATTTTCGGACTGTTGCGTATTCGTAATTATTTTAGGCTTTCAAGGATTGGAGTTTTATGACGATGATATTATGGCGTAGATTTAAGTAAACATTTTGTATTAAAATTTTGGGTTTATATTACACCTCTAGTTTAAGGTGCTACCTAGAGCGGGAGCACTATAATGGGAACCCTTAGAGATATAGCCTTTGGTGAATATTATGGGGATGGAAAAAATTTCTTTAGCCTTTCATATCTTAAAAGCTAATTAAGCTCGAGATGGTAATGTTTTGAAATTCTGGGGAATAATACTAAGTATGCGATTTACAAATGGAAGTACCTTTGCGATGTAGTTAAGGCTATGAATAAGGCAAGCTTGAGATACCTTGAGAATTATGTGTGGAATTAATTTGGATTCTTCGACTTTGAGTACGGATTTTGATTAGTAATAAAGTTAATGATGGAACGATTCGGTTCATAAGGTAGTGTTATCGTAAGCATCATTTGAGGTTACCTTGTAGTGGGGTAGATTGGACAATTGAGGAATTTGAGAAATGTGGAACTATCGTATCCGTAGCTAATTAGTCTTTCGGGTAAGTCTCGTTAAAATTCGGGTCGAATTTTCTTTAAGGGGGAGTGAATGTCACGACCCGAAAACTAGGCTCTATTTTATTAATTATTAAATGATTTTTATTTAATTATTTGCTTATTTATTTATTTAAATTATTATTTATTTAAATAATTATGTGTGCAATTTATGAGTTGTAATATTTCATGCCTAGCATTTTATTTGGGTTAGTGTAGTATGGTTGGGTCTTAATTGTAAGTAGGGAGTGTAAGTTTTGTGTGTAGTGTTGAGGAGGGGGGCCTAAGTGTAAGTTCTTTAAAATCATTTTAACTACTCCTCCCCTCACCTCCTCCCTCACTTTCTTCATCTTCCCAGCAAAGTCTCTCTCTCTCTAGGTTGTGGGTAAGTTTTTTCTCTCTCACTTCTCACTTCTCTCTTCATTTTCTTCATCTTCCTCTTGTTATTTCCCATTTCTTAAAACATGAAATGTGTTTAGATCGTCGATAGGATCGTAGGAAGCCAAAAAGAATTGAATTCCGTCAACTTAGAGATTTATCAAGTAAGTTACTTTTCCCCCATTTTGATGTTAAAATGTTCATATCATGTTCATATAATGCTTTTGTTGTTATATTTGAAGTTTGGATGAGGTTGCAATTTATTTGGAATTTATTTGGATTTTGAGTCAAAAATGGTGATTTATGAATGTTGGGTTTGATTCTTGATTTTGGTTGTTAAATGTTGTTGTATGAGTCTTTTTAGACTTATTAGTTGTGTTGGTACATTAGTATGCTAGTTAGAAGGTTGGATTTTGGTTGGAAATGTGTTTTGGGTATAAAAATGGAAGAACCCATGTGTTCTTCCCGATTTCTGGCAATCCGGAAGTTTGGACGGCCGCCCAAAATCCCCTGGGCGACCGCACAACATTCTGAAAGCTTTTGGTCGTGTTTGAGGGTCTTACTGGGCGACCGCACATACCCTTTTGGGCGGCCGCACAGTCCTCTGAAAAGCTACATTTGTAAATTTTGTGTGATTGAAGAACGCGTTTTGATCCAAATCTTGGGTGTCCTCCTAGTTGACCTTAGTGAACATTATAGTACACTCTAGTGATAGAATTGGGTCCTTTGTGATGAAGTTGTGATGGAAATTTATTAAGGGTTAATTGGGTTTTTGAACATCTTATTGAGGTATCGTTGGTTTGACTTATCTTTGTGATGATCATTTAGTATATGTTTGGGCATCTTATGATGTGTTCGTGATCATGTTCTAATAAGAGTAACCTTTTGGATTAGTTTGGGGTGTTTGGAATGGGTTCGTTATGAACGGTGGTGAAGAGTGAATTGGCAATTGGGTACCTACGGTTTAATTAACCTTAAGATGTATTCATTCGGATTTCTTATTTGGAATCCCAGGTGTGACGAGATGGTTGAGTTCATAGTCCTAGTATATCTTTTGAGTAAATGGTTATGATCACCTTGGTAATAGTCATTATGCTATTTGTGAGCGACCGTTTGGGTTGTGCTCTTTATGAGTAACTTGTGAGTATCATATTTAGGATGTATTTGGTACGTGCCTTATCTTGGAATCGTTATGTTTTAATGGTCAATGTTGTTGGACTCTTTTATGAGAAACTCCTTGTGCTATTGTTGTTGAATTCTTCTTGAGTAATCGTTTGCATCTTTTGTGGTGATTAATTGGTATGACTTTGGAATCAATGGTTGTTTATTGTGCTAGTATTTTATTACTTAGCCTTTACTTGAAAGTCCAGCTGGTATTTTGTGTGTGTTTGGGCGATGCGAAACATTATGATGGCACAGCCAAGTCCATTGTGATTGTTGACCATTGTTTTGCCCCATTATTACCCTCCTCCAGATTGGCCTTGGATGTGAGAAGAGCTAGCTCCTTTGTGTGCATATTAGCTTTACTTGGAGCATGACTTTGTGGCATGTCTCCCGTCCTTTGTGACACTTCTTTTGGTTATTGGTTCCGGTACCGGGTTTCTCTTCAGCTTTTATGCTACTATGAAGATGGTTTGTTGATCGATGGGTTGATCGGTCGCTTCTGACCGGGGTTTTCTCTTCGAGCTTTCATGCTACTATGAAAATGTTGGTTGTTGATTATTGAAGCTGCGCAGCGACCTTTATTTGGTTCTTCAGTTGGGTGAAACCTTGGCTATGTATCCACTTATGAGTGTTTATTTCAGCTTTATGTGTTGCATGTTGAGCTGGTCGTTATTTCCAACCGGTATGGGACGGTTGGCGATAGGGAGCCTCTCATTTGTTGTTATATGTTTATTTATATGCTTGATTATTGGATATTACTGTTTGACAGCATGTCACTTATTATTCCGCTGCTATCTGTCTTATGTTAATTGCTATTGGTCATTGCATATTAGCATGTCATGTAGTTGCATTAGTAACTTACTGAGATTTATTCTCACCCCGTTTCTTGTTTCAAATTGTTTTCCTTAACCCCCCCCAGAAGGAAAAGGATTAGGATTCGCGGTTCGAGGAGGACGTCGAGAGGTTTGAGATTTTGGGGCAGGTTGTTATGGATCGGTTTTCATTATTTAAATGTATAACCTTTTGGGGATAGTCTTACCATTATTGACGTCATTAAGAATTGTATATTTTATCCTTTTGGGCATAAGCTGTGGAGCTTATGTTAGATGTACCTTGTTGATTTAAACTTGGATTTGTAAAACTTTGGATCATCACCTTTTGGAATCAAATGGAATTTTTAACTTCTATATTTTAGAGTTTTGGTCTTAAGTCGACGTCCAGCTCGCGATCTTGGGCCCGCGGGGTTCGGGGACGCGACATTTAGCACTAGTCCAATATGTAACTATTTAGCATTAAATTAATAAAATCATTCTTTTCCCCTTTTTTCTTTACATTATAATTGTTAGCATTGTTAATAAATTGAAGGACATTTAGCATTAGAACACCAATAGTAGCAAGACCCGCATAAGCGGGGCGGAGTGGGTGTTTAAGTACTTCCCACTCCGTCACCTAACCCCCGAACCCTTCTCTCCCAAATCTCTGGTTTTGTACATAAATTAGGCTATTTCTAGGTTTTTCTTATGTTCCTTTAAAAACATAGGTGGCGACTCTAAACAATCTAAAACAAGTTAGACATCCTAGGATAATTCACCGCTCTAGCCAAGCCGTGGCTCCCCGGGGTATCTACACACACCATTATCATTTAGAGATATATAATGTATTTCATAAATACTCCCACTAAATTATACACCTTCAAATACAACTCTTGTATAATATAATTTATATGGGCTAAGATCCATATTTCACTTGATTTGTGAGTCTGCTTTGGCATGAACCTCAAAACCAAGTTATTTAGGTAGATAACTCCTTATCAATCACATCACATGTGCCTCTTAGATATTTTATGGGATTTGTGACATCTTATGTCTTACATATTTTAATCCCATCTTATGCCTTAGGCCCATAACCGTTATGATAGCCCAATTAAGTTTGACCACTTTAAACGTATAGACAACCTTTGCCTCATCTTGCTTCTCAATGATATAATGATGTGCCCTACTTTGGCAGATAAAACCACACCAAAACGATCAAGGTACTTCACAAGTGTTTAAATTGTGGATGGCATAAAACTTAAATTTTCAAGAAGGTTCAAATAACACATAAATTCAAGCAATTAGCCTAAGTTTCTTTATGTGATTTAATTCCGCTAGTTATAGGATTAATTCTGAAAAACTTTAAGATTATGCCAACCTTAAACTCCTTTAAGATTCTGATTTCAGTAACTGTCTGGACTTCTGAACTGAAATTTGTTTCAGGAAACACGGTTTCCAAAACCTGCCTTCTGAAACAGATTAGAATCAGTACTGCCCAAACCATCCATACGGATGTTTCTGGCAGCTTCCAGATTCATCCGTACAGATCTGTCAAGCAGATCACAAAAACTCTAAACTCTTCGGAATTCAGGAACTGTATCCGCAGAGCATCTTGAAATTGAGAGCCCAAAACGCACGGCCGAAACTAAGCCAAAAGGCATCCACATTTCAGTACTAAGATCAAGAAACCAAGTAACTTCTCTATACGACCGAAACTTTCTGTATAGATTGGTCACATGTTTCAAGACCCTTTCATTGTCTCTTAATCTCACAGATTACAGCAATTCTATACTCTTTAGAATTCTGATTTCTGCAACTTTTCTGAATTCCTCGATTGAAAATTGTTTCAGGTAACACGGTTTCGAAAACCAGCCGTCTGAAACAGATTCAATCTTCAGATTCAAATTCTGCAACCAGTTTACAGAACAATCTGATTTTCCAAAGAACAGAGTCAAATATGGGATTTACCAAACCATCCGTACGAATCAGTTTGGTAGCTTCCAAACTATCCATACGGATCCTTCAGTAGGATCCCAGATTTCTAAATTTTTCAGAAAACATCAAATTCGATTAATCCCAGATTCATGTTCAAGCATAATCAGTATTAAAAAACCATAAATTACAGATTACGAATTTTAACCCATCTAATTCATATAATCAATAACCAATTTATTCCACATACAAATTAGAAGATCTATCACGATAGATCTTTATGCCAAGGATGTAGGCGGATTCTCCTATATCTTTCATTGAGAAACACTTTCCTAACCAAGTCTTTACAGACTTATGTGCAGGAATGTCGTTTCCAATGAGCAATATGTCATCAACATTTAACACAAGAAATAATACTACGCTCCCACTAATCTTCTTGTATACACAAGGTTCATCTTCGTTCTTGATGAAGCCAAACTCTTTAACCGATTTATCAAATCGAAGATTCTAACTCCTAGAGGCTTGCTTCAATCCATAGATGGATCATTGTAACTTGCATACTTTGTTAAAATTTTCTGGACTTACAAAACCTTCAGGTTATGTTATATACACATCCTCAAGTAAGTTCCAGTTAAGGAACGCTGTTTTGACATCCATTTACCATATCTCATAGTCAAAATATGCGGCTATGGCAAGTAAAATTCTTATAGACTTGATCATTGCTACGGGCGAAAAGGTTTCATCATAGTCAATAACATGAATCTGCCTATAGCCTTTCGCTACAAGTCTAGCTTTATAAGTATTCACCTTTCCATCCATATCAGTTTTCTTTTTGAAAACCCATTTGCACCTATCGTTTTTACACCTTCGGGTTCATCAATCAAGTTCCAAACTTGATTATCATACATGGACTTGATTTCAGATTCCATGGCTCCAAGCCATTTATCTGAATCAGGAGCGGACATCGCTTCTTGATAGGAAGAAGGTTCGTCATCAATAATGACTTCTATTTCATTACTCCAAGCCATTTATCTGCGAGGAACTTGAGTATTCTGAATAGGTTCCACAACACCTTGTGAAACTTGTTCAGATCCAACCATCGGTTCCATATTATTTTCGGGTTCTCGAATCTCTTCGAGATTAATTTTACTCCCACTAGTTTTTTTGGAGAGAAACTCTTTCTCTAGAAAAGCACCATCTCAAGCAACAAACACCTTGTTGTTCACGCGGTTGTAAAAGTAATATCCTTTAGTGTCCTTGAGATATCCCACGAAAATACATTTATCAGACATGTGTGCGAGTTTATCATAGACAAGTCTCTTGACATATGCCTCAGAACCCCAAATCTTCATAAAGGAAAGATTGGGCTTCTTTCCAGTCCACATCTCATATGGTGTCTTTGGAACATATTTTGTTGGAACATTATTTAGTGTAAGCGTAGCAGTTTCTAATGCATGTCCCCAAAAGGATAAAGGAAGATCAACTTGACTCATCATGGAGTGGACCATATCCAATAAAGTCCTATTTCTCCGCTCAGACACACCATTCCATTGTGGTGTTCCAAGCGGAGTTAATTGTGAAACAATTCCACAATCTTTAAGATGATTGTCAAATTCTGGCTTAAATATTCTCCACCACGATCAGATCGAAGTGCTTTAATTGTTTTTCCAAGTTGATTTTGTACTTCATTTTGAAATATTCTAAATATCTCAAAAGATTCACTTTTGTTTTTCATCAAGTAGACATAACCTTATATACTAAAATCATCAGTGAATGTTATGAAGTATTGATATCCTCTCCTAGTACTTCTACTTAATGGTCCACACACATCAGTATGTATGAGTCCCAATAAGTCACTTGCCTTTTCACTACTCTTAGTAAAAGGTGTCTTTTTAATCTTTCCAAGTAAACAAGACTCACAAGTTTCATATGATTAAAAATCATGTGAATCTAAAATTCCGTCCCCATGGAGTTTTGAGATACGCTTCTCAATAATATGACCAAGACGGCAATGCCACAAATAAGTGTGATTTACATTATTAGGTTTGGATTTCTTATTTACATTACAGATATCATCATTATTTCCATTCTCAACATCAAGGACTTAAAGGTCATTAAATGAACATGCAGTACAACAAAGCATATCATTTAAATAAATAGAAAACTTCTTATTTTTAAAAAGAAAACTATAACCTTCATTATCCAAACAAGAAATTGAAACAATATTTATACTCAAATCAGGAATGTAATAACAATTGTTCAAAACAAGAATTAATCTGCTAGGTAAAATGACATCATAGGTTCCTATGGCTAATGCAGCAACTCTTGCTCCATTCCCTACGCGTAGGTCCACCTCGCCATCTTTGAGTAGCCTCCTATTCCTTAGTGCCTGCACATTTAAACAAATGTGAGATCCACATCCGGTATCTATTACCCAAGAACTAGAAGTAGAAAAGAGTATATCTATAACATAGATACCTGAAGTAGAAGCAGTCCCACTGCCCTTCTTCTTGTTTTCTTCCATGTAAGCCTTGCAATTACGTTTCCAATGACCAATCTCATTGCAGTGGAAACCAATTGCATCCTTTTAGGAGTTTGGTTTAGCCACCACAGCATTGGCAACAGTTGTCTTGCTTATCTTGGGTTTGACAAATTTTGCCTTACCCTTTCCTTTGGCCTTAGAGCCCTTTCCTTCTTTTGACACCACAAGCACAGGAGAAGCTTCTTTAATAATTTTCTTTTCAGCTGTCTTTAGCATCCCATGAAACTCAGACAGGGTCTTATGCATACCATGCATATTATAGTTCATGATGAATTGATTATAGCTTTTAGGCAATGAATTAAGAATAAAATCAGTGGCCAACTCAACAGAGATGGGATGACCAAGCCTCTCTAGATGCTCAAAATGGGCCTTCATCTTCAAAACATGAGGACCCACCGACTATCCTTCACTCATCTTACATGAGGTCAGAGAAGCTATGGTATCGAACATTTCCTGCCTTGCTTTCTCTTGAAACATATCTTTCAACTGAGTGCCTATATCATAGGATTCCAAGTGTTCAAGAGTCTTCTGAAGCTCAGAACACATGGCAGCAAGCATGAGACAACCGACATCACGAGAATCACTTTTGTGTTTCTTGTAGGCGTCTCTTTCTGCCCTAGGGACAGTGGCAGCAGGTTCTCCTCAGGAACGGGTTCATCAAGAATGTACAGTTTATCTTCATGCTTTAGAACAATTCTAAGGCTTCGGATCCAATCCATGAAGTTTGTACCATTCTCTTGAAGTTTTTCCTTCTCAAGGATAGATCGCAATGACAGAGATTGTGTGTTTTGTGCTATTATCTACAATTATGCAAACATGTAATCATACATAAGTACCAACTTAATTTAAAGATATTATAAAATTACTATTTCACAAATACTCCCACTAAATTATACAACCTTCATATACATCTAATGTAAAAAAAAATATATATATATATATATATATATATATATATATATATATACATCTAATGTGTAATATAATTTAAATGGGCTAAAATCCATATTTCATTTAATTTTACGTCCGCGAGGGCAGGATGTATAAAATTAAACTATCTAGGTAGACAACTCCTTATCAATCATATCATATATGACTCTTAGATCTTTTATGAGATTCCTTCAAGACATCTTATATCAAGCATGTTTTAATCTCATATGTGCCTTAGGCCCAAAACTCTTTTGATAGCCTAATTAAGTCAAACCACTTTAAACGCATAGGAACCACTCTTTCACTCATCTTGTTCATACAAGGATAAAATAAATGCACCTCGCGAGGGTTAGAGCGCGCATGAAAATACCCGTGTAATCCCAAGTGTTTTAATCATGGATCGGCACGTGACTTAAATTTTCAAGAAGGTTCATACACATAAAGTTAATCAATTAACTGAATTAATTTTATATGATATTAGTTGCGCTAGTCTTAGGATTAAAGTCTGAAGTTGAATCCGCAGAGCATCTTGAAATTGAGAGCACAAACCGTACGGACGAAACTAAGTCAAAAGGCATCCACATTTCCGTACTAAGATCAAGAAACCAAGTAACTTCTCTATGTGGTCGAAACTAAGCCAAAAGACATCCACATTCCCGTATAGATTGGTTACTTGTTTCAAGACCCTTTCATTGTCTCTTAAAAAAACAGATTACAGCAATTCTAAACTCTTTAGAATTCTGATTTCTGCAATTATTTTGAGTTTCTTCGACAGAAAACTGTTTCAGAAACCACGGTTTCAAAAACCAGCCGTCTGAAACCAGTTTCTGTTTTTCCAGATTCGAATTCTGTAAACAATTTACAGAATAATCTAAACACCAGAAGACAAAACAACATTCTGGAATTCAGACCAGGCGCCGTACGGCGGCAAGCAAGTCGTGCGGCTGCCATCTAGCCGTACGGACGCTTAGTCCAGATTCCCAGATTTTCCAATTTTTTCAGAAATTTGATCAATCCCAATATCATGTTCATACATAATCAGATTACAGAAACATGAAAATACAGATTATGAATTTTAACCCATCTAATTCATATAATCAATAACCAATTTATTCCACATATAAATTTGATGAAGATCATCAATAAATATAATCCGATTACAACATGATAATCTAAGAATACGATCATACATATCAATAAAATTAATATTATAACCACATAATCCCATCATGTATTTTTTTCCCTAATTAATAAAATCTAGGGAGGTGCCGCCCTCCTTTTGCCAAAAAAAAAAAAAAAAAAAAAAAAAAACACATAACTCCATCATTAACTAGCATACATATTTTATATCTCATATAAAATACCATCACATAAATTCATAATATCATGATCATACCAATTAAATAATCATATTAAATAATTATATCACGATGATATTAAAATTATTGATCATCAACGGGGCTCTGATACCACTGTTGGGTTTTGTGCAATCATGCGCGGCGGAAACATCACATGAAAAACACCCACCCAAAAGCCTAGATCCGTTATGTTCAATAATTCATAATATGAAAATGAAAGAAACTAACCCTTGTAGATCGAGATGCGAAAACTTGGATCAAGATGCTAAGAGAAACGCCCTCTACCGGTGATCCACACTTTGAACGGATTCAATAACACCTTCTTGAACATGACTGCTAGGTCTTTGGATTGAAAAACTATGTTGAAGAACGATTCTTCAATCTCTCCTAACGATTATTAAAGTTTGATAATTGGGAATAATCAAACTTAATTACCCAAGAATATAATGTGTATTCTCTCTCTCCAAGAAAGAGTTTGTGATTTCTAAAATCAATGTTGTAGGAATAATTCCCGGTTGTCCACATTATATACAAAGGGTTTTCAAAATCCTTTAGGAATTAGGTCTTCTTTTCCAAAAAAAAATACCAAAATTAAACAGCAGTGTGGGGGGGGCGGCCGTATGACTCCTTGGCAGCTGTGCGGCTCCAAGGGTGCCGTACGGCTCTCTCCTCCAGTTTCCTCATTTTTTGCTCCTTTTAATTATCCGTTCTGCATGTGTGACCCTATAGGATTATACTAAGTTGGCAACGAGTCCAAACCATTCAGACCTCGTAAGTCATAAGCAGACTCTAGCAAGCCATTATGACTACCCAATTAGTATAACTTTGAAATCCAAAGTTTCCTAAATAGAACATAACACAATATCTTTGTTACACGATGTCTATTGAACATAAGCGATGGTCAATGGTCAACTTACCTTGGTTCAATGCTTTCTCGATCCCAAATGTATTGATAATACAAATGACATTGATCCAATCAATTCACTTGAGCATGGCCATGCATTTCATCAATACCATTCATCGAGTGGCCAAAGCTTGACATCTCTCTTGACGAGGAACAAATCTCATCTTGCCTTATTACCCTTCCCTACATGATTCCGATTATGCCAATCATATTCTTTATAGAGACCCGGTTAAAGGTAACGTTTGAATATGTCAAACGTAATGTTCATTATGTGGAAGACTGTAATAACCTCAGGTCTAGAGATTCCAGTGGTATAACTATATGAGACTTAATTATGACATTGTGACCATGACATAAATCTCATAGGGGTCAGTCCAGTATTCATTTTCCAACAAATACCCATAAGTCTAATTGTATCGCATACACATAATCATCATATGATTATCTATTAAACTTATACTAATAATTAATCATAATTATCAGGGACGGAGATTATTATAATAAACATGCAAAAGATATAATAATCAAATATTCAATATCTTTATTAAAGCATAAAGCAAATGATAACATTAATCATTCAAATAACGTGTCTAGGGCATACACAACAACATAGATCACGGAAGTCCACACAGACATAGACTTTGCCATTCGCCTTTCTGACTGTCACTAGGTTTGCTAACCATGTTGGATACTCAATAACTTTGATGAATCCCACGCTGAGAAGTTTTTCTATCTCCTCTTTGACTTGTAGAGACCATTCGGGCTTGATCTTTCTGAGCTTCTGTTTTACCGGCCTAGCATCTTCTCTGATTGGTATCTTGTGTTCGTCTACCTTTCTTTCTAAACCCGTCATGTCCTTGTATGACCATGCGAAGACGTCCACGGTTCTCTGAGCAGTGCAGTCAATCTGTCTTTCTCTTCCCCCTTAAAGAAGCTTCCTATCTTTGTCTCTTTCGGCTCCTTGTCGGTACCCAGATTAACAACATGCAATTCTTCATCATCCCCTGGACCATTTTCACCATGACTACATACCTGTTGAGCTAATTCATTTAGGTAAATTTCATTTTCGTGGTCTATTTCATCATAATTTGAATCGTTATTAACTTTTTCATTAAATTCATTATTAGTTAATTCATCATTTATGATATTTGCAATCTTGGGGTACTCGGAAAGATAAAAAATTTCATTAGCAAAGAAAAGGAATACACGCTCGGCTATCGCCTCTTTGTCCTCTTGGGTAAGGTAATTGGAAGCACTTTCGGACCCCAAAATTGAATGTCAATAGATCTTCCTTCGTTGCTTTGCGAGGGATGCACCCCATTTTCTCAATCAGGAACTGCTCGGACACTACAGGCCCCTTCGTTAAATACCAGTTGTTAAGTGGTTCAGATCTTGGCTCAATCTCTCTTGATATCCCTTCCCCCAAATCTGCATCGTTGGAGATGGCGTTGACTTGGTTTTCATTGATTTTGGCAAAGTCATCAAACATGGAGACCAAATCTTCCCCCATAGTGATTTATGTTTCGGCCTTAAAGGTCTCTTTCTTACCCCACCATTTTTGGGGTGACATAGGAGTTGGCTCTTCTTCGCGTTTCTTTATTTCACAATCGGCGAAGATTTCGAGCCTGGGTTTTCGAATGCCTTTGCTGTTGACCCACGGTTTAGGGAAAATCATGTACGGGACATCTTCTCCATGTCATACAAAATACATGTTGAGCGTCTTGCGGTAAGGTCTCAAATTTAGGGTTTCATAACGCTGCCCCTATCGGCGAGCTCGGGCCATTTTATTTCCGATCGCTTGCTCATGCCTTTTATCTTCCTTGGGAGGTTCGTACCCCAATCCGAACTTGTTTGTGACGAATGGAACTTCGATAGGTTCCACCCTTCCTTGCTAGTACTTCCCAAAGCCCAAACCGAGGAAGTAACCCATTCTTCGCATCACGCGTAGAATTTTTTGATTGCTCGGGGTCCAAGATTTGCAACCCTACTTTGTCGATGGTATTGATGGAGAAACCGGTGAAAGTGGAATCTTCCAAGCCATGTTGTACTTAATGAACGGGCTGCCCCCCATTTTTGTGAACAGTGACGGCTTCTGCCATTATGGTGACTATTTCATTCCCATTTCTGAGCTTGATGCATTGATATAGATTAGAGGGGATGGCGTTGGAGCTGTATATCTATGGGCGCCCCAGAAGCAACCTGAATGAAGTAGGAATGTCTAGTACTTGAAATGGCACGGTCATGACCATGCTTCCAAATTCGATATCCACCTCTATTGTTCCCATGACAATACAGCTAGTTCTATCATACCCTCAAACGACTTGGCTGGAGGGTTTCAAATCCGTGGTTTTGAGCCCCAAGATGCCCATGATTCGGCTTGGCATTATGTTGAGGGTGGAGCCATCGTCGATGAGTAGTCTTGATAAGGGTCTCCCTCTTAATCTTACTTGGAGGTAGATGGCTTCGTTGTGGTCGGACCCAAGTCCATGTTGGTAAATGTGATGACATTGCCAAAGTGTAGTGGCCGATCATTGAAGTAAGGTCCTCGGGAGATGTTTCAGGAGAGACTAAAGTGTCATCAAGGTTGCTGATGACAAGGTCTCGGTGTTTCTTTGATGATGCGATAAGGTCCAAAATGGATATATTTGCTTGAGTATTCTTGAGTTGAACTAATAAAGGATCTTTAGGTGCATCGTGTGCTTTCAATCTTGGAGAAGAGGTGCTTGCTGCAGAAGCACTGGGATTGTTGCTCGCTATAACTCGGCCTGAGCGAGTTAGCATATTGATGCTCGCTTCTTGCTTCTTTTTCCTATTCTCTAAGAATTCCCTCATAATCTCATCATAAGACACAAAATAACAAGAATTGTCAATTTCATTCATAACATTAGGGTCCTCATTCACATTTGGACTTGAATGAGTAACCTCTTCAAACTCTTCTAACTCTATTATATTGACATCACCCTCACTTGGAATTATGAATTCCTTCTTATCGATGAGGTCTTGGATGAGGTCATGGATAGTGTAGCACTGCTCGGTGGTATGACCGCTATATTGATGATAGGTACACCATTTATCGTGGGCGTGATTTGCGGAGATCCTTTTAGGCTTGTAATCTTTTAGAAGCATGATTTGTTTCTTTGTCACAAGAGCCTCGAAAGCCTCGGTTTAATTAATGCCTCAGAGCGGAGTGTAGACACGATCATTTTGAAATCTCTTGCCTTGGGGTGGAGGTACTTTGTTGTAGTTCCCTTTGTCGGAAGTGATGTCATTAACTGAGGCCTCTTTTGTTGTATTAGAGGCGGCTTTGTAGCGGAAACTGTGGTGCTCTTCTTAAGTTCTTTGAGCAACTCGTCCACATGGACCCCTGCCTCGTACATTTGAGCAAAATCAGAGTAGCATCCCCCACTTAAATGGGTGCTGTAAGTACCCCAATCTGAAACCGACCTATCTTAGAGGTAGCCTTAGCACCGTTTCAGGGATAAGCTAATAGGCCAGGACCTCTCTAGGATAAGCTATAAATTCCAGGACTACTCTGGTATAAAATTGGAAAAATCCAGAAGCTCGCCAGGCTGAGCCGTACGGATGCTTTGGGTACTAGAGGGGCCTAGCCGTACGGCTGGTTTGGGCACCCTCAGTCCCTATAAATAGAACCCCTTGCTGATCATTTCAGGGGGGGGAAAACATTAGAATTAAGGTTACTCTGTCGAATTCACCTCAGAATGGTGTGAGTAAGAGTGAACAAAGAGTGAAAGAGAGAAAGGAAGATTGGCCTAAACCAAGATAGGTAAAGCCACCTTCTCCCCCTCCCTTCTCTTCATCTAAGAACTCTATTTATCTTTGATCTTGTCATTTATTGTTGATCTTTACATTCTTGCAAGTCTTGTCCATTCAAGCAATATACATATATCTAGTATTATTTATATTTCCTAGTCTAAGCCATGAGATGATCAAAGGTGCCCTCCATACTTTGTGTGGAAGAGGTTCAAACCTAGTTTGATCATGGCTTGTTGATTTTTCATTTACATTCTTGTCATAGATGATGCTCTTGTTGTTCATTTTGCTCATTTTAAGCTATGATGATCATGTTGAGGATAAAGTCTCAATCTTTATCCTCATCACCTTGTTCTAGCCCAAAATTCCCAAGTTTGGGTAATAAAGATCCAATCTTTATGATTTTTTTTCTTGTCCCTAAAGGATTAATCTTGCCTAGAAGAGCCATTTTGATGGTAAAGTTTCAATCTTTACTCATCAAATGGTCACTATGGCTCAAAAGGGCATATTGGCCACCTTTTTCATTTTTCTCCCATGATTGCCTTTGATCATGCCCAAACTCTTGTTTTGGGAGGTTCTTTGATGATCAAATGGCATAGGAATGAGTTGTTAATGTTGTTTTGTGTTGGAATAACAAACTGGAATCAGAACAGTTTGGTCCAGTTCAAGCAGAATGCTCTGTTTCTGCCTGGAACTGGACTGTTGCTTGAACAAACTGTAAAATCCCCGGAGTGGTCTCCCCATCCGTACGGCTACTTTGGCCGTATGGGGAGATTGACCATTTTTCCCTTCTGTCTTATGTTTTCTTGTCAAACAAACCCTTTTTCAGTTGAAAAGATAAATAAAAAATTAAAACAAAGATTTTCCGTTAAAACACACACACACACATGCACTTTTGTTAACTAACAAGGGAGACTCGGCTTTGTCCGAGGCAACTTGGGAGGACGTAAAAACTCTTCCCAAGTTGTAACCTGATCTCTGAACCTTTGAACTCAAACCTTTGTCATTTTGTTGGGTTTAAAATTAACAAAATGTGGCGACTCCGTTAAATTGGTCCGGTTCCCGCGTTTGGTATTTCGCCCTTGAAACGTGCTCGTGTTTTTTTGGGGCGGGATCCTTACAGGTGCTGAGATCAATTTTCAGACACTTTAGGAAGATGTCCATTTGTTCTCTTGTTTTGGGCCTCTCCACAATTTCAGCAAGTTTATCATTCCACCTCCTTGTAAAGTCAATAAAGGATTCGTTGTCCCTTTGGGTGGTATTCTCGAGCTCTTTCTTTGTTGGGCGGTGCGTAGTGGTGCCTTGATATTGTAACTTGAAGGCAAGCATCGCGGTGTCCCAATCGAGACGAGTAGAAAGAGGAAGAGTTTCATACCAATCTTTGGCATCCCCCTCGAGAGTGAGTGGAAAACATTGTGCCATCACCTTTGGAGAGACCTTTTCGGAACTATGGCCCATATGTAAGTTTCAATGTGAGTCATCAGGCAAGAGTTTCCCTTAAACTTGCTGATGTCGAGCATTTTGAACTTATCGGGGAGAGCGGCCATTGGGCTCATGAGAATTGATGATTGATAGAGGCTTGTGTTGGAGCCTTTCCCCAAGTTGAGCCAATTGAAGCATTGGTCGATGTAGGACATGATAGAATCGACCACCTTGTTATCTTTGTTGTCGAGATTAGGCTCTTCTTTCTTCTTGCGGGTGTTGACATACGGGCTTTCAAACAGACCCTCAACCCATTCAGATTCTTCGGTATCAGCCTTGTTCTTGCCTTTGGAGAGCTTGGTGAGTTTAGCGTTCATTAGGTCCATTTCGGCCTCGTGAGCTTCCTTTTCACTGTCTAGGTGAGCTTGCCATAAGTCATCTTTTGTTTGAGCCTCCTTGTGCAGAGTGGAGACTTGTTCTTGGAGAGATTGTACCAAGGCAGTGAGTTGCTCGAGTGACAAAGCATTGTTGGTGTTGGAGTCATTTGCGGAAGGGCCGGCCATTGATGCTGTTGGAGTGATTTCTTCGCGGTTTAGCCTTCCCGTTGAGTTACGGTAGATGCGGAGAGTAGCAATTGGACCCAAATTGAGAAGAGGCCCTTTTCAGTCTTAAGTAACACTTTCGGTCCTTGGAGAGGCTTGAACACACAATGGGCACACGACAAGGACCACATAAAGAAAAAAGACTTTTTTTATTATTATTATTAAGTCGGAAGGACGTAGTCCTTTTTGGGGTTTCTAGAAAAATAGTGGAATTGTCACACTAGTATATAGAACATATCGCGGTCCCATATACTCATCGGATTCCACCACGCTTGTGAGACCTAAATGTGACGGGATTAAACTAAATTAACTTCGCAAAGCATACATGTGGGGACAAATTTTTATTTTGTCCATAATAACCACTTGTTTCTAATGCGGAAGCAAAGGAAGAAGGTAATGGAAAGGAGCTAATGTTGAGCTCCAAGGGTGTGGACCAGACTTTAGGGGTTTACTTGAGCCCAATCTTTGTTAACATGATTAGTTGGGCTTAAGTAAGTGGGCCATGTTTGAGCAGTTTCTGGAATAATTTTGTTCGGTTATTATTTACGCATTGACAGTCCAGATGGTGATTATTTCCACGTTGGGATGAAGATAAGGATGTGATATTTCATATGACTACTTATGGCGTGTTTTTGGACAAGTACTTAAAGAGTTATGGCTGTTCAAATCAGACTGTTCAGATTGGCCGAATTTACATTATTTTCATCAATTAGTTGTTATCTTTATTTTTCTTATCCATTAATAATTAATGTCTAGTTTATCATAACTTGGAAGGATGTTCCAAGAGTAGTATAAATACCCTACAAGATGTGGTTGTAAGGCATTGAGTGATTGAATAAAAATTTCCTTTGTGAGTTTGCGAACTTACTCCAATTCTTGCAAGAATTGTTCTTAAGCCTTGCGAGGTTTAAACCCCTTTCTGCCCTTGCAAGGACAGGCCCTAGTCTTGCAAGATTAGGTTCATCTAGTTCTAACTCGTGTTCATTGCGAGGTTCTTGAGTTAGTCCATATCCTTCCAAAAATACAATAGTTTACGTATCAAATTGGTATCAAGAGCTTGGTTATAAACAACCTTCTTAGCGTTGTTTAGTCCGTGGGTATAGAAATGGCTGGTAACAAAATCTTTCGTGATGATTTGTAGATGTGGAGTCACTTGGAGGCATTAACTACATCGGTGGAGAGCATGGATGCAATGATGCGTCAGTTGATTGATCTTAATCTTCGTGATGCAAGAGGGAGAAGAAGTCGACATAGTTCTAATTCTAACGATTCAAGAAGTCCACCAAGACTTCGTGCTACATATGATGATGATCGTGGGTTGAAGTTAGATGCTCCAAAATTTCAAGGTGATTTGGATCCCGAGACATTTCTGATTGGCTAAGGCAGATTGAGCGTATTTTTGACTACAAAGATTTCGATGAACAAAAGAAGTTTAAAGTGGCAACCGACAAGTTGACAAAGCATGCTTCTTTGTGGTACGAGAATTTGATGAATCAGAGGAGACGCGAGGGTAAGAGCATAATCGATACTTGGGAGAAGTTGAAGAAACATCTCAAGAAGCGGCTCTTACCAAGGGATTTTGAGCAGGAGCAATACTTAAAACTCACTTCTTTACATCAAGCAAACCTTACCGTGAGTGAATATGTTCGTGAATTTGAGAAATTAATTATTGTTTCTGATCTTGGAGAAAGGGAAGAGATGAAGATAGCAAGGTTTATCAAGGGTTTATCTCCAAAATTGCAGCAAAAGGTTGAAGTTCATCCTTATTTAACTTTTGATGATGTTTGCAAGTTGGCTATCAAATTTGAGAAACAAGAGAAAAGCAAGAAGTCTACTACAGTACATGAATATACTAAAATCTATAACATCCCTTTTAAGCCTAGTGCCGCATCTACTTCGAAGGAGGTTAAGAAGAAAGAGCCAAATGAGAAGGGTAAGGCTGTTGTGGAGCCTAAGTTCAGGAGGTGTTATAAGTGTCAAGGTTATGGTCACATTGCAAATGAGTGCCCTCAAAAGTGCACACTCACTTTGCAAGATCTTAACTTGTTGGAACCAAGTTTTGTGGTCGATGAAGAGGAGGACAAGGTTGCTGATTATGATGTGAGTCCACCTAGTGAGAAGGAGATTCTTGTGGTGTGAAACCTTCACATCAAATCTGGTCCGGAGGAGCAAAATCAACGCAACCAGATTTTTCACTCTCGATGCAAGGTCGGTGGTAAGACTTGCAATTTTATTATTGATAGTGGTTCTTTTACAAATGTTGCATCTAGTGAAATGGTTGAAAAGCTTAAACTTCCTACTACTACTCATCCTGACCCGTATACATTGCATTGGTTAAATGATGATGGTGGCATTAAGATTAAAAAACAAGCACTCATTTCTTTTGTTGTTGGCCCATATGAAGATGATGTGTTATGTGGTGTGGTTCCCATGAAAGCTTATCATTTTTTGCTTGGGAGGCCGTGGCAGTTTGACCGTGATGTGTCTCATCAAGGAAAGAGTAATATTTACTATGTCCTAAAGGGTAAGGAGAAAGCACAACTTGAAGCCTCTAACCCCAAGAAAGGACATTCCAAAGCAAGAGAAGATATTCTTGAGTGCTAAGGAATTTGTTGAAGATGTTAAACCATAAGATAAGTTGTATATCTTGTTTGTTCGTGATGGCTCTCCTACTCAGATGGACTCTAGTGAGACCTGCAGGTATAAAGGTTACTTGAGGATTATGGTGATGTGTTCCCGGATGAGTTACCACGTGGTTTACCTCCAAAGCTTGGAATTGAGCATCAAATTGATCTTATTCATAGTGCTACACTTCCCAACAAACCAGCCTATCATTGTAATCCAAAAGAAAGTAAGGAGTTGAAGAGGCAAGTGCAAGTGCAAGAGCTGATTGATCGTGCTTATGTTTGAGAGATCCTAAGTCCGTGTGCTGTACCGGTTCTTTTGGTGAAAAAGAAGGATGGAAAATGGCGCATGTGTGTTGATAGCCGAGCTATCAACAATATTACTATTAAGTATCATTTTCCTATGCCGAGGTTAGATGATATGTTGGATGAGTTGCATGGAGCTCATGTTTTCTCAAAGATTGATTTGAGATCTGGTTATCACCAAATGAGGATTCGTGATGGGGATGAATGGAAGACATCCTTCAAAACAAAGCAAGGCCTTTATAAATGGCTTGTTATGCCATTTGGGTTGTGTAATGCTCCTAGTTCATTCATCCGACTTATGAATGAGGTACTCCGACCTTTTCTTAATTTATTTGTTGTTGTTTATTTGGATGACATTCTTGTATACAGCAAGAACACGAAGGAACATCTTATGCATTTGAGGAAGGTGTTTGATAAGTTGAGAGAGCAGAAGTTGTATGGGAAACTTGAAAAATGCGTGTTCTTGGTGCCTAGTGTGACCTTTCTTGGTTACATAATTTCTAGAGATGGTGTTCGTGTGGATCCTTCTAAAGTTGAGGCTATTGAATCATGGCCTATTCCAAAATCAACAACGGAGGTAAGAAGTTTGCATGGATTGGAATCTTTCTATCGGCATTTCATCCAGAATTTTAGCTCTATTGTTACCCCAATCATCGAGCTTACAAAGAGGGGAGAATTTGTGTGGACTTCAAGTGCTCAAAAAGAGTTTAATGAAATCAAAAGTAAGCTTTGTTCAGCCCCTATTTTGGCATTGCCTGATTTTGAAAAGTTGTTCGAAGTGGAATGCGATGCAAGTGGAGATGGCATTGGAGCTGTTTTGGTGCAAGAAAAGAGAGCTATAGCCTACTTTAGTGAGAATTTAAGTGGAGCAAGGCTGAATTATTCTGTTTATGATAAAGAATTTTATGCTATTATTCGTGCATTGGATCATTGGGCTCATTATCTCCATCCCAAGACATTTGTTCTTCATTCTAACCATGAAGCTTTGAAGTTCATACATGGGCAGCAAAAGTTGAATGCAAGGCATGCCAAATGGGTAGAATTTTTGCAATCTTTTACCTTTTCTTCTAAATATAAATCTGGTGTTACTAATGTGGTTGCGGATGCATTGTCTAGGAGACATTGTTTGCTTGTTAGTCTTGATGCAAGGTTGCTTGGCTTTGAGCAAATTAAAGAGTACTACAAATCTGATCCAAATTTTTTTCAAGAGATAGAGAGTCCTAGTGGCTTGTTCGTTGTGCAAGATGGTTTTTCTTTTCAAAGGGAATCGACTTTGTTTTCATAAATGCTCCATTAGGGAATTGCTTGTAAGAGAAGCACATGGTGGAGGACTTGCTGGTCATTTTGGCGTGCACAGGATGTATGAGATTCTTGGTGAGCATTTTTATTGGCCTAACATGCTTAAGAATGTGCAGGAGGTATTGGCAAGGTGTGCTACTTGTCAAAAATCGAAGAGTTTCTTTCATAAAGGACTCTATACACCTTTACCTGTTCCGAATCAGCCTTGGGATGATGTTAGCATGGATTTCATTGTTGGGTTACCTAGAACTCAAAGGGTGAAGGATGCTATTATGGTGGAGGTTGATCGTTTTTCGAAGATGAGTCATTTTTTTCCATGGCATAAGACGAATGATGCATCTCATGTTGCTGATTTATACTACAAGAAGATTGTTCGTTTGCATGGGATTCCAAAGTCTATTGTTTCTGATCGAGACACTAAGTTCCAAAGCTACTTTTGGAAGACCCTATGGTGCTTGGTTGGTACTAAGTTGCTGTTTAGTACTTCCCATCATCCACAAACTGATTGACAAACTGAAGTGACAAATTAGACTCTTGGAAGTTTATTGCGTGGTTTGGTGAGTAGAACTACCAAAGATTGGGATGTTAAGCTTGCCCATGCTGAGTTTGCGTACAATAGAAATCCTTCATCTACTACTAGTCGTTCTCCATTCGAGATTGTGTATGGTGTTAATCTGTATATGCCCATTGACGTAATTCTTATACCGAAGCAGGAAATGGTGAGCTTTGAAGCAAAGGAAAGGCAAGCTGCATTTATGAGGATTTGTGAGCAAGTTAAGGCTCAAATTGAGAATGCGAATGAAAAGTATAAAGAAAGATCCAACAAAGGACGTACTCAACATGTTTTTAAGGTTGGTGGTCTTGTATGGCTGCACTTTCGCAAGGAGAGATTTCCTTCAAAAAGGAAGAACAAGCTTATGTCGAGAGCTGATGGCCCATTCCGAGTGTTGGAAAAGTATGGTGAGAGTGCGTATAAACTTGAGCTACCAGATGAGTTTGGTAATGTGAGTGCTACTTTCAATGTTGGGTGATCTGTCCCCTTACTTCGATGACGAAAATTTGAGGGAAAATTCTTTTAAAGGAGAGGAGAATGATGCGGAAGCAAAGGTAGAAGATAATGGAAAGGAGCTAATGTTGAGCTCCAAGGCTGTGGACCAGACTTTAGGGGTGTACTTGAGCCCAATCTTTGTTAACATGATTACTTGGTCTTAAGTAAGTGGGCCAAATGTTTGAGCAGTTTCTGGAATAATTTTATTTGGCTATTATTTACGCATTGACAGTCCAGATGGTGATTATTTCCGCGTTCAGATGAAGATAAGTATGTGATCTTTCATATGACTACTTATGGCATGTTTTTGGAAAAGTACTTGAAGAGTTATGGCTGTTGAAATCAGATTGTTCAGATTGGCCGAATTTACATTATTTTCATCAATTAGTTGTTATCTTTATTTTTCTTATCCATTAATAATTAATGTCTAGTTTATCCTAACTTGGAAGGATGTTCCAAGAGTAGTATTAATACCCTACAAGATGTGGTTGTAAGGCATTGAGTGATTGAATAAAATTTTCCTTTGTGAGTTTGCGAACTTACTCCAATTCTTGCGAGAATTGTTCTTAAGCCTTGTGAGGTTTAAACCCCTTTCTGCCCTTGCGAGGACATGCCCTAGTCTTGCGAGATTAGGTTCATCTAGTTCTAACTTGTGTTCCTTTCAAGGTTCTTGAATTAGTCTATATCCTTCCAAAAATACAATAGTTTACGTATCAGTTTCATGTATGTTTTGAGGACGTTAGTTTTGGGAAATCTTGACACATTGAAAACTGACTAAGTCACGGAGTGTTAGACCCTAAATAGAATGTGTTGGCTTGTTCTCAGCTAAAGAGAGGTTTAAAGGCCACCCCCGGCATGTAGTCATGAACTACGCCACAGGCTGAGGTTTACCGCTTCGAGAGAGTCAAGGTTGGGTGGAGCTTGAAACTCTCTAGGACAGGCCTCGACGGGTTTGGGGTTATGAACTTGTGCGACTCGATAGTGTGCAATTAATAGGAATTTTGTGCACATAGTTGTAAGGATCCCGCCCCCGCGCGCTGAAAACGCGACGTGTTTTCAGGGGCGAAACGCCAAACACGGTTATCTCACAAGGCATAACAGAGTCGTCACTTTTGTTAATTATTTAACGTAACAAAAGAAAAGGTTAGAGATTCTATTAGTTCGGAGGTCAGGTTACGTCTTGGGAAGAGTTTCACGTCACCCAAGCCGCTTCGGAGAAAGCCGAGTCTCCCTAATGTTATTTAACGAAAGTGCTTGTGAGTGTGTGTGTGCTTTCAAAATGGGAGAAACTGACTGTTTTGACAAAACCAGTTAATTTTTTTTAACAGAAAAGGTTTATTTTGCAAACTTTCTGGTCAAAAAGGAAGAAACTAGAAAATGCCCTCCCCGGCCAAAGTAGGCGTACGGATGGGGAGGGCTCTCCAGGGCATTTTTACAGTTTATCAGAAAAGCAGTCCAGTTTCAGTCAAAACAGAGTATCTTTGCTGAAACTGGACTGGAATGTTGATTTCCAGTTTATGATTAGCAACAAGACTTTAAAAGGTTCATTCCTATGCACTTTGATCACCAAAGGAACCCCAAAAACAAAGATTTGGGTGTGATCAATGGCAATCATTGGAGAAATTTATGAAAAGTTGATGAACATGGCATTTAGGCCAAAATGACCATTTTGGTGGATAAAGATTGAAACTTTACCACCAAAATGGACTTATTATGCAAGTTTAAACCTTTAGGGACACAAATATAACACAAAGATCAAATCTTTATGTCCCATACTTGGTGATTTATGGCTAGGTCATGGTTGGGATGATAAAGAATGAAACTTTATCCCCCAATCATGGCTCTCATGGCCAAACAAGAACAACATCAACATGAAATGTAACAAATCATGATCATCCTAGGTTTTATCCCATAAATCACACACTAGGTGTGAAGGGCACCTTGAATCACCTCATGATTTGGATCATATACATATATAATCATAATATATATAGCTTGGAAGGCCAAGACATGTATAATATATAGATATAGTGCTTGAAATGGACAAGACTTGAAAGAAATGTAAAGTGCTTGAAATGGACAAGGCTTTGCAAGAACAAGAAGAAATAATACAAGATGAACAAGTAATATTAACAAAGATAAAAGAGAGTTTGAGATGAAGAAGAATATGGGGAGAAGGAGGCTTCACCTATGATGGTTATGCCTATCTTCCTCTCTAATCACTCAAATATGTGTATAACTCACTTTTTGCTCTCAAACTGGCAGAGTAACAACTCTCAAAACATTTTCTCCCCCCCCTGAAATGATCAGCATGGGGTTCAATTTATAGAGGCTGAGGGTGCCCAACAAAGCCGTACGGCTAGGGACCTCATGTGCCCAAACCATCTGTATGACTCGACTTGGCGAGCTTCTGGATTTTTCTATGTTTAATTCCAGTTCAGTCCTGGAATATCAGGTTTATCCTAGTGAGGTCCTGGCCCATTGGTTTATCCCGAAATGGTACCAAGAATTCCTCTAAAGTAGGTCGATTTTAGATTGGGGTACTTACAGAGCCCCTCAGCAACGTCGCTTTTGAAGAAAGCGGGGTTGTTGATAAAACAAGTATCCCAATCTGATGGGAGGACGGCTTGGCCGATTTGGGTGAGAGATTCTAAGGCTACTCAAACCTATAAGCATCCCATTTTGATGGGAGGACGGCATAGCCGATTTAGGTGAGAGATTCTAAGGCTATTCAAACCTATAAGCATCCCATTTTGATGGGAGGACGGCATAGCCGATTTGGGTGAGAGATTCTATGGCTACTCAAACCTATAAGCATCCCATTTTGATGGGAGGACGGAATAGCTGATTTGGGTGAGAGATTCTAAGGCTACTCAAACCTATAAGCATCCCATTTTGATGGGAGGACGGCATAGCCGATTTGTTCTATGGCTGGACCTAGAGGTATAGGATTCCTACGTATCCCTATTCGAGGGAATCAAGCCTAACGTAGTTCGGGTGAGAGATTTTAAGGCTACTCAAACCTATGGGCCTTAGGTGGATATCCATTTATCCTTTCCTAAATAGGCATGGCTCAAATCGACCGACTTTAGAGGAATTCTTGGAACCATTTCGGGATAAACCAATGGCCCAGGACCTCACTAGGATAAACCTGATATTCCAGGACTGAACTGGAATTAAACATAGAAAAATCCAGAAGCTCGCCAAGTCGAGTCGTACGGATGGTTTGGGCACATGAGGTCCCTGGCCGTACGGCTATGTTGGGCACCCTCAGCCTCTATAAATTGAACCCCATGCTGATCATTTCAGAGGGGAGAAAACGTTTTGAGAGTTGTTACTCTGCCAGTTTGAGAGCAGAAAGTGAGTTATACACATATTTGAGTGATTAGAGAGGAAGATAAGCATAACCATCATAGGTGAAGCCTCCTTCTCCCCATCTTCTTCTTCATCTCAAACTCTATTTTATCTTTGTTAATATTAATTATTCATCTTGTATTATTTCTTCTTGTTCTTGCAAAGTCTTGTCCATTTCAAGCACTTTTCATTTCTTGCAAGTCTTGTCCATTTCAAGCACTATATCTATATATTATACAAGTGTTGGCCTTCCAAGCTATATATATTATGATTATATATGTATGTGATCCAAATCATGAGGTGATTCAAGGTGCCCTTCACACCTAGTGTGTGATTTATGGGATAAAACCTAGGATGATCATGATTTGTTAGATTTCATGTTGATGTTGTTCTTGTTTGGCCATAAGAGTCATGATTGGGGGATAAAGTTTCAATCTTTATCATCCCAACCATGACCTAGCCATAAATCACCAAGTATGGGACATAAAGATTTGATCTTTGTGTTATACTTGTGTCCCTAAAGGTTTAAACTTGCATAATAAGTCCATTTTGGTGGTAAAGTTTCAATCTTTATCCACCAAAATGGTCATTTTGGCCTAAATGCCATGTTCATCAACTTTTCATAAATTTCTCCAATGATTGCCTTTTATCACACCCAAATATTTGTTTTTGGGGTTCCTTTGGTGATCAAAGTGCATAGGAATGAACCTTCCAAAGTCTTGTTATTAATCATAAACTGGAAATCAACATTCCAGTCCAGTTTCAACAAAGATACTCTGTTTTGACTGAAACTGGACTGTTTTTCTGATAAACTATCAAAATGCCCTGGAGAGCCCTCCCCATCCGTTCGGCTACTTTGGCCGGGGAGGACATTTTCCAGTTTCTTCCTTTTTGACCAGAAAGTTTGCAAAATAAACCTTTTCTGTTAAAAGATTAACTGGTTTTGTCAAAACAGTCAGTTTCTCCCATTTTGAAAACACACACACACACACAAGCACTTTCGTTAAATGACATTAGGGAGACTCGGCTTTGTCCGAGGCGGCTTGGGTGACGTGAAACTCTTCCCAAGACGTAACCTGACCTCTGAACTAATAGAATCTCTAACCTTTTCTTTTGTTGGGTTAAATAATTAACAAAAGTGGCAACTCCGTTATGTTTTGTGAGATAACCGTGTTTGGAATTTCGCCCCCAAAACACGCCGCGTTCTCCGCGCGCGGGGGCAGGATCCTTACAGTGGAGACTCTGCTGGGGAGTTAAATGTTCTCAAACTTCCTTTTAGAAGCTTTGGGGATATTTATGTGTGGGTCAAACTCCCGTCCCCCGTTTTCGTTAACTTTTGTGCTTGTTTTGTGTGTGCTAAGTTTCTGTTTGAACTTTCTGGAGTGGAAACTATTCTGGATGTGCAATAAACTGGGGCTTGATGATCAGAAGATGAAAAAACTGCAAAAAATAATTGCCAGCATTCTATAGCCGTACGGCTATGTTGGGCAGGGAACAGAATGCTCCAAAATTTAACAATTTTGTGCAGGGCAGGAACATTCTGTGTCCCTTTGGCTTCTGCTTTTCCAGGTTCCATTTACTGTTTGGTTCGTGCACATTACCTTCCTCTTTTCTAGCCAAAACTTTTTCTAGCCAAAACTTGTTTTTTTAAGCTTGGTTATGTACAAACTTTTGGACATAAATTTGGATTTTCAAAACCTCCTTGTGCATAACCCACTTTGTGAAAGGTTTTGGAATTCTTTGTTGTACACAACTTGTTTTGCAAATGGTTTTCAAAAGAATTGTTCTTCTTGAAAGATGTTTATTTCAAAGGACTCTTTGGTTGTACACAATTTGTTGTACATGCGAGTTTTGGCTTTGTTCATAAGATTCTTGCTTGATTGCTTTTGTAAATAGCTCACTCATGCTTGCTCATTGTTGTTGATTATAAATTTCTCATAATGTTAAAACGGATTGGAAAATTTCTATTTTGACTCAAAAGGGAACATAGAAGGCTTCACACTATGCGCACTTGACCTTGCACGTTCCAAATACCCTTCAAACCCGGGATGGATGCCACGATGCAGCTTGATTGGTGCTCTTGTTCCCTTCTAGCGCGCACGGGTCCATTCCACCTCCCCTTCCGAGCCGAGTCAACCACACTTGTCCGTGACACACAAATACCGTGACTTCGGTTGGTTTTTGGTCTAGCTCACGTTGCCACATCCTTAATGTGTGTCTAAGGTTAATCATGGCCAAGTTAATGCCCGAGTCATGACTCCTTGTGAAAGCAAGTGTGACCATGGTCAACTTCGACCCGGTCCTTGACTTACGCGTTAATGTTGACCGTAATTAACCTAAGTCACGTATTAAGGATAGGGTGACACCGTGTTGTCAAGTCCTAATGAATAGTCCACACTAATCATTCTTAATCCCAAGGATAAGATTCAAGAGCCCTCATCAAAGATGAGGTTATGCCGGAAGTCGTTTAAGTCCCTAAGAAGAATCTCGATCTTAACCGGGGCTTAATCATGATTGGGATGGCTCACGCATTGGGAATCTTGTGATGCACTAGACCCTAGGTTCGTTTCTTTTGGTAGGTGGAAGCCGCTTGCCCTATAGGACCCTTGCCCAGGACAGTCCATCCTTGGGAGTGTGCAAGACAGGTGAAAAACGAGGGGTCTATAGGTGTAGTGATGGCCTCTACTGATCTAGGAATTAGAGTAGTTGCGAAAAAGAAGAGAAATCTTTTCCAACCATTTAGGAATAAAAATGCTTTTTAAGTAAACTTAGATGAATAAATAATTGCGCATTGCATGAGTTTGCTCCATTTGTGCTTCTTGTCTTTGACGCATCGCATTCTTGCGTTAACAAGCGTCATCTTGATTAAGTCTTTGGACGGATCCCCGTTATTCCCAAGGCTTCCATTGAGTTATTTTGTTAAGTTTTTGGACGGATCCCCGTTATCCTCCAAGACTTCCATTAAGTGATTCTGTTAAGTCTTTGGACGGATCCCCGTTATCCTCCAAGACTTCCATTAAGTGATTTTGTTAAGTCTTTGGACGGATCCCCGTTATCCTCTAAGACTTCCATTAAGTGATTTCGTTAAAGTCATTGGACGGATCCCCGTTATCCTCCAAGACTTCCGTTAAGTGATTTCGTTAAGTCTTTGGACAGATCCTCGTTATCCTCCAAGACTTCCATTAAGTGATTTTGTTAAGTCTTTGGACGGATTCCCGTTATCCTCCAAGACTTCCGTTAAGTGGTTTTGTTAAGTCTTCGGGCGGATCCCCGTTATCCTCCGAGACTCCCGTCGTGATCCCCGTCGTGATCCCCGTTGTGATCCCGTTGTGATCCCCGTCGTGATCCTCGTTGAGATTCCTGTTAGAACCTTAGGCATAGTCCCTAGTTCCCCGTTGTGATCCTCGTTGAGATTCCCATTGGAACCTTAGGCATAGTCCCTAGTTCCCCATTGTTAACCCTCGTTGAGATTCTTGTTGGAACCTTAGGCATAGTCCCTAGTTCCCCGTTGTGATCCTCGCTGAGATTCCCGTTTGAACCTTAGGCATAGTCCCTAGTTCCCAGTTGTGATCCTCGTGGAGATTCTCGTTGGAACCTTAGGCATAGTCCCTAGTTCCCCGTTGTGATCCTCGTTGAGATTCCCGTTGGAACCTTAGGCATAGTCCCTAGTTCCCTGTTGTGATCCTCGTTGAGATTCCCGTTGGAACCTTAGGCATAGTCCCTAGTTCCCCGTTATAATTCCCGTCGAGATTCCCGCTAAGTTTCCCGTTGAAAATTTGAGGAACCCTAGGCATTGTCCCCTAGGTCCCCATTAAGACTTCCATTGAAACCCTAGGCGTGGTCCCCTAGGAAGTCAGTCAAGTCTTTGGGTGGATCCCCGTTATCTCCCAAGAAGTCAGTCATGTTCTTCTTTTCCTCTTAGAATTCCAAACCGGTCTGAACTACGGTGACCTGAGCCTCTCATCGCGTGGGACCCCCTCCTCCGTGGTAAGGGGAACATAGGCAACTTCGGCCCGGTCAATCTAAAAAAAAAGGGAAAATGTGTGAGTCTTTTACTCAAATGAAAAAAAATGTGTGTGTGTCAATCCTAAAAAAAAAGGGAAATGTGTGAGTCTTTTACTCAAATGAAAAAAAAAATGTGTGTGTGTCAATCCTAAAAAAAAAAAAGGAAAATGTGTGAGTCTTTTGTGTGTCAATCCTCATTTAAAAAAAAAAGAAATTCGGAGATCAAGTTTTCTTAAAATAAAAGATCAACTCTTTTCTAAAAGGCTAATCCGCTAATGAGGCGTTCCTCTCAAATCATGGTTATAATTTCACCTCGAGGTTTAAAATGCTAAAGTCCTTTGCGGTCTTGTCCACTGGAAACATCAACCAAGGAGCCCACATCTGAAATGGCGTCTGAGACTTCCATCCACGTGAGCAGGATTGGGACACCGTCCACGAGAAGAGACCAATGACTCGGAGGCCCAAAGGCGGCTACATCAAATGGAGATCCGTACCTTCGCCGAATGCCATGCGCGAGGTTACGCCCCTTGAAAGGGAGCCACCAAAAGGAGATGGCCAAAGGCGAGTCCGGCGATTGCAATGCCAAGCCAAGTGGAGACCTCGCGACGTCTTTCCCAACGACAAGGAACCCAAGTTCCCCGTGGAAGACATGGAATGTGCCGCCTACAAACCCTCCAACAATTGAGGAAGGAAACGGACCATCGCACTTTATAGGAGCCCATCCCTATAAAAAAAATGATGAGTCTTCCAGCCTCGTAGGATCTAGACTTTCACCAAAAGTCCGTCTTGGACTGTGTCTTTTTATTTTTGCAAAGGTCCGTACTCGGACATGTTTGTACAAAGTTATCTATATAAAAATGTCATTTTCATTCTCTTCTCCCTAGACTTGAGACATTATTTGCAATATACATTTACTCTTGAAATTGTCTTGCTTGTTATTATCAATTGATTGCTACGTCCCCAAAATGATGAATTGACTTCTAAGCATACTAGTCAATGACGACTCATTAAGGACGAATGGACCTAAACACAAATGAAAAACGCTAAATGCAAACAATTAATCTTGATGTGAATAAATGTTGTGATCAATTGACATGAAGAAACCATTAATGGCAAGTCTTCCCCAATACACATTCCCGATACACATTTTCGATACACAACCCGATACACCTTCCCGAGACAAATTCCTGATGCACATCAAATGCATCCCAAGGCAAGGATGTTGTTACTCAAATTCAACCGTGATCGCGTGTGCGCAACAAAGGACTCCCCGGATATTCAAAGACAAATCCGGAAGTGAGGACGTTCCACCAAGGGGCTACAAAGGAGCCAAAGCCCAAAACAGTAAGTTGGGGCTAATGTTTCCCCTCTCCCTCAAAAAAAAAGGGGGGGGGAGAAGAGAGAAAGGAAATGAATGTATGGAAAGAAAGAAAAAAAAATGGCGGAAAAGAAAGTTTGCCTCAAAAGGTCCGTTCAAACCAAAGAGGGTTCACCCGAAGGGGTCCATCTCAAGGAGTTCACCGCAAAGAAAAGTGAGCAACAGCGTCCTCCGAGACAACGTCAAAAGAAAGCCAACTTCAGCAAAAGACGGCCTAGGGACGAACTACGGCGACCTGAGCTCCTCAAACTGAGGGGAACGTAGGCAACATTCGGGTCCGGTCATAGCATGAAATGAATCCATTAAACCTCGGTCCTCCCAAAATGACCCGGTTCTCTTCCCTTGGTCCCATCAATGACCAATTTCCCAGATAATGACCAATCTCTCCTAAACACATTTTGATCTTGCCATTGATCGAATCTTAATCTCAATTGATCACAGCATTTATACATGTCAAGGCTAATTGCTTGTTATAACCCTGACTTAACAATGAACATGGTCCGTTCAAGCAATCATTTTGATGATATTGACTAAGGCTGATTTCAAATGTCTCGACAAGTCTTCTTCTCTACATCTTAGGAAAGAGCTAAACACTTGTATTCTGTCAAGCAAGGGTTTCCTCCCGTTTCGTGATACATTGTTCACCAATATAAAGGGACTCTCTCCCGCCTAAATAAAGGCCCTTGCATGTTTCCCCTAAAAGGACATATTAAGTCCCCGTCCCGTCGAGTCGGTTGGATCACTCATGAAAGAAAGAGAAGAATAGAAAGAAAGGCACCAAAAAAGTAGCCCGCTAGGTTGAAAACCCGCAAGGGCGCCCTAGGCAAAAAACAGGGTGTGCCATGAAAGACGCAAAAAAAAAAAAAAAAAAAAAAAGTAGCCCGCTAGGTTGAAAACCCGTAAGGGTGGCCTAGGTAAAAGAAAGGGTACGTCATGAAAAAGGGATGGGTTCCTAACCGTCAAACGATGACATTAGGGCTACGCCGGCCGAAAACATGGAGCTATGCCGCCACCGACGCCAACAAGGACATGGGGCTACCCCAACATTGATGATTACAAGGACATGGGGCTACCCCAACATCGACGACAAAAGGGTTCTCCACTCCCGATCACTCCTAAGGAATGGACAAAGCTCCAAAGGACTTTATGCGTAACAGACCTCGCGGTTAAGTTAAAATAAAAATTTGACTGGCATGCTTCGTTATAAGATTTGCCTTGAGGAATGAGCACTTTTAAAATTTGCCCTTTTGGCACCATACTTTTGAAAAATAGATGTTTTGTCCCCCCCCTTTCAAGTCGCGTCGGGCTCTTGAGGGTGTTTTGTGAAAATATGTGTTTTTCCCCTTTCAAGTCGTGCCGGGCACTTGAGGGTGTTTTATGAAAATGTGTGTTTTTCCCCTTTCAAGTCGCGCCGGGCACTTGAGGGTGTTTTATGAAAATGTGTGTCCCCCCTTTCAAGTCGCTTCGGGCTCTTGAGGGTGTTTTTTGAAAATATGTGTTTTTCCCCTTTCAAGTCGCGCCGGGAACTTGAGGGTGTTTTATGAAAATGTGTGTTTTTCCCCTTTCAAGTCGCGCCGGGCACTTGAGGGTGTTTTATGAAAATGTGTGTCTTTCCCCTTTCAAGTCGCGTCGGGCACTTGAGGGTGTGTTTTGTGAAAATATGTGTTTTTTCCCTTTCAAGTCGTGCCGGGCACTTGAGGGTGTTTTGTGAAAATGTGTGTTTTTCCCCTTTCAAGTCGCGCCGGGAACTTGAGGGTGTTTTATGAAAATGTGTGTCTTTGCCCTTTCAAGTCGCGTCGGGCACTTGAGGGTGTGTTTTGTGAAAAAATTGTGTTTTTTCCCTTTTCGAATCGCGATGGGCATTTGAGGATGTATTTTGAATATTGCGTTGTCCCCCTTTCAAATCGCGTCGGGCATTTGAGGGTGTATCTTGAATTTTGTGTTATCCCCTTTCAAATTGCATGGGCATTTGAGGGTGTGTAAAAAGAATGATTTTCCAAAACCTTGGACTTTTGCGTCCAACAATGTACCTTAAGGGTCGGCCCTAGGCTTTTCCCGGTATCAAGAAAATGTGTCAACCGTGCCATAGAGTAGTGTTGACCAAATCCAGGCCTCGGCACGAAGTGGTCACTTTTAGGCTAGTCCTTGTCCTAGTTTCTCCGTCAACCTCCCGTGAGTTAAAGTTGACCGAAGTGTTTAGGATGACCAAGTAAGAGTCAAACCATTTGGTTGCGCGGGCAGTCCGGCGTGACATAAGCCCATTTGATTTGAAAGGAGTTGACGGCGGTCCTTGGTAGGATGTAAGACCAGTATAGCCATGATTAGGTTAAGAGAACCTTTGCCCCGAGAGTGGCCAGGTTAGAGAAAACCTATCAATGTGTCCCGGCAGCCCTTGGTGAGGCGTAAGACCAGTACAGTCATGATTAGGTTAAGAGAACCTTTGTCCCCGAGAGTGGCCAGGTTAGAGAAAACCTATCAATGTATCCCGGCAGTCCTTAATCGGATGTAAGACCAGTTTTTCCGTGAAACTCCCCAAAGATGGAGTTGAACCCAAGTCAAACCTTCACTCAGAATAGTCATTATAGGTTGAGACCCTTGTCCTTGGACGTCCAGCGTGACGTAAGACCATTAGGCTTCGTTAAACTTGCCCTTTGGCCGTCCGGCATGACGTAAGACCATTAGGTTCCGTAAAATTCGTCCATGGCCGTCCAGCGTGACGTAAGACCATTAGGTTCCGTTAGATTTTCCCTTTGGCCGTCCAGTGTGATGTAAGACCATTAGGTTTCGTTAGATTTGCCCTTTGGCCATCCAGCGTGACGTAAGACCATTAGGCTTCGTTAAACTTGCCCTTTGGCCGTCCGGCGTGACGTGAGACCATTAGGGTCCGTAAAATTCGTCCTTGGCCGTCCAGCGTGACGTAAGACCATTAGGTTTTGTTAGATTTTCCCTTTGGCCGTCCAGCGTGACGTAAGACCATTAGGTTTCGTTAGATTTCCCCTTTGGCCGTCCAGCATGACGTAAGACCATTAGGTTTCGTTAAACTTGCCTTTGGCCGTCCGGCGTGACGTAAGACCATTAGGTTCCGTAAAATTTGTCCTTGGCCGTCCGGCATGACGTAAGACCATTGGGCTTTGATGTCCCGGCAGTCCGGAGGGACGTAAGACCAGCCTTGTAGTCAACCCTCCGCCATGAGACAAGTTGACCAATTTGAGTAGTCGACCCTTCGCCAAGAGATAATTTGACCAATTTGAGTAGTCGACCCTCCGTCATGAGATAAGTTGACCAGTTTAAGTAGTCGACCCTCCATCATGAGATAAGTTGACCAGTTTGAGTAGTCGACCCTCCGCCATGAGACAAGTTGACCAGTTTGACTAGTCGACCCTCCGCCATGAGATAAGTTGACCAGTTTGAGTAGTCGACCCTCCGCCATGAGACAAGTTGACCAGTTTGAGTAGTCGACCCTCCGCCATGAGACAAGTTGACAGTTACCCTCGAGATGACCCTCTCTGATAAAGCCAAGTCGATCGAGTCTAGCCTCTGAGCCATGCCCATCATTTGAGCCTCTGAGCCATGCCAGCCCCCTTTGGTCAACCTTCTCCGAATAGGGCCAAGTTGACCAAGCCGGCCGTTGAGCCATGCCTGTTTAGGAAAGGATAAATGAATATCCACCTAAGGCCCATAGGTTTGAGTAGCCTTAAAATCTCTCACCCGAACTACGTTAGGCTTGATTCCCTCAAATAGGGATACGTAGGAATCCTATACCTCTAGGTCCAGCCATAGAACAAATCGGCTATGCCATCCTCCCATCAAAATGGGATGCTTATAGGTTTGAGTAGCCTTAGAATCTCTCACCCAAATCATCTATGCCGTCCTCCCATCAAAATGGGATGCTTATAGGTTTGAGTAGCCATAGAATCTCTCACCCAAATCGGCTATGCCGTCCTCCCATCAAAATAGGATGCTTATAGGTTTGAGTAGCCTTAGAATCTCTCACCCAAATCGGCTATGCCATCCTCCCATCAAAATAGGATGCTTATAGGTTTGAGTAGCCTTAGAATCTCTCACCCAAATCGGCTATGCTGTCCTCCCATCAAAAAGGGATACTTATAGGTTTGAGTAGCCTTGAAATTCTCTCAACCAAATCGGCCAAGCCGTCCTCCCATCAGATTGGGATGCTTGTTTTATCGACAACCCCGCTTTCTTCAAAAGCGACGTTGCCGAGGGGCTCTGTAAGTACCCCAATCTGAAATCGACCGACTTTAGAGGAATTCTTGGCACTATTTCAGGATAAACCAATGGGCCAGGACCTCACTAGGATAAACCTGATATTCCAGGACTGAACTGGAATTAAACTTAGAAAAATCCAGAAGCTCGCCAAGTCGAGTCGTACGGATGGTTTGGGCACATGAGGTCCCTGGCCGTACGGCTATGTTGGGCACCCTCAGCCTCTATAAATTGAACCCCATGCTGATCATTTCAGGGGGGAGAAAACGTTTTGAGAGTTGTTACTTTGCCAGTTTGAGAGCAGAAAGTGAGTTATACACATATTTGAGTGATTAGAGAGGAAGATAGGCATAACCATCATAGGTGAAGCCTCCTTCTCCCCATCTTCTTCTTCATCTCAAACTCTATTTTATCTTTGTTAATATTACTTGTTCATCTTGTATTATTTCTTCTTGTTCTTGCAAAGTCTTGTCCTTTTCAAGCACTTTACATTTCTTGCAAGTCTTGTCCATTTCAAGCACTATATCTATATATTATACAAGTGTTGGCCTTCCAAGCTATATATATTATGATTATCTATGTATGTGATCCAAATCATGAGGTGATTCAAGGTGCCCTTCACACCTAGTGTGTGATTTATGGGATAAAACCTAGGATGATCATGATTTGTTACATTTCATGTTGATGTTGTTCTTGTTTGGCCATAAGAGTCATGATTGGGGGATAAAGTTTCAGTCTTTATCATCCCAACCATGATCTAGCCATAAATCACCAAGTATGGGACATAAAGATTTGATCTTTGTGTTATACTTGTGTCCCTAAAGGTTTTAACTTGCATAATAAGTCCATTTTGGTGGTAAAGTTTCAATCTTTATCCACCAAAATGGTCATTTTGGCCTAAATGCCATGTTCATCAACTTTTCATAAATTTCTCCAATGATTGGCTTTGATCACACCCAAATCTTTGTTTTTGGGGTTCCTTTGGTGATCAAAGTGCATAGGAATGAACCTTCCAAAGTCTTGTTATTAATCATAAACTGGAAATCAACATTCCAGTCCAGTTTCAGCAAAGATACTCTGTTTTGACTGAAACTGGACTGTTTTTCTGATAAACTGTAAAAATGCCCTGGAGAGCCCTCCCCATCCGTACGGCTACTTTGGCCGGGGAGGACATTTTCCATTTTCTTCCTTTTTGACCAGAAAGTTTGCAAAATAAACCTTTTTTGTTAAAAGATTAACTGGTTTTGTCAAAACAGTCAGTTTCTCCCATTTTGAAAACACACACACACACACACAAGCACTTTCGTTAAATGACATTAGGGAGACTCAGCTTTGTCCGAGGCGGCTTGGGTGACGTGAAACTCTTCCCAAGACGTAACCTGACCTCCGAACTAATAGAATCTCTAACCTTTTCTTTTGTTGGGTTAAATAATTAACAAAAGTGGCGACTCCGTTATGTTTTGTGAGATAACCGTGTTTAGCGTTTCGCCCCCAAAACACGCCGCGTTCTCCGCGCGCGGGGGCGGGATCCTTACACTATTCGGAGGGGGTTGACCAAAGGGGGCTGGCATGGCTCAGAGGCTCAAATGATGGGCATGGCTCAAAGGCTAAACTCGATCGACTTGGCTCTATCGGAGAGGGTCATCTCGAGGGTAACAGTCAACTTATCTCATGACGGAGGGTCGACTACACAAACTGGTCAACTTATCTCATGACGGAGGGTCGACTACTCAAACTGGTCAACTTGTCTCATGGCGGAGGGTCGACTACTCAAACTGGTCAACTTGTCTCATGGCGGAGGGTCGACTACTCAAACTGGTCAACTTGTCTTATGGCGGAGGGTCGACTACTCAAACTGGTCAACTTGTCTCATGGCGGAGGGTCGACTACTCAAACTGATCAACTTGTCTCATGGCGGAGGGTCGACTACTCAAACTGGTCAACTTGTCTTATGGCGGAGGGTCGACTACTCAAACTGGTCAACTTGTCTCATGGCGGAGGGTCGACTACAAGGCTGGTCTTACGTCCCTCCGGACTGCCGGGACATATTGATAGGTTTTCTCTAACCTGGCCACTCTCGGGGATAAAGGTTTTCTTAACCTAATCATGACTATACTGGTCTTACGCCCTACCAAGGGCTGCCGAAATGATAACGTCTTAACTTTCATCCTGGACTTACGAGGCGCGGCCGGGACTTTCACGATTTCACTTTCTACCCTGGACTTACGAAGTATGGCCGGGTCGACAAAATCCAATGGTCTTATGTCACGCCGGATGGCCAAGGATGAATCTCACGGCGCCTAATGGACTTTGTCATTCCGGACTGCCAAAGGATAGGTCTAAACTAATGGACTTACGTCACGCCAGACGGCCAAAGGACACAATCTCACAAAACCTAATAGTCTTACATCACACCGGACGGCCAAAGGATAGGTCTAACCTAATGGACTTATGTCACACCGGACGGCCAAGGATGAATCTCATGGAGCCTAATGGTCTTACGTCACACCGGACGGCCAAAGGACATAATCTCACAAAACCTCATGGTCTTACGTCACACCGGACCGCCAAAGGGCAAGTTTAACAAAACCTAATGGTCTTACGTCACGCTGGACGGCCAAAGGGCAAGTTTAATGAAGCCTAATGGTCTTACATCACGCTGGATGGCCAAAGGGAAAATTTAACGAAGCCTAATGGTCTTACGTCACGCTGGATGGCCAAAGGGCAAATTTAACGAAGCCTAATGGTCTTACGTCACGCTGGACGGCCAAAGGGAAAGTCTAACGAAGCCTAATGGTCTTACGTCACGCTGGACGGCCAAAGGGCAAGTCTAACGAAGCCTAATGGTCTTACGTCACGCTGGACGGCCAAAGGGCAAATCTAACGAAGCCTAATGGTCTTACGTCACGCTGGACGGCCAAAGGGCAAGTTTAACGAAGCCTAATGGTCTTACGTCACGCTGGATGGCCAAAGGGCAAGTTTAACGAAGCCTAATGGTCTTACGTCACGTTGGATGGCCAAAGGGAAAATTTAACGAAGCCTAATGGTCTTACGTCACGCTGGATGGCCAAAGGGAAAATCTAACGAAACCTAATGGTCTTACGTCACGCTGGACGGCCAAAGGGCAAGTTTAACAAAGCCTAATGGTCTTACATCACACTGGACGGCCAAAGGGCAAGTTTAACGAAGCCTAATGGTCTTACGTCACGCTGGACGGCCAAAGGGCAAGTTTAACGAAGCCTAATGGTCTTACATTACGCAGGACGGCCAAAGGGCAAATTTCGGAAATGCTTATTCCTAAAGGCAAATCTTTTAACAAAGCATTTTAGTCAAATTTTTTATTTTAACTTAACCGTGAGGTTTGTCATGCGTAAAGTCCTTTGGATTTTGTCCATTCGTTGAGAAGTAACTGATGGTAGGAAATATGCTCGTCACTGTTGTGGGGCAGCCCCAATGTCGTCTTTGTCATTGATGTCGGGGCAGCCCCAGTGTCGTCCTTCGACTTTTGATGTTGACGTGGACCCGTTGTCGTCTTTCGGCCTTTGACATGAGGTTAAGAACCCATCCATTTTCATGACGCACCCTTTCTTTTGCCTAGGCCGCCCTTTCGGGTTTTCAACCTAGCGGGCATCTCTTTTGCGTCTTTTATGGCACACCCTGTTTTTTGCCTAGGCCGCCCTTACGGGTTTTCAACCTAGCGGGCTACTTTTTTTGTGCCTTTTCCTTTTCTTTTTTTTTATGAGTGATCCAGCCGACTCGATAGAACGGGGACTTTAAAGTATTTTTCTTGGAGGAAACATGCAAGGGCATTTTATTTGGGAGAGAGTCCCTTTATGCTGGTGAGCTCTTCGAGCAATATATCATGAAATGGGAGGAAGCCCTTGCTTGACAGAATACAAGTGTTTAGCTCTTTCCTAAGATGAAGACATTTGAAATTTGAAACATTTGAAATTTGCCTTAGTTAATATCATCAAATGATTGCTTGAATGGACCATGTTTGTCATTAAGTCAGGATTATAGCAAGCAATTAGCCTTAACATGTATAAATGTTGTGATCAAATGGGATTAAGATTCGATCAATGGCAAGATCAAAATGTGTTTAGGAGAGATTGGTTATTATCTGGGAAATTGGTCATTGATGTGACCAAGGGAAGAGAACCGGGTCATTTTGGGAGGACCGAGGTTTCATGGATTCATTTCATGCTATGACCGGACCCGAAGGTTACCTACGCTCCCCCAGTTTGAGGAGCTCAGGTCGCCGTAGTTCGGCCTTAGGCTATCTTTTGCTGAAGTTGGCTTTCTTTTGACGTTGTCTCGGAGGACGCTGCCGTTCACTTTTCTTTGCGGTGAACTCCTTGAGATGGACCCCTTGGGGTGAACCCTCTTTGGTTTGAACGGGCCTTTTAAGGCAAACTTTCTTTTCCGCTGTTTCTTTTCCTTCTTTCCATACATTCATTTCCTTTCCCCCTTCTCCCCCTTTTTTTTTCTTTTTATTTTCTCTTCTTTTTTGGGAGGAGGTAAACATTAGCCCCAGCCGCTTTCTCGGGCATTGGCTCCTTTGTAGCCCCTTTGTGGCGTGCCTGTTACTTTGGGCTGACTTTGAACATTCCGGGAAGCCCTATGCTTGGTCGCACACGTGTGAGCACTGTCAAATCTTGGTGGTCGAGCAACAACGTCCTCACCTTTTCACTGTCTCGGGATGCCTTCGATGCGCATCAAGAATTGGTCTTGGAAAGGTGTATCGGGTTGTGTATCGGGGAAGTGTATGAGGGAAGACTTGCCATTAATGGTTTCTTCATGCCAATTGATCACAACATTTATTCACATCAAGATTAATTGTTTGCATTCAGCGTTTTTCATTTGTGTTTAGGTCCATTCGTCCTTAATGAGTCGTCATTGACTAGTATGCTTAGAAGTCAATTCATCATTTTGGGGACGTAGCAATCAATTGATAATAACAAGCAAGGCAATTTCAAGAGTAAATTTATATTGCAAATAATGTCTCAAGTCTAGAGAGAAGAGAAGGAAAATGACTCTTTTATTGAGATAACTTTGTACATACATGTCCAAGTGCGGACCTTTGTAAAAATAAAAAGACACAGTCCGGGACGGACTTTTGGTGAAAGTCTAGATCCTACGAGGCTGGAAGACTCATTTTTTTATTTTATTTTTTAGGGATGGGCTCCTATAAAGTGCGATGCTCCCTTCTCTCCTTCGATTGTTGGAGGGGTTGTCGGCGGCACATTCCATGTCTTCCACGGGGAACTCGGGCTCCGTGTCATCGGGAAAGATGTCGCGAGGTTTCCATTTGGTTTGGCGTTGTAATCGCCAGATCCGTCTACTACTCATGAGTTGGGAGTTTGCTCTGGCCATCTCCTTTTGGTGATTTCCTTTCAAGGCGCGCAACCTCGTGCATGGCATTCGGTGAGGTTACGGAATTCCATTTGATGTACCCATCTTTGGGATTTTGAAGCATAGGCCTCTTTTCGTGGACGGTGTCCCAATCTTCGCTCACGTGGATGGAAGTCTCGGACGCCAATTCAGAGGTGGGCTCCGTGGTTGATGTTTCCGGTGGACAAGACCTCAAAGGACTTTAGCATTTTAAACCTCGAGGTGAAATTATAACCATGATTTGAGAGGAACACCTCGTTAGCGGATTAGCTTTTTAGAAAAGAGTTGATCTTTTATTTTAAGAAAACTTGATCTCCGAATTTCTTTTTTTTTTTTAAATGAGGATTGACACACACATTTTTTATTTGAGCAAAAGACTCACACATTTTTTTCTTTTTTTTAGATTGACACACACACATTTTTTTTTTCATTTGAGTAAAAGACTCACACATTTTTTTTTAGGATTGACTGGGCCGAAGTTGCCTACGTTCCCCTTACCACGGAGGAGGGGGTCCCACGCGATGAGAGGCTCAGGTCACCGTAGTTCAGACCGATTTTAGAATTCTAAGAGGAAAAGAAGAACATGACTGACTTCTTGGGGGATAACGGGGATCCACCCAAAGACTCGACTGATTTCCTAGGGGACCATGCCTAGGGTTCCAACGGAAGTCTTAATGGGGACCTAGGGGACAACGCCTAGGGTTCCTCAAATTTTCAACGGGAAACTTAGCGGGAATCTCGACGGGAATCACAACGGGGAACTAGGGACTATGCCTAAGGTTCCAACGGGAATCTCAACGGGATCGCAACGGGATCACAATGGGGATCACAACGGTATCGCAACGGGATCACAATGGGGATCACAACGGGGATCACAACGGGGATCGCAACGGGGATCACAACGGGGATCATAACGGGGATCGCAACGGGGATCACAATGGGGATCATAATGGGATCACAACGGGATCATAACGGGGATCACAACGGAGATCGCAACGGGGATCACAATGGGGATCACAACGGAGATCACAACGGGATCACAATGGGGATCACAACGGGAAACTTGGAAGGATAACGGGGATCCATCCAAAGGCTTAACGAAACGCCTTTATGGAAGTCTTGGAGGATAACGGGGATCCGTCCAAAGACTTAACGGAATGACGCTCATTAACGCAAGAATGCAATGCGTCAAGGCCAAGAAGCAAAAACGGAGCAAAGTCATGCAATGTGCAATTATTTATTCATCCAAGTTTACTTAAAAAGCATTTTTATTTCCTAAATGGTTGGAAAAGATTTCTCTTCTTTTTCGCAACAATTCTAATTCCTAGATCAGTGGAGGTCATCACTACGCCTATAGTCCCCTCGTTTTTCACCTGCCTTGCACACTCCCAAGGATGGATTGTCCCGGGCGAGGGTCCTATAGGGCAAGCGGCTTCCACCGACCAAAAGAAACGAACCTAGGGTCTAGTGTATCACAAGATTCCTAATATGTGAGCCATTCCAATCATGATTAAGGCCCAGTCAAGATCAAGATTCGTCTTAGGGACTTAAGGGACTTCCGATATAACCTCATCTTCGATGAGGGCTCTTGAATCTTATCCTTGGGCTTAAGGATGATTAGAATGATCCATACATTAGGGCTTGACAACACGGTATCACCCTATCCTTAATACATGACTTAGGTTAATTATAGCCAACATTAACGCATAAGTCAAGGACTGGGTCAAAGTTGACCATGGTCACACTTGTTTTCACAAGGAGTCGTGACTCGGGCATTAACTTGGCCATAATTAATCTCAGACACGTATTAGGGATGTGGCAACGTGAGCTAGACCAAAAACCAACCAAAGTCTCGGTATTTGTGTGTCACGGACAAGTGTGGTTGACTTGGCTCGGAAGGGGAGGTGGAATGGACCCGTGCGCACTAGAAGGGCACAAGAGCACCAATCAAGCTGCATCGTGGCATCCATCCCGGGTTTAAAGGGTATTTGGAACGTGGAAGGTCGAGTGTGCGTTGTGTGAAGCCATTCTATGCTCCCTTTTGAGTCAAAATAGAGATTTTCAATCCGTTTTAACATCATGAGCAATGTATGATCAACATATGAACATAATCAACAAATATGAGCAAGCATGAATAAGCTATTTACATAAGCAATCAAGCAAGAACATATGAACAAACAAAGCAAAAACTTGTACATGCAAAAAATTGTCCACAACCAAAGAATCCTTTGAAATCAAGATTTTTCAAGAAAAACAATTCTTTTGAAAATCATTTGCAAAACAAGTTGTGTACAACAAAGGATTCAATTTTTTTTACAAAAAGGGTTATGCACAAGGAGGCTTTAAAAACCCAATTTATGTCCAAAAGTTTGTACATAACCAAGCTTCAAAAAACAAATTTTCGCTAGAAAAGAGGAAGGTAATGTGCACGAACCAAACAGTAAATGGAACCTGGAAAAGCAGAAGCCAAAGGGACACAGAATGTTCCTGCCCTGCACAAAATTGTTAAATTTTGGAACATTCTGTTCCCTGCCCAACATAGCCGTACGGCTATAGAATGCTGGCAATTATTTTTTGCAGTTTTTTCATCTTCTGATCATCAAGCCCCAGTTTACGGCATATCCAGAATAGTTTCCACTCCAGAAAGTTCAAACAGAAACTCAGCACACACAAAACAAGCACAAAAGTTAACGAAAACGGGGGACGGGAGTTTGACCCACACATAAATGTCCCCAAAGCTTCTAAAAAGAAGTTTGACAACATTTAACTCCCCAGCGGAGTCGTCACTGTAAGGATCCCGCCCCCGCGTGCGGAAAACGCGACGTGTTTTCGGGGATAAAACGCCAAACACGGTTATCTCACAAGGCATAACGGAGTCGCCACTTTTGTTAATTATTTAACCCAACAAAAGAAAAGGTTAGAGATTCTATTAGTTTGGAGGTCAGGTTACATCTTGGGAAGAGTTTCACGTCACCCAAGCCACCTCGGACAAAGCCAGTCTCCCTAATGTTATTTAACGAAAGTGCTTGTGTGTGTGTGTGCTTTCAAAATGGGAGAAACTGACTGTTTTGACAAAACCAGTTAATTTTTTTAACAGAAAAGGTTTATTTTGCAAACTTTCTGGTCAAAAAGGAAGAAACTGGAAAATGCCCTCCCCGTCCAAAGTAGCCGTACGGATGGGGTGGGCTCTCCAGGGCATTTTTACAGTTTATCAGAAAAGCAGTCCAGTTTCAGTCAAAACAGAGTATCTTTGCTGAAACTGGACTGGAATGTTGATTTCCAGTTTATGATTAACAACAAGACTTTGAAAGGTTCATTCCTATGCACTTTGATCACCAAAGGAACCCCAAAAACAAAGATATGGGTGTGATCAAAGGCAATCATTGGAGAAATTTATGAAAAGTTGATGAACATGGCATTTAAGCCAAAATGACCATTTTGGTGGATAAAGATTGAAACTTTACCACCAAAATGGACTTATTATGCAAGTTTAAACCTTTAGGGACACAAATATAACACAAAGATCAAATCTTTATGTCCCATACTTGGTGATTTATGGCTAGGTCATGGTTGGGATGATAAAGATTGAAACTTTATCCCCCAATCATGGCTCTCATGGCCAAACAAGAACAACATCAACATGAAATGTAACAAATAATGATCATCCTAGCTTTTATCCCATAAATCACACACTAGGTGTGAAGGGCACCTTGAATCACCTCATGATTTGGATCATATACATGTATAATCATAATATATATAGCTTGGAAGGCCAAGACTTGTATAATATATAGATATAGTGCTTGAAATGGACAAGACTTGCAAGAAATGTAAAGTGCTTGAAATGGGCAAGGCTTTGCAAGAACAAGAAGAAATAATACAAGATGAACAAGTAATATTAACAAAGATAAAAGAGATTTTGAGATGAAGAAGAAGATGGGGAGAAGGAGGCTTCACCTATGATGGTTATGCCTATCTTCCTCTCTAATCACTCAAATATGTGTATAACTCACTTTCTGCTCTCAAACTGGCAGAGTAACAACTCTCAAAACGTTTTCTCCCCCCCCCCCTGAAATGATCAGCATGGGGTTCAATTTATAGAGGCTGAGGGTGCCCAACATAGCCGTACGGCTAGGGACCTCATGTGCCCAAACCATCCGTACGACTCGACTTGGCGAGCTTCTGGATTTTTCTAAGTTTAATTCCAGTTCAGTCCTAGAATATCAGGTTTATCCTAGTGAGGTCCTGGCCCATTGGTTTATCTCGAAATGGTACCAAGAATTCCTCTAAAGTAGGTCGATTTCAGATTGGGGTACTTACAGTAGTGTGAGGTCCAACAAAGCGACAACACGTTTTACCTTTTTTTTGTTTTTTTTTTTGTTTTTACAAAGGAACATCACATAGCACATAGGGGGTCCAAAACAGACTGATGCAGGCAACTGTGCCCACACCCCATTATTTTGTCTAGTTTTGGGCTTTGTTCATGTTCTGGAAAACCGCCCAGAAGCATGCGTCTCTGGTATGTGGATCAGGAAGCGCGCGCGTTGCCCATGAGCAGTAGGAGGCGCCCGCTTCTGGGCACAACTTGTGAGACAGTGGGCTCAGGGGATTGACCTGGTAATTTTGATTTTACCCCTTGCAGAAATGATTAGCACAGAAAGCAAAAATAGGAAGAACACATGCAGGGTGAGCGCTTCTGGTCTCTGATGTGGGTGGCGCGCGCCTTAGGCCAATAAGGCCAGAGGCGTGCGCTTCCAAACATCAGGAACCATAATGCCCGCAAGAATATAAAGAACACAAATTTAACGCAAGTTTAACCCTCAATTCCTCCCCAGCGGAGTCGCCACTGTAGATATCCCAGTGGAAACCACGGCTTTAGGCTATTGCAGTGAATTATCCTAGGATGTCTAACTTGATTTTAGAGTCGCCACCTATGTTTTAAGAGGGACATAAGAAAAACCTACTATGGCCTAATGTTTGTTACGAAACTAAAGATTATTTTTATGAGGTTCGGGGGTTAGGTAACGGAATGGGAAGTACTTAAAAACCCATTTCGCCCGACTAGCGTCAGTCTTGCAAATAAGTGTTCTATATTAATTAAAAGAGTGTTCTTCCTATGCTTTTAGAGATGGTTTTGGGGGTAAAAGTGATATTTTGAATATAGGGAGATAACTCCTTGGTTAACATCAATAAAATGAAGCAACCTTTGGTCTCATATCCCAAAATGTTTGGGTTGATTGCACGCTTTGATAAAGAAAGAGAAGGAGATGAAGTAGAGAGAAAGAGAGAGATGGAGTACCTAAGTTCTTCAAGTACTTCAAATTGAGGAGATGCTTCAAAATACTTAGTTTTTTTTGTGATGATTTTCCAAAAAAAGTGGTGGTCCTTTGTAATGGATGAAGAGGGAAAAATTTATAGGTGAAAAGAATGTTTTTGGTGCCAAAACAGGGTCAACAATCAGAGATTTCCCAGGCAAAATCGACATTGATGAGCAAGGGAGAGATTCTTGGGAAAAATCTGTGACTGACACGCGTGCCTCCTGCCTTGGGGGCGGAAGGCTCACGCCTCTGGCCCAACAGGGCGGAGGCGCCCGACTCTGAAATGGATTTTTTTGATAGATTGGACTAGAAAGTTAGAACTGTTATTCAGTTTAGTCCCCAGACCTGACGGAGTCAGTCAGAAACTTAACAGAAGTAACATAAACTAACAAAAAATATTTTAAAACAAAGTAAAAACACAAATTAAGCGTGCAATCAGGGTTTGTGGTCCAAGGCGGGGTGTCTACAGGTAGAAGCATGTCTTGGGTTTTATGAGTGATGAGATTGTTTACATGGAGATGTTATTTCCTTGCGATATAGAGCGTATGCTTTAAACAGACACAGATTAATGATATTAGTGAAATATCCTGGCTTGGCGGTGCCCCCAGAGGTAGTCATTGTTGTGACGAACTAGGTTAATAATAAATATTGAGTTCTTTTCTTGTTGATTACTTTCATATTATTCGTATGCGTGATTGTTGTGTCTCACCATTTTCAGAATTGCATGGGCAAAAACTGCACGGATATACCACGATTTCCACAACAACTTGTTCGTTATATTTCATACTACATATCACGGAAATAATTGAGTATATACCAAAGTGTCATAGTATAAGTCTACCTATCACTGCAACCAAGTACTATGATTACTCTTTACACGCAAATCAAGAGACTCCATTCAAATAATGTTATTATCACCCCACATAAATAATTTATGAATGAAAATGAGCATCGGTCCTTCATATACATACAAATATAGTACATGAACACCTAATAATTAAAAATAATCAAATAAATGTACTACAAATATACTCAATTTTACGTTCATTATTAATTTTCCTAATACTCTATATTTCAATTTTACGGGACGGGACAGTATATTTTTATCCCGAAAAAATACGGGACTATTCGGGACATCCCATCTGGGACGCGACACAACGCGGGATGGGACGGGATGCGACGGGACGTCCCATATTGTTTTTGAAACTTTAGGCCCAATCCCAATTTTCAACCCAATCCCAAGCAATCCAAGCCCAACATCATTTAATCTACATGTCTTTTATCATCATTTTAAATTCTGAATATATTAGAAGCATTTATCTTTGAAGTTTATTTTTGCAAATTAAAGTGGGACGTAAAAGCACAAATCACCTGCAAGGAAAAGGATTAGAACGAAGACAGAAGGAGAGAAAAGAGAGACTGAGAACGAGAGAAATAAGAAGACACAACAGAAAATGGGAAGACTAACTTGGGTCTTTTGTTTCTCATGTCAACTTATCCCGTATTTGTCCCGCATTGTCCCGTGTCCCGATGTGATTTGGGATGGGACGGGGAATTTCAGTCCTACGATAAATTTGGGATGTCCCGTCCTGTTACGCCCCGAGCCCCGAGGTCCTATATGGTATCTCGAACTAGGTGCGTGAACCCTGCTATAAAACGGATGTCGCGACCCTGACCCCTCGGGCCGGGAACTCGCGAGATGGACGTCGACTTAAAACCAAAACTCTAAAATACAGAAGTTAAAAATTCCATTTTGAACCAAAAGATGATAACACAAGGTTTTACAAATCCAAGTTTAAATCCACAAAGTACATTTAACATAAGCTCCACAGCTTATACCCAAAAGAATAAAGTATACAATTCTTAATGACGTCAATAATGGTAAAACTATCCCCAAAAGGTTATACATTTAAATAATGTAAACCGAACCATAACAACCTGCCCCAAAATCTCAATCCTCTCGACGTCCTCCTCGATCCGCGGATCCTAATCCTTTTCCTCCTAGGGGGGTTAAGGAAAAACAAAGATGGAAATAAACGGGGTGAGATAAAATCTCAGTAAGTTACTAATGCAACTACATGACATGCTATGATGCAATAATCAATAATAAATCGCATAACACATAGCAATTATATATCAGATAGCAGCGGAAATAAACAATTAACAAAGGATATTAGCCAAGGTTTTCCGACTGAAAGAACCAAATAAAGGTCGCTGCGCAGCTTTAATAATCAACAAATCATCATCTTCATAATAGCATGAAAGCTGAAGAGAAATCCCCGGTACCGGAACTAATAACAAAGTAATGTGCCACAAAGGGCGGGAGCCATGCCACAAAGTCATGCTCCAAACGTCTCAACCAAGGCCGATCTGGAAGAGGAAAATAAGGGCAAAACAATGGTCGACACCATAATGGACTTGGCCGGTGCCATCACAATATCTCACATCGCCCGACACAACCACGAATACCAGCTGGGCTTTCAAATAAATGCTAAGTAATAAATACTAGCTTAATTAAACAACTTAGGGTTCCAAAGTAGGGAACCATTTCAAATAAATCACCAAAAAGGTGCACCAATCCAACAACACATCAAAAGATGTCCAAACAAATATAAAACGACACTTGGTCAATTTCCACACATATTTGTTCACAAAGGAACCATTTTTCCACATTAAAGTGTTTCTCAATTCCAAACAATAACCAAATTGATTCCACAACTAAATTGTTCACAAAGGAACCAAATTCAAACATTAAAGTAATCCAAAATGATCATTTTTAAGTCTACTAAGGTAGTACTCACAATCTAGGCTAAGATTGCAACCCAGTCTTATACCAACAAAAAAGGAGTTCTTGGACACAACAGACCGATCATAAACGTTTTGTTATAGAACACCTACCAAAAGCTCAACACAATCTGAACCTGAATCCCCACCAAATAAACCACCTCATCGCGTAGTACTCTAAAAGGGCTTTAAAACGATAGTTTACTCGATTAAAACGGAGTCCGGAAGAAGAAGTTATGGCCTTCATAAGATTGGACAAGCAAAATAATGATTTTCACAGAAGGTAGAGGGGTGCGCGCGCCTCCCACCAACAGGGTGCGCGCGCCTCCCTTAATAAGATAGGGATGCACCACAAAGGGGGAAGAAGGGTGCGCGTGCTTCATCGCCAAGGGGTGCGTGCCTCCGGAGTTCAGAAGGAAAAACATCAGCATGGAGATGGAGGGTGCGCGCGCCTCCTGCGCCGGACAGAGAAATCTACAGAATTTTTCCTGGGTTCTTCACATTTCTTACCAAAATCAAACATGAACCTTACCCATTTCACCACCCAACATTTCTACCAAATTCTATTAGCATGCCCAAGCACCCAAAACAACATATAAATCTATAAGGGACCTAAATAATATCATCTAGCAACCCTAAACCAAGATTTAATCCCAACATTATCAAAATCACCAAAAGATGAACAAAATACAAATAAATTCCAAACTCAACCAAAGAAGCCATGGATATCAACAAGAACATCAATAGAGTTAAAGATGAGCATTTTTAACATAAATGGGGGAAAAGTAACTTACCCGGATTTTCTCAAAGTTGACGAAATTCGAATATTATTAGCCCTTTACGATCCTATCGACGATCTAAACAAGTTTCACGATTTAAGAAATGAGAAATAACAAGAGGAAGATGATGGAAATGTAGAGAGAAGGTAGAGAGAAACTTACCCTTTTTAAGCTAGAGAGAGAGAAATGAGCTGGAGGGAGAGGTGAGGGAGAAGAGAGGGAGTAGGGAGGGAGTAGTTAAAATGATTTAAAAGAACTTACACTTAGGCCCCCTCCTCTACACTACACAACTCTAATACTCCCTACTAGCCACTAAGACTCCAAAACTCTACACTAGCACAAAAGACCAATTAAAATGCTAGACATAATTTATTATAACACATAAAATGCACACATAAATATTTAAATAAATAATAATTTAAATAAATAAATAAGCAAATAAATAAATAATAATTATTTATTACTAATAAAATAGAGCCTAGTTTTCGGGTCGTGACAACGGACATGATGCTTGCTAATACTATCATCATCCATAAACCTGTATAATGTATACTAAACACACAACATCGGCTATACAAAAGCCGGCACCATACTACACTAATACCAAGGTCCTCCTCCAATGATGGATTGATGCTTGCTAATACTATCATCATCCATAATTTATTATAACACATAAAATGCACACATAATTATTTATTACTAATAAAATAGAGCCTAGTTGAAGAAATCCCAAGGAAAAGTCTAGGAAAGAAGTGAGTAGAAAGTCTAAAAGTAATGATGTCCAAGGTCCTCCTCCAATGATGGATTGGAGGGGTTTTTATAGTTGAAAAATGACTGTTTTTGGAGCCAAATGGAGTCTCCAAGAAATCTTTCCCGGGAAAAATCATGTATAATGAGCAAGGGAGAGATTCTTGGGCAGAATCTGTAACTGACACGCCTCAGAAGCGCGCGCATCCCACCTAGGTGGCGGAAGGCGCGCGCGTCTGGCCTCAAGGGGCGAAGGCGCGCGACTCTGAGAAGCAATTTTTGACAGAATGGACTAGAAAGTTAGAACTGTTATTCAGTTTAGTCCCGGGACTTAATGGAGTCCGTTTGGAACTTAACCAAAGTAACAGAAACTAACAGAAAACATTTAGAAGAGGGAGAAACACAAAACCAAGTGTGCAATCGGGGTGAGCGGTCCAAGACGGGGTGTCTACAGAGCCCCTCGGCGGCATGGATTGCGAAGCAAACGCGCCGATGAAAGACAGACATCCGCCTAGGACATCACCAAGAAAAGGAAAAGACTCGATAAAAACAGGAATTTGAAATTGCGGAGGATAGAGGTGTGCTCCCTGTGTGAGTGTCTTTGAGAGATAAAGGTGCGCTCCCCGTGTGAGCGGCTTTGCCAATAGAGGGATCGGATTGCTGAGAGCGGGATCTGTTTACTGGAAGCGGGACCTATTTGCTGATAGCGAGATCCGTTTGCTGAAAGCGGGACCTGTTTCCTGATAGCGAGATCCGTTTGCTGGAAGCGGGATATGTTTGCTTGATGGCGAGATCCGTTTGCTGGAAGCGGGACCCGGAGGACCGTTTGCTGAAGTGTGGGACCCGGAGGCCCGTCTGCTGAAGTGCGGGACCCAGAGGACCGTCTGCTGAAGTGTGGGACCCGGAGGACCGTCTGCTGAAGTGCGGGACCCAGAGGACCGCCTGCTGAAGTGCGGGACCCAGAGGACCGTCTGCTGAAGTGCGGGACCCGGAGGACCGTCTGCTGAAGTGCGGGACCTAGAGGACCGTTTGCTGAAGTGCGGGACCTAGAGGACCGTCTGCTGAAGTGCGGGACCCGGAGGATCGTCTGCTGAAGTGCGGGACCTGGAGGACCGTTTGCTTTGAAGTGCGGGACCCAGAGGACCGTTTGCTTTGAAGTGCGGGACCCAGAGGACCGTTTGCTTTGAATGGATGTAGATCTTGTTTGATGAGGAAGCGGTGATTCTGTGGCTCACCCCGGACCAAGTTGTTTTCGTGAGTTGTACTTTGATGTTGACTATTTGACTTTGACTTTTGATGGGGTACGGGCACAGTTGACTGCGGAGTGCTTTCTGCTGGGGATGAATTGTAAAAACTGATTTTTGAGAAAATAAAAGACACCCTACTTTGAATGGGAGTTTCTATCTTATTTTAGTTTTTAGACATGCCTTAAGGGCGGACCAAATTAATGTGTGCCCAGCCGAGTGTTTGCTGTCGTCGTTTTGAGCTTCTTTTGTTGCTGGGATTGATCTTTTCTGCAGGTTGAAGGCGATTGAACGTGCCTGGGCTTCCTTCTTGAACTGACAAGGGCTATTTCTGGAGCCTTCTTCTACCTGGGACGCGGGAGCTTCCTCTCTTGGAGACGGGACGCGCGCGCCTTGTAAACTGGTGTCGGGAGGCGCGCGCCTCTGGGAGGCGAAATTCAGGCCCTGATATTTGCTGACCAAAAGATCCCCCAGCAGCTATAATATCAGCTTCTGGTCGATAATTCGATTCCAGCAGCCTTTTTCTGCCATTTTTGAACACCATTTTATTGCCCAATTCTGCTTATAACCTTCTTTCCCATGGCCTCCAACCTTTTTAGTCTTGGTGCCGAGGTCGTCAAGAGTTACGAGAAGGATTTGTCGACATTCGTTTATTCTTTCAAGACCCATCCCAAGAATGCTTTCATCAAAGATTTCGGATTTCGAATTCTTTTTACTTTGCGAACATTGAAGCCGGATTGGGATTTATTGAAGGCTGCTGCAGCCTTCTGGGATTGTGATAGCCATGCATTCAACTTTTTGGCTAATGAAATGGTGCCAACTGTCGATGATTTTGGGGCCATTTTGGGTATGCTTTTGGCCGGTCGGATTGCCGTCCCTAAGTATCATCGCGGTGTTGTTGATTCTTGGGTTGACCTTCTGAATCTCCCTGTTGGAGAGGTGAAGAAGATGATGCACGGGACCGTTGTTGACATAACTGAGCTTCCGATGTTTTTCAGTGTGCATTCGGAAGATGTCGCGGTTCAGTCCTTTACGAGAAATGCCATGGCTGTCTGCCTTTTCAGCGAGGTTTTGTTTGTCACTCCTTTGGGTACTGCGGATGCGCAGTTGGCTGAGATCGTGTTGCAGGCGAAAGGACAACGATTTAGCATTGTTCCGCTCATTGTAGGAGAGACCTTGCATGGTTTGGACGAGTTGCACCGTACGGGCGAGATGCGACGAGGAAGCCCCTTGCTTTTGACCATATGGCTTCGTGAGCATTTCAGGCTTTATGCGTCAGATGGCGACCTTTCTCCTTTTGATGTTCATAGGCGACGATTGCTGATTAGAGACTTGACCGAGGAGGGTTGGAGGAGATGCTTTGCTTCTTGCCTTACAGCTGACATTGAGTGGTGTCCTTAGGGTCTTCGCCCTTTTGTGGAGTGGACCTTCGGTTTTCAGCATGTGGTTTTACCCGGATTGAGGGATTCTTCGTTTTATCAGCCAGAACGGGTTTTGAGACAGTTCAGTCGTCAGCAAATAATTCATTTTCCGAAGAATGGGGTACTTTGTCCAGTTTCTTATATGGGTCCGGACTTTTTGAATGAGCTTCAGTCTGCTTGGGGAGATGATCGTAATTGTTGGGCTTCTGCTCCATTGCATCGGGGTAGTATTTTTCTTCCCGAGAGTTACTTGGATCACCTGCTTGGTACTGTCTACCGCGGCATTACTTGCGTAGATGTTCTTCGGGCTGAGTTGCTAGGAAGGGATTTTGAGCCCAGCAGTGCTTCGAGATATAAGGAAGCTGCTGCTGATATGAACAACATTTTGACCGACCCTTTCGGTACCCCGTTGGATGACTTTTATGCTCGGAGGCGCTCGGTTGCGCAGAAGATATCGGTCCGCATCAGTGTCCCTAGGCCTCCCAAGAAGAGTAGGATTGATGGTCGTTCGGGTGGTCCTTCAAAGGCCAAGAGAAAATTAGATTTTTCCTAGTACCCCCGAGAGATTGCAATTAAAATAGACCACTTGTTAGGAGATTTTAATGATTTAATGTCTTTTAATAGCTCAACATTTCTATTGTAATGATAAAGATGATTTAGTGAATGAATAAAAATTGCATCCCGTTAATTTGAAATGATTTGGGTATTTGTTTATGTTTTAGACCGCACCCGAAGGTTGCCTACGTTCCTTCAGTGTAGAGGCTCAGGTCTCCGTAGTTCAAACAAACGAAGACCATTTTTTTTTTTTGTATGTGCACCCTGTTTTTTGCCTAGACCGCCCTTTCGGGTTTTCAATCTAGCGGGCTTCTTTTTTGCACGTGCTCTAATTTTGCCTAGGCCGCCCTTGCGGGTTTTCAACCTAGCGAGCTTTTTTTTTTTTTTTTTTTGGTCTTCGTTTATTAGACGTAAAATCTCTGTAATTTGTCGAGGTTGACTTCCTTCAGCAGCTGATCTCCGTCTAAATCCACGAGTCGGACTGCACCGCCGCTTAGTATCTTCTTGACTACGTACGGACCGATCCATCGGGGTCCCCATTTTCCAAGGGGATTCATGGCATTAGGAGGGTGTTGTCTTAGGACCAAAACTCCCACACTAATGTTTCGGGGCTTCACCTTTTTGTTGAAAGCCCTAGCCATTCTTTGTTGATAATCCCTCATACGTTCGATTGCCCTTAGCCTTTTCTCGTCGAGTAAGGCTAGATGTTCATATCGACTTTGCATCCAATCGACTTCATTGACTTGGTTTTCGAGGAGGACCCGTAGGGATGGAACTTCGAGCTCTATTGGTAGTACAGCTTCGGAACCATATACCAGGGCATAAGGAGTTTCTCCAGTCGCTGTCCGTATTGACGTGCGGTAGACCCATAACGCTAGAGGTAGCTTCTCGGGCCAATCCCTTCCAGTGGAGGCCATTTTCTTCACAATGGTCTCGATTGTCTTATTAGCTGCCTCGACCGTGCCGTTTGCTTGAGGTCGGTATGGAGATGACTTGTGCTTAGTAATCTTGTATTCTACCAGGAGTGCGTCCATCTCTTTCTCAAAGTGAGAACCGTTGTCTGAGATGATCTCATGAGGAACGCCTTATCGGCACATGATATGGGTTTTCACGAATTCGGCCACTTTCTTGGCGTTGAGAACTCGGTAAGCCTGTGCTTCGACCCATTTTGTGAAATAGTCCACGGCTACTAGGACAAAAGATTGTCCGTTGCTGCCAGTAGGTAGACTTTGCCAATGATGTCTATGCCCCAACAAGAGAAAGGCCAAGGCGTGGTCATATTGTAAAACTGTGAGGGTGGAGCGTGCTGTAGATTGGCATGGAATTGGCATTTGGCGCACCTCTTGACTTTCTCAATGCAGTCCCTTTCCATGGTACTCCAATAATAACCCATGCGGAGTATCTTCTTGGTCAACATAAACCCGTTCATGTGGGGACCACATTCACCTTCGTGGATCTCATGCATGATTTCTTGAGCTTCGGTCTCATTTACGCATAGGAGATTGATCCCCTCGTGGTGCCTTTTGTAGACTCGGTCCCCAATCAGTACATATCGGGAGGCTAGTCTTTGTAATGCCACTTGAGACTTCTTATTGCTATTCTCGGGATAAGCACCATCCTTAAGGAAATTCATGATATCTGCGTACCACGGGGAGTTTGCTTGGACCTCGTTGATCTCAATACTCATGCAGTATGCCGGACTGTTTCGTCGGGAAATTTTGAAGGGCTTCACCATTTTACCCTCAGGTATTTCGACCAGTGAAGCGATGGTGGCTAGTGCATCAGCAAAACGGTTTTTGTCCCTTGGCAGGTAGTTGAAGGTGATTTCTTGAAACTGTTCAACCAACTCCTCGAGATGTTGACCATACCGTTGCAGAGTCGAGTCTTGAATCCTCCATTTTCCAGATGTCTGATTGATGATGAGCAAGGAATCACCGAATACTTCTAAACTTGTGACATTTCTCTCGAGGGATGCTTCGAGCCCCGCTATGCATGCTTCGTACTCAGCAGTGTTGTAAGTGGCTTCAAATTCGAGGCGGATAGCGATTGGAGTATACATGTCCTTTGGATCAACAAGTAACATCCCTATGCCATATCCATGCTTATTGGCTGCGCCATCGAAAAAAAGTTGCCACTTATTTTCCTTTGTTGTAGCGCAAATTAAATGCTCGTCGGGGAACTGTACATCTTCCCCCTTCACTTCGTCACACGGAAATTCAGCAAGCTGATTACTGAACACTTTCCCCCTGATGGATTTGAGGTGACGTAAGTGATATCGTAGCCGGCGAGCATGAAATACCATTTGGCTATTCTTGTTGACATGAAAGGCTTTTCGAAGATGTAGCGGAGCGGGTCCACTTTTGCTACCAACTTGATTGGGAAGGCCTCCATGTAATGCTTGAGCTTTTGAGTAACCCAAACCAATGCAGCACAAGAATTCTCTAAGACAGAGTAGTTCTTTTCAGCTCCTTGAAACCGGCGGCTGACAAAGTAGATAGCATTCTCTTTTGTGGAGTCTCGCTGTTCTTGTGCTAACATAGCCCCTAGGTCTTCATCATTGACAGTGAGATAGAGCAAGAGAGGCTTCTCCTTGTGCGGTGGAACCAAAATTGGAGGGCATGTCAAGTAATGCTTCACTTGGTCGAAGGCTTCTTGGCACGCATCGGTCCATTCTAGAGCCGCATTCTTTTTTAGTAGCTTGAAGATCGGCTCACACATGGAAGTGAGTTGGTGCACAAATCGACTGATGTATTGAAGTCTGCCCATGAAACCTTTGATTTCCTTCTGCGTCTTTGGAGGAGGCATGTCAGTGATTGCCTTGATCTTGGAGGGATCGGCTTCGATTCCCCTCTCAGTGACCATGTAACCGAGAACCTTTCCTCTGATGTCCCCAAAAGTGCACTTTGCGGGGTTGAGTCTCATGTTGTGTTGTCGAAGCCTTTCAAAGAACTTGCGAAGATTGATCAAATGTTGACCATTGGTTCCCTTTGATTGGATGATCATGTCGTCTACATAGACCTCGATCTCTTTATGAATCATGTCATGGAATAGATCCGTAACAGCCCTCTGGTAGGTAGCCCCAGCGTTCCTTAGTCCGAACGGCATGACTGTGTAGCAGAAGGTCCCCCACGGAGTTGTGAAAGCTGTTGTCACGACCCGAAAACTAGGTTCTATTTTATTAGTAATAAATAATTATTATTTATTTATTTGCTCATTTATTTATTTAAATTATTATTTAATTAATGAATTATGTGTGGACTTTATGTGTTATAATAAATTATGACTAGCTTTTATTTGGGTCCTTAGTGCTAGTGTAGTATTATTTGGCCTTGGTTGTAGAAAAAAGTTGTAGAGTTGTGTAGTTAAGTGGGGGAGGGGGTCTAAGTGTAAGTGTTGAAATAATTTCCCCTACTCCCTCCCTACTCCTCCTCTTCTCCCTCACTCTTCCCCTTCTCCCTCATCATTCCCAGCTTATTTCTCTCTCTCTCTAGCTCAAAATGGGTAAGTTTCTCTCTACCTTCTCTCTACATTTCCATCATCTTCCTCTCATTATTTCTCATTTCTTAAATCATGAATCTTGTTTAGATCGTCGATAGGATCGTAGGAAGCCAAAAATATTCGAGTTCCGGCAACTTTGATAAAATTTGGGTAAGTTGCTTTTCCCCCATTTTTATGCTAAAATGTTCATATCATGCTTATATAATGCTTGAGTTGTTATATTTGAAGTTTGGTTGAGTTTAGAATTTATTTGGAATTTATTTTGGGTTTTGATTAAAAATGGTGATTTTGTTGAATGTTGGGATTTAATCTTGATTTTGGTTGTTATATGAGTTCTTTTAGACCCATAAGTTGCTCTAGTACCTTAGTATGCTAGTTAGGAGTGTTGGATTTTGGTTTAGTTTTGGTTTGGGTTGAAAATGGAAGAACCCAGTTCATCCCTCCCGATTTCCGGCAGACCAGAGGGTTGGGCGACCGCCCAAAATATGGTGGGCGACCGCCCATCTATCTGAAAGGTTTTGTTCTTGTTTGATGGCTTTTGTGCGACCGCACAGACTCGAGTGGGCGGCCGCACAGAACCTCTGAAGGCTTTCATTTGTTATTTTGTGTGATTGAAGTATGCGTTTTGGTCTAAGTCTTGGGTGTCCTTCTAGTCAACCTTAGTGAACATTGTAGTGCACTCTAGTGATAGAATTGGGGTCCTTGTGATTAAGTTTGTGATGTGAAATTTAGTTTTATGTTCTTTCATAATTTTGGGGTTATTTGGGTTTTAGAGGCACATGAATTGAGTTTTCTTGTCTTTAAATGTTAGGATAGAAGTATATATAGGTACTCCTAAGTTTTGGAACGAAATGAGTGAAATTCGGAGCTAAAACAGGGATTTTTCTTAATGTCCGGCCGAACACTTTATAAAAATTGTCCGTTTACGTTCAATCTTCCGGAGACCATAACTTCTTCGTCCGGACTCCGTTTTGGACGTGTAAACTATCGTTGGAAAGCTCTTTTCGAGTACTACGCAATGGTTATATTGGACGCATGGATCCAGATCAGAATGGTTGTATCATTAATGAAGTTTAAGATCAAGGTGTAGTCTCGGTCTAGGTTCCATAGTACTATTCTAGTTGACTTAGTTGGGCACCGTGGAACACTTTAGTAATTAAAATTAGTTCCTTTGTGAACAATGGTGTTATGTAATTTGATCAAGTATTGTTTGGGAATGTTTGGGCATCTTATGATGTATTCGTGATTGTTCTAATCGAATGGATTTTCGAGTAAGACTTGGTCTAGGTTTTAGGCGATGTCCTATAGTACCTAGAGGGTTGTTATTGGACACTAAAGTGTAGGGTTTAGTCCGGTCGTGATCATGTTCTAATAAGGGTAACCTTTTGGATTCGTTTGGGGTGTTTAGAATTGGTTCGTTATGGACGGAGGTAAAGGGTGAATTGGCAATTGGGTACTTACGGTCTGATTAACCTTAAGGTGTATTCATTCTGATTTCCTACTTTGGAATTTCAGGTGTGATGAGATGGTTGAGTTCATAGTCCTAATATATCTTTATGAGTAAATGTTTAGGGTCATTTTGGTAATAGTCATTGTGCCATATGTGAGCGACCGTTTGGGTTGTGCTCTTTATGATTAACTTGTGGGTATCATATTTAGGATGTATTTGGTACGTGCCTTATCTTGGAATCATTATGTTTTAATGGTCAATGTTGTTGGACTCTTTTATGAGAAACTCCTTGTGTTATTGTTGTTGAACTCTTCTTGAGTAATCGTTTACATCTTTTATGGTGATCAATTGGTATGGTTCCCTACTTTGGAATCCTTAGTTGTTTATTTGAGCTAGTATTTTATTACTTAGCCCTTACTTGAAAGTCCCAGCTGGTATTTTATGTGTGTTTGGGCGATGCGAAACATTATGATGGCACAGCCAAGTCCATTGTGATGTTGACCATTGTTTTGCCCCATTATTACCCTCCTCCAGATTGGCCTTGGATGTGAGAAAAGCTATCTCCTTTGTGTGCATTTTAGCTTTACTTGGAGCATGACTTTGTGGCATGTCTCCCGTCCCTTGTGACACTTCATTTGGTTATTGGTTCCGGTACCGGGTTTCTCTTCAGCTTTTATGCTACTATGAAGATGGTTTGTTGATCGATGGGTTGATCGGTCGCTTCTGACCAGGGGTTTTCCCTTCAGCTTTTATGCTACTATGAAGATGGCTTGATGGGTTGATTGATTGATTGGTCGGTTCTGACCGGGGTTCTATTCGGTGGTTATACTGCTACTGTTGATTGGTTGATCGGTTGAAGCTGCGCAGCGATTGTTCTATCAGTTTGGTGAAGCCTTGGCTAAGTATCCTTTGTTACGTGTTTATTTCAGTCTTATGTGCTGCATGATGAGTTAGTCGTTATTTCCAACTGGTATGGGACAGTTGGCGATAGGGAGCTTTCTCATTTGTTGTTACGTGATTTACTTGTTCAGTTATCGTTGATTTGCATGATATTATGCCATGTAGATGCATTTAGTAACTTACTGAGATTTTATCTCACCCCGTTTCTTGTTTCAAATTGTTTTTCCTTAACCCCCCCCCCCCAGGAAAGCAAGTGGTAGCGTTGTGAGGTCCGTTGTAGCGGGAATCTTCTGAGCAGGTTGATCGTATTTGGGATAGTTGCTCTTCGGAGCCTTTATGTATTTTATTGTGGGTTCGTAGTCGTTCAGTATGTTGTATATACGGTTGTACTTTGGGTATTTTTGTTAATAGTTGTTCTTGCTTCCGCATTTGTTTCTAGTCTCCGAGTTATATCTCGTTGAGGTGTTGTTTGATGGTATTGGTTTATAGTTGAATTCACGCGCCCGGTTTGGTATATTACATTTTGGAGATGTATATTATGTAAATTTTATATTTATGGATTTGTAAGATTTCTGGGGCGTGACAGTTGGTATCAGAGCAATGGTTTTAGATCTTGAAGGAGAATAAGAACTCTGATATTGAATAGGTTTCAATACTTGGGTGTTACAAGTTGAGTGGCCTAGAAAACTAAGTTTTCTTGAAGGATGATGTTAAGGTAGAAGTTGGTTGAGTTATGAGTCGTGATATTGACGTCGAGTGTTTCTTCTCATGTGGTATATCAAGTATAGGATTGGTGTCAATAGTGTTGGTTCCATTGGGGTTAGTTGGATTGGGAATCGAGAGTGCGAGTTTTGAAGGCTTGGACGTACCTATCTCGTAAAGTGGGAATGTCTTGTCTATGTTGGTATGTTTGTTCTCATTAAGTGATTTATGTTGATATATTCTCGAGTACGAAATTTCGTGATGGCTACTGATTGAGGTAAGGTGAATTGGTTATGTCACCTATACAGGATATTGACGAATTAAATAGTATGGCCCAGCTTTCAAGGTGTCTCGAATTTCTTGGGTGCCATCGACAGGTGGGGAATAATTCTATATTAGTGTGTTTGACTTGTTTAGGAGCATACTAAGTATATATAATGTTCAGGTTCTATATTGAAAATCTTTATTAGAAGGTTGTGCATGGAATTTAGCTTATTCTGTTGGCAATATTAATTTTGAAGTCTTGGGTATAATTTATATTGGGGGCAATATGTCGCTTGATCGATAGGGAACTTGGGTTAAATTGGGTTGTTGTGGTACAAGGTTGTAATGCTAATATTTAGATCAATATCCATATTGTATCGGTTGGGTTATAGGAGTTGAGGATTCAATGAGGATCTCTTGAGGAAAATTTTGGTCACTTTTAGTACATCTCCGTGAATGCATCGGAATGGATTAGTATGGAGAGGTGTACGATTTGTTAGGGATGATGAGTTTGTTGTAGGAGTTATGATCATTAATGGTGATAAGCGTGTTAAGTTAGAAAGGACTAAGTACATTTTGGGAGAGTAATAATTTCTCAATCTATGTTAAAGGCATTTTGAAATTTTGGTTAGATAGTGGTTCTACGGTTCTAAATCCCTTCTTGGTGGCGTTACCCGAATTGGATCAAGGGTATGTGAAGAAAGTTGAGTATCAATACTTGGGCATAATTAAGGAATGTCATGATTTGGTATTGGGTCAGTCGGAACGTTGCTAGCTAATTGGCTTATTATGATGGTAGTACTATTGAGCCTAAGTATCATTAGGTTAATAAATGTATGCGTGAAAGATTAACTTGGCTTAGCCATTGAGGATTTGAGATTTGGTGATTTCCTTAGGTATATGAGCACAGATTATTAACTAAAAATGGAGTTAGAGGAAATCCCTTGAAGATAAAATTTAGATCATTTTTGGACTATTGAGTATTCGTAATTATTTTAGGCTTTCAAGGATTGGAGTGTTATGACGGTGATATTATGGCGTAGATTTAAGTGGACATTTTGTATTAAAATTTTGGGTTTATATTACACCACTAGTTTAAGGTGCTACCTAGAGCGAGAGCACTATAATGGGAATCCTTAGAGATATAGCCTTTGGTGAATATTATGGAAAAAAATATATATATATATATAATTTCTTTAGCCTTTCATATTTTAAAAGTTAATTTAGCTCGAGATGGTAATGTTTTGAATTTCTGAGGAATAATACTAAGTATGCGATTTACAAATGGAAGTACCCTTGCGGTGTAGTTAAGGTTATGAATAAGGCGAGCTTGAGATATCTCGAGAATTATGTATGGAAATAATTTGGATTCTTCGATTTTGAGTACGGATTTTGATTAGTAATAAAGATAATGATGGAACGATTCGGTTCATGAGGTAGTGTTATCGTAAGCATCATTTAAGGTTACCTTGTAGTGGGTTAGATTGGACAATTGAGGAATTTGAGAAATGGTGGAACTATCGTATCCGTAGCAAATTGGTCTTTCGGGTAAGTCTCGTTAAAATTCGGGTCGAATTTTCTTTAAGGGGGAGTGAATGTCACGACCCGAAAACTAGGTTCTATTTTATTAGTAATAAATAATTATTATTTATTTATTTATTTATTTATTTAAATTATTATTTAATTAATGAATTATGTGTGCACTTTATGTGTTATAATAAATTATGACTAGCATTTTATTTGGGTCCTTAGTGCTAGTGTAGTATTATTTGGCCTTGGTTGTAGAAGGAAGTTGTAGAGTTGTGTAGTTAAGTGGGGGAGGGGGTCTAAGTGTAAGTGTTGAAATAATTTCCCCTACTCCCTCCCTACTCCTCCTCTTCTCCCTCACTCTTCCCCTTCTCCCTCATCATTCCCAGCTTATTTCTCTCTCTCTCTCTAGCTCAAAATGGGTAAGTTTCTCTCTACCTTCTCTCTACATTTCCATCATCTTCCTCTCATTATTTCTCATTTCTTAAATCATGAATCTTGTTTAGATCGTCGATAGGATCGTAGGAAGCCAAAAATATTCGAGTTCCGGCAACTTTGAGAAAATCCGGAGAAGTTGCTTTTCCCCCATTTTTATGCTAAAATGTTCATATCATGCTTATATAATGCTTGAGTTGTTATATTTGAAGTTTGGTTGAGTTTAGAATTTATTTGGAATTTATTTTGGGTTTTGATTAAAAATTGTGATTTTGTTGAATGTTGGGATTTAATCTTGATTTTGGTTGTTATATGAGTTCTTTTAGACCCATAAGTTGCTCTAGTACCTTAGTATGCTAGTTAGGAGTGTTGGATTTTGGTTTAGTTTTGGTTTTGGTTGAAAATGGAAGAACCCAGTTCATCCCTCCCGATTTCCGGCAGACCAGAGGGTTGGGCGACCGCCCAAAATATGGTGGGCGACCGCACATCTATCTGAAAGGTTTTGTTCTTGTTTGATGGCTTTTGTGCGACCGCACAGACTCGAGTGGGCGGCCGCACAGAACCTCTGAAGGCTTTCATTTGTTATTTTGTGTGATTGAAGTATGCGTTTTGGTCTAAGTCTTGGGTGTCCTTCTAGTCAACCTTAGTGAACATTGTAGTGCACTCTAGTGATAGAATTGGGGTCCTTGTGATTAAGTTTGTGATGTGAAATTTAGTTTTATGTTCTTTCATAATTTTGGGCTTATTTGGGTTTTAGAGGCACATGAATTGAGTTTTCTTGTCTTTAAATGTTAGGATAGAAGTATATATAGGTACTCCTAAGTTTTGGAACGAAATGAGTGAAATTCGGAGCTAAAACAGGGATTTTTCTTAATGTCCGGCCGAACACTTTATAAAAATTGTCCGTTTACGTTTAGTCTTCCGGAGACCATAACTTCTTCGTCCGGACTCCGTTTTGGACGTGTAAACTATCGTTGGAAAGATCTTTTCGAGTACTACGCAATGGTTATATTGGCCGCATGGTTCCAGATCAGAATGGTTGTATCATTGTTGAAGTTTAAGATCAAGGTGTAGTCTCGGTCTAGGTTCCATAGTACTATTCTAGTTGACTTAGTTAGGCACCGTGGAACACTTTAGTAATTAAAATTAGTTCCTTTGTGAACAATGGTGTTATGTAATTTTATCAAGTATTGTTTGGGAATGTTTTGGCATCTTATGATGTATTCGTGATTGTTCCAATCGAATGGATTTTCGAGTAAGACTTGGTCTAGGTTTTAGGAGATGTCCTATAGTACCTAGAGGGTTGTTATTAGACACTAAAGTGTAGGGTTTAGTCCGGTCGTGATCATGTTCTAATAAGGGTAACCTTTTGGATTCGTTTGGGGTGTTTAGAATTGGTTCGTTATGGACGGAGGTAAAGCGTGAATTGGCAATTGGGTACTTACGGTCTGATTAACCTTAAGGTGTATTTATTCTGATTTCCTACTTTGGAATTCCAGGTGTGATGAGATGGTTGAGTTCGTAGTCCTAATATATCTTTATGAGTAAATGTTTAGGGTCATTTTGGTAATAGTCATTGTGCCATTTGTGAGCGACCGTTTGGGTTGTGCTCTTTATGATTAACTTGTGGGTATCATATTTAGGATGTATTTGGTACGTGTCTTATCTTGGAATCATTATGCTTTAATGGTCAATGTTGTTGGACTCTTTTATGAGAAACTCCTTGTGTTTATTGTTGTTGAACTCTTCTTGAGTAATCGTTTGCATCTTTTATGGTGATCAATTGGTATGGTTCCCTACTTTGGAATCCTTAGTTGTTTATTTGAGCTAGTATTTTATTACTTAGCCCTTACTTGAAAGTCCCAGCTGGTATTTTGTGTGTGTTTGGGCGATGCGAAACATTATGATGGCACAGCCAAGTCCATTGTGATGTTGACTATTGTTTTGCCCCATTATTACCCTCCTCCAGATTGGCCTTGGGTGTGAGAAGAGCTAGCTCCTTTGTGTGCATTTTAGCTTTACTTGGAGCATGACTTTGTGGCATGTCTCCCGTCCCTTGTGACACTTCATTTGGTTATTGGTTCCGGTACCGGGTTTCTCTTCAGCTTTTATGCTACTATGAAGATGGTTTGTTGATCGATGGGTTGATCGGTCGCTTCTGACCGGGGGTTTTCCCTTCAGCTTTTATGCTACTATGAAGATGGCTTGATGGGTTGATTGATTGATTGGTCGGTTCTGACCGGGGTTCTATTCGGTGGTTATACTGCTACTGTTGATTGGTTGATCGGTTGAAGCTGCGCAGCGATTGTTCTATCAGTTTGGTGAAGCCTTGGCTAAGTATCCTTTGTTACGTGTTTATTTCAGTCTTATGTGCTGCATGATGAGTTAGTCGTTATTTCCAACTGGTATGGGACAGTTGGCGATAGGGAGCTTTCTCATTTGTTGTTACGTGATTTACTTGTTCAGTTATCGTTGATTTGCATGATATTATGCCATGTAGATGCATTTAGTAACTTACTGAGATTTTATCTCACCCCGTTTCTTGTTTCAAATTGTTTTTCCTTAACCCCCCCCCAGGAAAGCAAGTGGTAGCGTTGTGAGGTCCGTTGTAGCGGGAATCTTCTGAGCAGGTTGATCGTATTTGGGATAGTTGCTCTTCGGAGCCTTTATGTATTTTATTGTGGGTTCGTAGTCGTTCAGTGTGTTGTATATACGGTTGTACTTTGGGTATTTTTGTTAATAGTTGTTCTTGCTTCCGCATTTGTTTCTAGTCTCCGAGTTATATCTCGTTGAGGTGTTGTTTGATGGTATTGGTTTATAGTTGAATTCACGCGCCCGGTTTGGTATATTACATTTTGGAGATGTATATTATGTAAATTTTATATTTATGGATTTGTAAGATTTCCGGGGCGTGACAGCTGTCTTGTGTTGATCCTCTTCGGACATGAGAATCTGATTGTAACCGGCAAAACCGTCCACAAATGAGCGGACTTCATAGTTGGTAGTTGAATCGACGAGCATCTCGATGTTTGGTAGTGGAAAATCATCTTTCGGAGAAGCTTTATTCAAATCCCGGAAGTCCACAGAAACTCGAACTTTGCCATTTGCCTTTCTGACTGTCACAATGTTGGCTAGCCAAGTCGGATACTCAATGACTTTGATGAAACCCACACTGAGGAGCTTTTCAATCTCTTCTTTGACTTATAGAGACCATTCTGGCTTGATCTTTCTGAGCTTCTACTTTACTGGCTTGGCGTCCTCTCTGATCGGAATTCTGTGCTCCGCGACCTTTCTGTCCAAACCCGGCATGTCTTTGTACGACCATGCGAATACATCCACAAATTCTCTGAGCAGTGCAGTCAATCTGTCTTTTTCTTCCCCCTTGAAGAAGCTGCCAATCTTTGTTTCCTTCGGCTATTCGTCGGTACCCAGATTAACAACATGCAATTCCTCATCAGCCCCTGGACCATTTTCACCACGACAACGAACCTGTTGAGCTAGTTCATTTAGGTATGTTATGTTTTCGTGGTCTATTTCATTATAATTTGAATCGTTATTAACTTGTTCATTAAGTTCGTTATTAGTTAATTCATCATTTATGATGTTTGCAATCTCGGGGTACTCAAAAATATCAAATTTTTCATTAGCAAAGAAAGGAAACACACGCTCGGCTATTGCCTCCATATCCTCTTGGGTGAGGGCATTGGAAACACTCTCGGACTCGAAAGTAAGTGTGAGCCGTTCTTCCTTTGTTGCTGTACGGGGTATGCAACCCATTTCTTGGATCAAGAAATCCTCGGATACTACGGGCCCCTTCGTTGAATACCAGTTGTTGATTGGCTCGGAGCTTGGCGGGATCTCACTGATGGTGTCGTAGATGGCATTGACTTGACAATCATCCATGATGGCAAATTCTTCGAACATGGAGGCTAGATCGGATAGTTCTTCCCACACGGTAATCTCTACCTCGGACTCTATAGTCACTTTTTTGCCCCACCACTCTCGGGGTGACATTGGAGTAGGCTCCCTTTCTTGTGTCGGTATTTCACAATCAGTGAAGATCTCGAGACCGGGTTTTCTGACGCCCTTATCGTTAACCTATGGTTTGGGAAAGATCATGTACGGAACATCTTCCCCTTGGCAAACAAAGTAACCGTTTAGTGTGTTGCGGTAAGGCCTCAAGTCAGGGATTTCATATTGTCGACCTTCTTTGCGAGATTGGGTCTTTTGATTCTTGATTGCTTGCTCGTATTTCAAGTCATCTTCGGTAGGCTCGTATCCCAGACCAAACTTGTTCTTGACAAAAGGGACTTCTACGGGGTGCAATATCCCTTGTTGATGTTTCCCTAGGCCTAGACCAGGAAAGTGATTCATGTTCCTCATCATGCGGAGGATTTTAGGATTGCCGAGGGTCCATTGTCTGTTTCCCCCTTCTTTGTCGATGGTGTTGACGCCGGAGAGAGTGGCATCTTATATCCCGTGTTGGACTTGGTGAACGGGTTGTCCTCCATTTCTGTGGATGGTGACATTTTTGGCCATGATGGTGACTATCTCGTCCCCATTTCTGATCTTGACACACTGATGGAGAGTGGAAGGTACCGCATTGGAACTGTGGATCCAAGGTCGACCCAGAAATAAGTTGAATGAAGCAGGGACATCAAGTACTTGGAATGGGACGGACATGATCATGCTTCCAAATTCGATATCAACTTCTAACATTCCCATGACTGTACGGGCAGTGTTGTCGTACCCTCTAATAACTTGTGCGGAGGGTTGTAAATCAGAGTTTTTGAGCCCCAGTATGCCCATGACTCGGCTCGGCATTAAGTTGAGTGCAGAACCACCATCTACTAGAACCCTTGAGAAGGGTCTCCCCCTTGCCCTTACTTTGAGGTAGATGACTTCATTGTGTTCGGACCCAAATGGCGGGAGGTCCATGTCGGCAAAAGTGATGACATTGTCGAAGTGAATGTGACCTATCATTGCTGTGAGGTCCTCAGGTGTCGTGTCGGGAGAGACTGATGTGTCATCCAAGTTCTTGATGATGAGGTCTCGGTGTCTCTTTGATGATGCAATAAGGTCCTAGATGGATATGTTGGCTTGCGTCTTCTTGAGTTGTGTTAACAAAGGATCTTCGGGTATGTCGCGTGCTTGCGATCTTTGAGAAGAGGTGTTGGTTGTTGCGGTATTGGGAGGGATTGCGCTCGTTGTTACTCGGCCACTACGAGTGAGCACGTTCATGGTCCCTTGTAGCTTCTTCTTCCTATTCTCTAAGACTTCCCTCATAATCTCATCATAAGTCACAACATAACAAGAATTATCAAGTTTATTCATATCATCGGAGCCCTCATTCACAATTGGGATCGAATGAGTGGTTCCTTTAAACTCTCCTACCTCTATTACATTGACACCACCCTCATTAGGGATTATGAATTCCTTCTTGTCTATGAGGTCTTGGATGGTGTTGCGGATGGAGAAACAATCCTCGGTGAGGTGGCCGGTGCATTGATGATAGTCACACCATTTGTGGTGGCATGATTGGGACGGAGTGGTTGTGGTTGCTTGTACCCTTGAAGAGGAGTGATGTCCCTTGGCCTTTAGAGATTCATAGGCCTCGGTGAAGGTCATGCCATTGAGAGGAGTGTGTAGACGTGGTCGTTTTGGAACCGCTTGCCTTGTGGTGGAGGGACCTTCTTGTAATTCCCCTTGTCGGTAGTAACGGCATTGACATAAGCCTCTTTGTTTGAACTAGAGGCGGCCTTGTATCGGTAAGTAGGAGTGGCCTTTTTAATCTCCTTGAGCAAGTCATCCATGCGTACCCCCGCCTCATACATTTGGGAGAAGTCGGAGTAGCAAGCCCCACTTAGGTGGGTGCGGAGATCAATCTTGAGACACTTGAGAAAGATGTCCATTTGATCTTTTGTGTTTGGCCTCTCAACAATTTCAAAGAGTTTGTCGTTCCATCTCCTTGTGAAGTCAATGAAGGACTCGTTGTCTCTTTGAGTGGTGTTCTCGAGCTCTTTCCTTGTGGGCCGATGAGTGGTGTTGCCTTGATATTGATTTTTGAAGGCAAGCATAGCGGCATCCCAATCAAGACGAACAGTGAGCGGGAGAGTTGCATACCAATCCTTTGCCGCCCCCTCGAGAGTGAGAGGAAAGCATTGAGCCATAACTTTTGGGGAGACCTTCTTTGGAACCATAGCCCAAATGTAAGTCTCGATGTGAGCCATCGGGCATGAGTTGCCCTTAAACTTGCTAATGTCGGGCATCTTGAATTTTTCGGGGAGAGCGGCCATCGTGCTCATGAGGATGGATGACTGATAAAGGCTTGTGTTGGAGCCTTTTCCCATGTTGAGGCCGTCGAATTTCTGATCAATGTAGGCCATGATGGAATCGACCATTTTGGGGTCGTTGTTGTCGGTGCTTGGTTTCGCCACTTTTTTGGTACGGGCACTGACATACGGTCTTTCAAACAAACCCTTGGTCCACTCGGATTCCTCATTGTCATTAACCCCCTTGTTCTTGGAGAGCTTGAGGAGCTTGGCTTTCAGTTGATCAACCTCGGCCTCGTGGGCCTCCCTTTGATTGTCGACATGAGCTTGCCACAAGGCTTCTTTGGTTTGAGCCTCTTGGTTAAGGGTAGAGACTTGTTGTTGGAGTGTTTGAACCATGGCAGAAAGTTGCTCGAGAGTCATGGCGTTGTTGGTGCTGGAGTCGCCGGCCATTGATGATGTAGAAGTTGTTGGAGTGATCGGTTCACGGACAAGCCTGTTGGATGAATCTCTGTAGATGCGGAGAGTAACAATCGGACCTATAATTGGAGAAGTAGCCCTTGTCAGTCTCGGTTCACACTTTCGGTCCATGAAGAGGTTGAGAACACACAGTTGGGCACACGACTCGAACCACATAAGAAAAAAGACTCATTTTTTTTTTTTATAAGTCGGAGGGAATGGGTCCCTTTTGGGGTTTCTAAGAAGATAATGGAATCGTCACACTAGTATATAGACCATCTCGCGGTCCCATATACTCATCGGATTCCATCGCGTTTGTGAGTCCTACATGTGTCGGGATTAAACTAAATTAATGTAGTAAAGCATACATGCGGGGACGGATTTTTTTTATTTTCGTCCAAAATAACCACTTTTGGGGACAGATTTTTATTGCGTCCATTTCAACAAGTTGGCATGTATGATTTGAAAATATTAGTTTAGGGAAATCTCGGTACATGGAAACCGACTTGGTCACGGAGTGTTAGACCCTAACTAGAATTGTGTGGTTGGTGCTCGGCTAAAGAGAGGCTTAAAGGTCACCCCCGGCATGTAGTCATGAACTACGCCACGGGCTGAGGTTTACCGCTTCAAAAGAGCCAAGGTCGAGTGGAGCTTGAAACTTTCTAGGACGGGCCTCGACGGGTTTGGGGTTGGACTTGTGCGACTCGATAGTGAGCAATTTATAGGAGTAATGTGCATGTAGTGTGAGGTCTATCACGTGACAAAAATTTTTATTTTTTTTTTGAAAAGAAAAGATAAAAAGAAAACACATAAGCACGTAAATTACAACTCCCGAATCACCCGTGTGACCGGTAAATAAAACACAAAATTAAACAGTCCAAGGGTTCAATTCTGTTCTGATGCAGGCAATTGTGCCCACACCCCACTGTTCTGTTCAGTCACTGAAACCTGTTCTTGCCCTGGAAATTGGCCCAGAAGCGCGCGCCTCGGGCTAGTGTTGTGGGAAGCGCGCGCCTGGCGCATTGTATCTGGGAGGCGCCCGCTTCTGGGCTCACCTGTCAGATTATCAGAAACTTATAGACTCAGGGGATTGCCCTGGTCCTGATTGTGTGATGGAACCCCTGCAATGTTTGTTAGCACGAAATAATAGGAAGAATAGGAAGAACACATAGAAGGCGGGCGATTCTGGAACTTGACGCGGGACGCGCGCGCTTTGGACCATGAAGGTCCGAGGCGCGCGCTTTCCATGTCAATTTCCAGAATGCCCAGAAAAGTGAATTATGAACAGAAACACAAGTTTAACTCTCAAGCAGTTCCCAGCAGAGTCGCCACTGTAGATACCCCGGGGCGGGGCCACGGCTTGGCTAGAGCGCGTGAGTTACCCTAGGATGTCTAATTGTGTTTTAGAGTCGCCACCCACGTTTTTGAGGAACGTAAGAAAACCTAATGTTTATGAGCCTAAGTTTGATTTACGAAAACAGAGATTCTTTGGGATGAGGGGTTCGGGGGTTAGGTTACGAAATAGGAAGTACTTAAACACCCATTTCGCCCGAGCAACGTCGGTCTTGTTTGTTCATAGTTCACTTTTAAATATAAATGCGTTCTTCCTATTAAAATGATGATAAAAAGGGGGGTTTTAGAGTTAAAATGTAGGGAGATGACTCCTAGGCCAATTCAATGTAATGAAAGGACCGTTGGTGTCATGTCCCAAATGGTTTTGGGTGATTGCACATTTGATTGAAAAAGAAGAAGAAGAAGAAGAAGAAGTGAGAAATGCTTAAGACATTTACCTATAGTATCCTTCAAAGAGAACCTCTTGTAAAGCCTTGAAGAAGAGGTTGAACACCTAGTTGAAGAAATCCCAAGGAAAAGTCTAGGAAAGAAGTGAGTAGAAAGTCTAAAAGTAATGATGTCCAAGGTCCTCCTCCAATGATGGATTGGAGGGGTTTTTATAGTTGAAAAATGACTGTTTTTGGAGCCAAACGGAGTCTCCAAGAAATCTTTCCCGGGCAAAATCATCCCACCTAGGCGGCGGAAGGCGCGCGCGTCTGGCCTCAAGGAACGGAGGCGCGCGACTCTGAGAAGAAATTTTTGACAGAATGGACTAGAAAGTTATAACTGTTATTCAGTTTAGTGCCGGGACTTAACGGAGTCCGTCTGGAACTTAACCAAAGTAACAGAAACTAACAGAAAACACTTAGAAGAGGGAGAAACACAAAACCAAGTGTGCAATCGGGGTGAGCGGTCCAAGGCGGGGTGTCTACACCAACAAACAACACCTCAACAAGCTTTTAGCTCGGATACAACTTTACACATGCGAAAGAATGAACGACTAGTAATATATACACACGGCTGTGCTAAATTCCACCATCCAAATACAAGTACCATAGTTCTACCCAAAAGACAACAGTATTTACATAACACTGTACAACCACAGCCTTGCCAAAAGCAAAATACTTAACACTGTAAATAGCTACCCCAAAAGACAACTACCTGAAGCTCCACACCGACCTAAGAACTCAACGATGTGCTTCCCCGGCCTCACTGCGATCTAAGGAAAACAACAATGAAATAAACGGGGTAAGATAAATCTCAGTAAGTTACTATAAATGCAACAATATGGCATGTGAAAATGCAACATATAACTATATACCAACATCATCATCATATACACCACCATCTTATAAACATATAGAAGGGTGCATAAAGTAAACACATAAGTGCGGTAACGTAACACTTAGAAGGATACTAAGCCAAGGTTCAATCCAAAAGGATATAATAATCTGAGCAGCATCAACAGCTGAAGAAGAGGTTCCGGAACCAAACAACAACAGTAACAACAGGGGGGAAATGACACAAAGTCATAACCCAAACGTGTAACTAAAACTCACTCAATGGGAGCTAGCTAAAACCCAACTATGGCCAAGTAGAAGGGTAAACTGGGAAACCAGTGGGAACATTATAATGAACTTGGCTCGGGAGCCATTATAATCTCCTACCACTGCCCGACATAACCATTTAGTACCAGCTGGACCTTTAAAAGAAAGCACAGTAATAAATACTTGCTTAAACAACCAGTATATGATTCCAAAGTAGGGAACTATACCAAACACATCATAATAGATGATAAACATGAATTGCTCATAAATAGCACGACGACCAAGAACCCTTAAACCATTCCTTTTAACTTAGGATTCCAAAGTAAGGAACCCTAACAAATACATCATATTCCTCACAACATATAACCATACACAAATACCAATCAACCATATGGCACATAAAGTGTCCATCATAACACAATCAATCTAAATTAGAGTCCATAAGTATTACACCCCAAATAAGTAGTAGGGTAGGTCATATTGTACCTAGTCACAATTATACACCTCGCGTATATTTTCGCAATTAATAGTCGAATACATTTTACGCCACATAGTGTGTTCCATAACTATTTTCGTCAACTTTAATCGTATTAATCATAATTTTATTAAATTATAATTTTACATTTACTAGTCCCTATTTTTCTTAGGAACTCATTTATGGGACGGAATACTTTTATTACACCTTATATAGCTTCGTTGAGTATTTTACTCATTTTGGATGGTAATTATTATTTATAGTACTGCTACTTCATCGTCTCAAAATTACTATCATAGTTCCCTTTTTATTATTTGGGTCAATTTAATTAATTAAAATGTGTATTGAATCACATATTAACTGTAACGACCCAAACATTCCATGTCGCGACCCCGGAACCCCGCGGGCCCGAGACCGCGAGCTGGACGTCGACTTAAAACCAAAACTATGAAATACCGAAGTTAAAAATTCCATTTGATACCAAAAGGTGATGATCCAAAGTTTTACAAGACCAAGTGTGATAAAAACCAATTACCACTATAATAAACTTCCACAAGTTTATGCCCAACAAAATACAATTATACAATTCTTAGTGACGTCATTGTTTGGTACAACTACCCCAAAATGGTTACACATTTACATAATGCAAACCAACCTATATCAACCTTCCCCAAAAGAATGGATCCACACTCGACGTCCTCTTTCTCGTGATCAGCGAGACTAGTCCTTAGCACCTGGAGGGTGGTTAAGGAAAAACAAAGATAAAAGAAAGGGGTGAGATAAATCTCAATAAGTTACTAATGCAACTACATGACATGCTATGATGCAATATACAAGAAGCAATAATAAATATCACATAGCACATAGCATTTATCACATAACAGATAGCAGCGGAAATAAACACATAACAAAGGATATAGCCAAGGTTTTCCAAAACCGGAACATCCAAATAAAGGATCGCTGCGCAGCTTCAATAATCAACAAATCATCATCTTCATAATAGCATGAAAGCCGAAGAGAAACCCCGGTACCGGAACCAATAACCAAATGAAGTGTCACAAGGGACGGGAGACATGCCACAAAGTCATGCTCCAAGCAAAGCTAAAATGCACACAAAGGAGCTAGCTCTTCTCACATCCAAGGCCAATCTGGAGGAGGGTAATAATGGGGCAAAACAATGGTCAACACCACAATGGACTTGGCCGTGCCATCATAATGTTTCGCATCGCCCAAACACACACAAAATACCAGTTGGGCTTTCACGTAAAGGCTAAGTAATAAAATACTAGCACGATAAACAACAAAGGATTCCAAAGTAGGGAATCATGCCAAATAATCACCAAGAAGGTGAAATGAACCAACAATACACAATAAGGGTGCTCCAAAATCCCAATTAACAATTAATGAATTTCAAACACAAACTTGATCACAAAGGATCCAATTCTATCACTAAAGTGTACTACAATGTTCACTAAGGTCAACTAGAAGGACACCCAAGACTTAGACCAAAACGCATTCTTCAATCACACAAACAAACAAAATGAAAACTTTCAGAGGACTGTGCGGCCGCCCAAACGGGACTGTGCGGCCGCCCAACAAGGCCCTCAACCAAGCACAAAAGCTTTCAGAAAGATGCGCGGTCGCCCATACGAATTTGGGCGGTCGCCCAATGCTCTGGAATTGCCAGAAATCGGGAAGAACAACATGGGTTCTTCCATTTTCAAACCCAAAACACATTTCACCCAAAATCCGACCTTCCAACTAGTATACTAATGTACCAACACAACTAATAAGTCTAAAAGACTCATACAACAACATTTAACAACCCAAAATCAAGAATCAAACCCAACATTCATCAATCCACCATTTTTACCCAAAACTCAAATAAATTCCAAATAAATTCTAAACTCATCCAAACTTCAAATATAACACATCAAACATCATATAAACATGATATGAACATTTTAGCATCAAAATGGGGGAAAAGTAACTTACTTGATAAATCTCAAAGTTGACGGAATTCAATTCTTTTTGATTCTACGCGATCCTAAAGACGATCTAAACAATGTTCACGTTTTAAGAAATGAATAATAATGAGAGGGAGAAGGAGTAAATGAAGAGAGAAGGAGGGGAAAGAAAACTTACCCACAAGGAGGAGAGAGGAAGAGAGTGGCTGGGAATGGGAAGGAGAGGTGAGAGTGAGGGAGAAGGTGAGGGAGGTGAGGGGGAAATAGGGAAATTGTTCAAAAACTTACACTTAGGCCCCCTCTCTCACACTACACACAATACTACACTCCCTACTAACAATTAAGACTCAACATTTCTACACTAGCACAAATGACCCAAATAGAATGCTAGGCATAATTATTATAACACATTAATTGCACACATGATTATTTAAATAAATAATAATTTAAATAAATAAACAAGCAAGCAAATAATTAAATAATAATCAATTAATTACTAATAAAATAGAGCCTAGATTTCGGGTCGTGACATTCACTCCCCGTTAAAGAAAATTCGACCCGAATTTTAACGAGACTTACCTTAAACAAAAAGCCACGGAAATTTCCTCTCGATCTCATCTCGGAGCTCCCACGTCGACTCCTCGATATTATGATTCCTCCAAAGAACTCGAACCAACGCAATGCTTTTTCTCCTCAACTCTTGGAATTTAGAATCTAAGATCCGAACCGGTCGTTCCTCATAAGACATATCGGGCTCAATATCCTCCGGTACACTCGGTAACACGTGAGATGGATCATGAACATACTTCCGAAGCATAGAAACGTGAAAGACGTTGTGCAACCGGTCCAAAGACGGCGGTAACGCAAGACGATACGCTAGAAGTCCAACCTTTCCCAAAATCTCAAACGGACCAATAAACCTTGGAGCCAATTTGCCTTTCTTCCCAAATCTACGAATACCCACCTTTGGAGATACCTTCAAGAACACCAAATCACCAATCGGAAAACTAAGATCTCGCCTTCGGTTGTCTGGGTAGCTCTTATGTCGACTCTGGGCTGTCTTCAATCTATCCCGGATTACTCTTGTTGGTGTTGGTGCCCTAGGCACGTTTGTTAAACGTTGTATAAGTTATCATTTTATTCATAATAATAAAGAGATAATAAGATTATTATTATGGCTCGTGTTTGCTTATAATAATCTCCGTCCCTAGAGCTTCTTAAGCACTAGTATAAAGGCTAAATGATCATGGGATGATCATCTTAGATTTATGGGTACTTGTTTGGAACAAGGTACTGGACATGACCCGCGGTATGAGATTTATGTCATGGTCGATGTCATATATAAATCTCATATTAGTTATGTCATTTGAATCCTTAGACATGAAGTTATTATAGTCTTCCACTTGATGAACATTATGTTTGACATATTCAAACGCTGCCTTAACACGGTAGTTATAAAGGGTATGATTGGCATGATTGGATTCACGTAGGGAAGAATAATAAGCCAAATGGATTTGTCCCTCTTCGGAGAGATGTCAAGCTTGGGCCCCTCGAAGGAATGATGTTGGTGAATTGTTTGGCCAAACTCAAATGGATTGATTGGATCAATGTCATTTGGATTATCAACATATTCGGGATCGAGAAAAGTATTGAACAATACAAGTTGACTTGTTGACCATGACTTGTGTTCAATGACATCGTGGACAAAGGGATTATGACATGTTCTAAAAGGAATGCGAACTTGTATCTAGTTACACTATTTGGGTAGGTATGACGGTTTGCTAGAACCTAATCATATCTTATGGGTTCATGTTTGAACCCATTGCCAACTTAGTGTAATCCTAGAGGGTCACACACAAATAGAACGAATCGGAAAGGACTAAATGGGAATTATGGAAAAATATCAGTGTTTTGGCTCTGGCACAGTCGTGCGCCTTAAAATGGCACGGTCGTGCCATAAATCCAAACCAAGGCAAACCTGTCGACATGATTGGCACGACCGTGCCAAATTACCAAGCACGACCGTGCCGAAAATGGGCGGCTTGGGAATTCGCGCGGACTAGATGGCACGACCGTGCCAGATTGTAGGGCACGACCGTGCCAGTCAAGTCGGCCAGAATTCTTTGTTGCCTAATTTGGTAACGGGATTTAGGTTTCCTAAGTCCTTAAGGGTTAAGGATTAGGACTTATTTAAGGATCCTTTTTACAGCCATTAGACATGTTGTTGTGAGTGCCTCCATAAGGTTTTGAGAGGTTATTTTCTTGTTCTAAGATCCCTAAAGTGAAGAACAAGAATATTCATAATTCCATATAGTTCTTACAATTGTGAAAGCGTGTTTCATAATTTGGTCTAGCAACCAAGATCAAGTGTTCTTGATATTCGTTCGTGGTGTGGATACCGCTAGAGGGTGAAACTTATCATCTTCATAGTTCGTGATTCTTGCTTTGTTCATGATCAAGATTTCAAGCCTCCATCGAATTCAAGGTTGCAAAATCAAAGGCATCAAGGGTTAGTATTCTAGTATTCATTATGTTGTATTTGACTTAATCATATGAATGGATCTATGGGCTTTGGGTTTCATAAAATTTAAATGCTTAATTCCGCAGCGCATGTTACTACGAAACCCAACAACTCTGACTTTCTCAACGAATCCCAAAGCAAATCAATACCCAAAACTTTCGCTTCACCAACCTCATCCCAACAAATAGGCGATCTACTTTCCTTCCATACAAGGCCTCAAACGGTGCCATCTCGATACTAGCCTGATAACTGTTGTTGTAAGAGAATTCCACTAACGGTAGGTGCGAATCCCAAGAATCGGAAAAGTCTATCGCACAAGCTCGCAACATATCCTCCAAAATCTGAATAGTCCTCTCGGATTGACCGTCGGTCTGGGGATGAAAAGCTGTACTGAATCGCAAATCTGTACCCAAAGCTTCCTGAAACGCCTTCCAGAATCTAGAAGTAAACCTCAGGTCTCGATCTGACACAATGCTAACCGGAACCCCATGTAATCTAACAATCTCATCAATATAAAGGGTCGCAAGCTTCTCAATCGAATACCTGATGTCAATAGGCAAGAAATGGGCACTCTTGGTTAATCTATCCACTATTACCCAAACACTGTCATACTTCCTACGGGTACGAGGCAGTCCCGTAACGAAATCCATAGTCACATGCTCCCATTTCCACTCGGGGATCTCTAACGGCTGAAGTAGTCCCGCGGGTCTCTGATGCTCGGCTTTGACCTGCTGACAAGTTAAACACTTCGATACATACTCGGCTATTTCCCTCTTCATATTAATCCACCAAAATTGTTGCTTCAAATCCTGATACATCTTCGTACTACCCGGATGAATAGTATACCTCGATTTATGACCCTCATCAAGAACTCTCTGTTTAATTCCATCAACATCCGGAACACACAAACGACCACGGAAAGTCAAAACTCCACTCGAACTCAATGAAAAATCCTCGAAGTTCTTTTCCTTCAATTTACCCATTACCTTCACTAACTCGGGATCTTCTTTCTGAGCTTCCTTTATTCTTTGATTTAGGGTCGGAGACACCCTAATATTCGCAAAAATAGCCCCATGTCTCGATTCACGAGGAGACCAATCTCGAACATCCTCAAGCATTTTCCATTCACAAACCATCATCGAAGCCACATAAGATTTCCTACTAATCGCATCGGCCACCACATTCGCCTTCCCCAGATGATAAGAAATCGTACAATCATAATCCTTCAATAATTCCATCCATCGGCGCTGTCGGTTGTTCAATTCCTTCTGAGAGAAAAGGTACTTCAAACTCTTGTGATCGGTAAAAATTTCGAACTTCGCTCCATAAAGATAGTGCTTCCATTTGTGCAACGCAAAGACAATAGCCGCTAACTCCATATCATGAGTCGTGTAATTCTGTTCACTAGGGGTCAACTTCCTCGAAGCATAAGCAATTACTTTCCCATTCTGCATCAACACACAACCCAAACCCTCTTTCGAAGCATCACTATAAATCACTAGGCCATCGCTCCCATTAGGCAAAGTCAAAATCGGTGCGGTAGTCAACCTCTTCTTCAATTCCTCAAAACTCTTGTCACATTTCTCGGTCCACACAAACGGAACATTCTTCCGGGTCAACTGAGTCATCGGAGTAGCAATCCTCGAAAATCCCTCGATAAATCTTCGGTAATAACCGGCTAAACCAAGAAAGCTTCTAATCTCTGTCACTGATTCGGGTCTCTTCCAATCCACTATAGCCTCTATCTTTGAAGGATCCACAGAAATCCCATCTTTAGAAATCACATGACCCAGAAATGACACCTTCTCGAGCCAAAATTCGCATTTACTGAACTTCGCAAATAATTTCTCCCTCGCAAGAACGGATAAAACTGTCCTCAAGTGCTGCTCGTGCTCCTCTCGAGATTTCGAATAAACAAGAATGTCGTCGATGAAGACTACCACGAACGAATCAAGATAGGGGTGGAAAACTCGGTTCATCAAATCCATAAATACGGCCGGCGCGTTAGTCAACCCAAACGGCATAACCAAGAACTCATAATGACCATACCGAGTGCGAAAAGCAGTCTTCGAAATATCCTCCGATCGGACCTTCAACTGATGGTGCCCACTCCTCAAAACAAGCTTGGAAAACACAACGGACCCTTGAAGCTGATCAAATAAATCATCGATGTGCGGTAGAGGATACTTATTCTTCACCGTAACCTGATTCAACTTCCGGTAATCTATACACAATCTCAAGGAACCGTCTTTCTTCCGCACAAATAAAACTGGTGCTCCCCACGGGGAAACACTAGGGCGAATAAACCCTCGATCAAGCAACTCTTGCAACTGAACCTTTAATTCTTTTAACTCTGCGGGAGCTAACCTATAAGGTGCTTTCGAAATTGGAGCCGTACCCGGCAAAAGATTTATACAAAACTCAATCTCACGATCGGGAGGCATATCATACTCGGTAGAGAAAACATCAGGAAATTCCCGGACTACCCGAACACTATCTAAACTAGGGGATTCTTTCCTAGTATCAAGAACACTAGCCAAATACCCCTCACAACCACTATGCAATAATTTTCTCGCTTTCATAAAAGAAATTAAGCGAACCTTTCTACTCAGAGGACAAGCCTCAAACACAAATTTAGGCACATCGGGAATAGAAAAAGTAACAGTTTTCTTACGGCAATCAACGGAAGCATGAAACTTGCTCAACCAATCCATACCCAATATGACATCAAAGTCTTGGATAGGAAGAACCACCAAATCCACACAAAGGACTTGACCACAAATAACCACATCACAAGCACGAAAGACTCGATCAGAAATCAAGCATTCTCCTATAGGGGTCGACACCTCTAGCACGTACGGTAAAGACTCGAATGCAGCATTTAACATGGAAGCAAATTGCACAGAAATGTATGAATGAGATGATCCTGGATCTACTAACGCTCGTGCGCTCACATTAGACACAGAAACAATACCTCCAATAACGGATGGATCATCGGTAGCTTGTTGTTGATTCATGGCAAATACCCTTCCTTGGACTTTGGGCTTCCCAGCGGCATCCCTTTTCTGACCCTGATTATTACCAACTCCTGACCCGGATGCTTGTACTCTACCTCTCGGGCAATCTTTTACAAAGTGACCCATTTGACCACAATTGGTGCACCTTCCTTGCTTCTTCCAACAACGGTCTTCAGAATGACCTTCCTTTTGACAATACGAACAAAGCCTCCTAATTTGGCTCCCTTGGTTCCCGGAAGTGGTACCCGGGTTCCTTGGGATCGGTTGCCCTCGAAACTGAGATTGTCCCCCAAAGTTACCTCGGTTATCGGAACGGTGTTGTGGCTTGCTTTGCCCTCCCGGCTTGCTCGGGTTAGCTACCTCAGTCTTCCTTTTATGCTCCCCAATGTCTTGCTCTATTAAGTAGGCTCGGTCCACCGCATCTTGGAAAGTCACAATCCGTTGAGCAATCAGTTGAGTACGTATGGAGGTCTTCAATCCCCGAATAAATCTCATAGCTTTTTGTTCCTCGGTCCTCACCAAATAGTCGCAATACCGGGCTAATTCTATGAACTTAGCCGAGTATTGTGCTAAAGACAACACACCTTGCTCCAGGTTGAGTAGCTCGATCTCCTTTCGGTTTTGATCAACAACCGGAATGAAATGCTCCTTGAATTTGCGCACAAACAACTCCCACGCATACACCGTGTGAGTATCATCCCAAGTAGCCTTAACACCTTTCCACCAATGCTCGGCGGCTCCCACAAGTTTGTAAGCCGCGAACCGGACCTTGTCCTCATCCGAACACCCAAATACATCATAAATCTTCTCCATCGACTCAATCCACAACTCAGCTTTCCGAACATCGGGTTCCCCATCGAATTCAACCGGTTTCAACTTCAGAAATTGCTCCAATCCATAGCGGGGTGGTGCTTGTTCTACCCTCGGACCTTGATCATGTATGGCCTTCATGGCCGCCTCGAGCATGCCTTGAAACATGGCACGTGCTTCTTCCCTTGTATCATTCTGATTCTGTGCCCCACTAGTACCTCCTCTGTTTCTTCTTCCAGACATTTCGAGTAATTACCTGCATACGGCATCAACCGTTAATCACTCCGCACACTACTACCCACCTAGGTCATACTAATCCACCTAGATTTATACTTAGAGCTAATGCCATAGCTCTGATACCAACTGTCGCGACCCCGGAACCCCGTGGGCCCGAGACCGCGAGCTGGACGTCGACTTAAAACCAAAACTATGAAATACCGAAGTTAAAAATTCCATTTGATACCAAAAGGTGATGATCCAAAGTTTTACAAGACCAAGTGTGATAAAAACCAATTACCACTATAATAAACTTCCACAAGTTTATGCCCAACAAAATACAATTATACAATTCTTAGTGACGTCATTGTTTGGTACAACTACCCCAAAATGGTTACACATTTACATAATGCAAACCAACCTATATCAACCTTCCCCAAAAGAATGGATCCACACTCGACGTCCTCTTTCTCGTGATCAGCGAGACTAGTCCTTAGCACCTGGGGGGGGGTTAAGGAAAAACAAAGATAAAAGAAAGGGGGTGAGATAAATCTCAATAAGTTACTAATGCAACTACATGACATGCTATGATGCAATATACAAGAAGCAATAATAAATATCACATAGCACATAGCATTTATCACATAACAGATAGCAGCGAAAATAAACACATAACAAAGGATATAGCCAAGGTTTTCCAAACCGGAACATCCAAATAAAGGATCGCTGCGCAGCTTCAATAATCAACAAATCATCATCTTCATAATAGCATGAAAGCCGGAGAGAAACCCCGGTACCGGAACCAATAACCAAATGAAGTGTCACAAGGGACGGGAGACATGCCACAAAGTCATGCTCCAAGCAAAGCTAAAATGCACACAAAGGAGCTAGCTATTCTCACATCCAAGACCAATCTGGAGGAGGGTAATAATGGGGCAAAACAATGGTCACACCACAATGGACTTGGCCGTGCCATCATAATGTTTCGCATCGCCCAAACACACACAAAATACCAGCTGGGCTTTCACGTAAAGGCTAAGTAATAAAATACTAGCACGATAAACAACAAAGGATTCCAAAGTAGGGAATCATGCCAAATAATCACCAAGAAGGTGAAATGAACCAACAATACACAATAAGGGTGCTCCAAAATCCCAATTAACAATTAATGAATTTTAAACACAAACTTGATCACAAAGGATCCAATTCTATCACTAAAGTGTACTACAATGTTCACTAAGGTCAACTAGAAGGACACCCAAGACTTAGACCAAAATGCATTCTTCAATCACACAAACAAACAAAATGAAAACTTTCAGAGGACTGTGCGGCCGCCCAAACGGGACCGTGCGGCCGCCCAACAAGGCCCTCAACCAAGCACAAAAGCTTTCAGAAAGATGCGCGGTCGCCCATACGAATTTGGGCGGTCGCCCAATGCTCTGGAATTGCCAGAAATCGGGAAGAACAACATGGGTTCTTCCATTTTCAAACCCAAAACACATTTCACCCAAAATCCGACCTTCCAACTAGTATACTAATGTACCAACACAACTAATAAGTCTAAAAAACTCATACAACAACATTTAACAACCCAAAATCAAGAATCAAACCCAACATTCATCAATCCACCATTTTTACCCAAAACTCAAATAAATTCCAAATAAATTCTAAACTCATCCAAACTTCAAATATAACACATCAAACATCATATAAACATGATATGAACATTTTAGCATCAAAATGGGGGGAAAGTAACTTACTTGATAAATCTCAAAGTTGACGGAATTCAATTCTTTTTGATTCTACGCGATCCTAACGACGATCTAAACAATGTTCACGTTTTAAGAAATGAATAATAATGAGAGGAAGAAGGAGTAAATGAAGAGAGAAGGAGGGGAAAGAAAACTTACCCACAAGGAGGAGAGAGGAAGAGAGTGGCTGGGAATGGGAAGGAGAGGTGAGAGTGAGGGAGAAGGTGAGGGAGGTGAGGGGGAAATAGGGAAATTGTTCAAAAACTTACACTTAGGCCCCCTCTCTCACACTACACACAATACTACACTCCCTACTAACAATTAAGACTCAACATTTCTACACTAGCACAAATGACCCAAATAGAATGCTAGGCATAATTATTATAACACATTAATTGCACACATGATTATTTAAATAAATAATAATTTAAATAAATAAACAAGCAAGCAAATAATTAAATAATAATCAATTAATTACTAATAAAATAGAGCCTAGATTTCGGGTCGTGACATTCCAACATTTATAATCATAATCTATAACCAGGAAATCTCAAACGTCAACATAATTCAAATCCAACGTTAACATACAACGGCTAGTTTACTTAACCATAATTCAAAATAAAGCGGAAGCACAACTAAAATCCAAATCTTAACGGCTAATATAACCCACTAGCTCTTCAACATAAACCAAAATCAATGTCTTAAAATCCTTCATCATGTCACGGACCGCCATGCTCTGCGATCTAACCTTTTCCACTACTTATTACCTGGGGAAAAGAATATAAGAAAGGGGTGAGCGAACAATGCCCAGTAAGTTCATACGAGATCTCTCCGGGTACTAAGGAGAGATGACCGAAAGAACGGAGCCAAACAATATATTTCAACGAAAGGCTAACATCAATAAGCTTTAACTGTACCTACACAAAATACAGTTATCATATTCAAAGAATTATGGCCCTGGTACAAGTTCGTCAATTCCATAGTTTTATACATCACCTTTTCAGGGTGGTACACCTTTTCAGGGTGTTACACCTTTTCAGGGTGTCAAGAGACCTTACACCTCCTCACGGTGCTCTCTTATAAGTTCGATCATGATCATTAAGCCACTTCATCAAGCAGAATGTTTGTCTAATTCTTTTCAATCAAACTAGACTATCTTAATTAGTCCTTTTCACTTAGACTAATTCTTGCTAAGTCCTTTTCAATCAGACTAAGCTACTGTACCTGTTTCAATTAGACAGAGTAATGTTTCACATAGTATTCAAGGTACAAGAATACGTAAAGCAATTTTAATTTACTTAAGATACCCATTGAACAACACTTATCAAGGGTAAGATAATTCAAAAGACGTTATGTCAAAATCGGAGTTCAAATACTACCGGCCACTGATAGCTACACTTGAAAGAATTATGAGGATCCTACTTAAAATGATGAATCTCAAAAGACTTAGAAACGTAATCCCTTACCTTGGCTTGCGTTAGTCTTCTTAGCAATACCACGCGCACGAATCTACAATCATGCACAAAATATTCTTAGGACAAGTATTTACTATTTACTTTCCGTCTCATACTTTATTTCACTTGATTAACCTTATGAGTTCATCTTCTTAAACTCCTTTAAGATTGATATCCGTTATAGGGTTTGTACTACCCATTAATTCTTATACCCAAAATACCCTTTTAGGTTTACCAAAATACCCCTAGGGTTTCGTAGTTTCTATTACCAATTATCGTGTTTAGTATTCGATTACTCACACACAAAACACTATTCACAGCACCATAATCACTATTCACAGCACCATATTTACTATTCACAGCAACCATAATCACTATTCCCAAATCATAAACCCTAGTTCATCTTTTAGGGTTAGGGTTTCATACAATTTACTAGTTAGGATTAAGACGGAGAAATCTAACGTAGAGGGTAGGATTTTACCTTGCTCGATCCCTCTTCTCTTTCTCTTCTGCCTTCTCTTTCTTCTTCTTCCTTCCCGCAGCTTCCTCTCTCTCCTTCTCTCAGTCGCCGCCCTCTTTCTCTCTTTCCCGTTCTCTGTTTCTTTTCCTTTGTGAAATAATAATAATACTAGGGTACTAAAGAGAGAATATATATATTTTAGGGTTTCCAATTCCCTATCAAAAAGGGTTTCATATTCTTATTGGGTTTTAATTTACTTAAGCCCAGCTAAGCACAATACTTACTCCTTAATTAATTGAGTCCAAATAAATAAAAGGGTTTCTCAAAAATAAACAAAATAAGGCCAAAAAGGCCGGATATTACATTAACAAGAATGATAATTAGCACCAATATTACATATAAAGCAATAATTGACAGTCAAAGTATCATATATAGCATGTATGCACATTGCTGTAATTAAAAAGGGGAATAGTAACTTACCTACTGCGAAAATAACACCAAATGAATTAAGTTTTAATCCGATAGAAATGATCTACTCGACGACTCCCTGAGCGTCGCAGTGAAATCGGATCGTCAAACGGATGGCGGAATCGAAAGTTACAGTTGAAATTCTATTTTGTCTTTCGAACCCTCGCTTCTCTCTCGCACTATTGGCTCCTACTGATACTATGAAAAATGAAGAGAGAAGTCTTCATCCTTTTCTTTTAAGTTATAAGAAAACCATAATCCATGTGATTTTAAAGTGACCAATTAAATTCAAGCACTAAAATTAACTAAGTCAAACTTGGGTCAAATGTCGTGGCCATTACAAAATACGTATGGTATACTCCCTCCGTCCCAGCAGAGAAGTGTCACTTATTTCCTTTTTGGTCCGTCCCAACAAAAGTGTCACTACTCAAAATGGCAAACTTTTAATACTTTTATATTCAACCAACCCACTATTTAATCCCACTCATTCTCTCTTCATTTTCCATCACTCATTTTATTCAACCAACACTACTATTTACCCCACTCATTCTCTCTTTTCATTTCTACCACACATCTACTACCTTTTCTTAATCTCCGTATCCCAAAAGTTTTTGACACTTCTGCTGGGACGGAGGGAGTATATAAAAATAGGATTTGGGTGAGTAAAGAAATCAAGATTGTCCAGCCCAATTCTCGGTCAACATACAAGTTTCATTAAGTGAGGTGACAAACTTCAATTGGGTGTTCAAATAAGTCAAACTACTAGAACAAACGTAATTGGTTGAAACTTAATCAACAACAGCAAATTTTATAGCACTATCTACTAAGCCAAATTTGATTAATAAAATATACTTTCAAAAGCTCTTAGATGTCTAGTTCACTCGGCATTTTTCAGATTTGAATTTCGACTTTTCTACAAAGAGTTATAGCCATTTTTGTACAAGGTGTCAAAGCTGGCCGAAAATTACAATCTTCAATCATCTATATATTTGTGTGTGTAACATTTTCTATTTAAATGTTAAAATGACAAGGAACACAAGAATACACAATTATGTTCAATATTATATTATAGAACTAGCACGTAAATATGCATAAATAGTGCATCTCAATCATATTAAATGCAAGCATGTCAAAATATATTTATGAAATGCATGCAAATTCTACGGGCGTTACACGTCCCGTCCCTATAGTTTGCGGGACATTCATAGTTTTGTCCCGTCCTGTTTTCCCGAATTGACTGCTCTACTGAGCTGAGCGCTTTTTGGGTTAATTTTAAAGGGCCTTCTGGTAGTCGGCATTGACTGATAAATCTGAGAATCGTAGAGATGGGGGAGCCCACATAAAATTTAAAATGGGCCGACTTGACTGTAATCAAAGGCCTGGCGATCTAAGTAGCCAAACTGTACGAGTATTCTCCACTGTTTCTCCGTGGGCTGTGATTGATCGGGTCGGAACGAACTGGGATTGCACCAAAAGTCCAACTAGAGAAGCGCGCGAGATGAATTTGCAATTTGCAGGGAGAAAAGAGGTTGAAATGGTTGGGAACAGTTGGGCGAAAATGGAATTCAAAAGCTGTGATGTAGACCAATGGAAAGAGGCACTGTCGGCATACGAATCCCGCATAGAATCGCTGAATAAGCCAAATCTGGTGTCGCTGGACCAGTTCTACCGCAAGGAACTCCCTCCTCTCATCCACAATCGAAACCCTAACCCCTACATCACCACTCCTGACCTCTCCAAGCTCATGCAATGGAAGCTCACTCGCGGCAAATGGAGGTATGCTTATCCCCTCTCTCCCCCCCTACCCACTCTCTGTGTGTGATGCTCATCTTCTTACACAACGATGGTTTAGGACTATAAATGTATGCCTAGTTTTTTGAAGCCTAAAATTAAATTGATGTAAAGTTCTATTTACAATGATATTGAGGTCGCCTTAATTTTGACTAGGTGTAACGACCCGAATTTTCATAAACATAATTTCCATAAATATCAATATATTACAACTTACAACTTTATAAGATATTACAAAATATCACTAATAATCTGAAATATTCAATAATCTGCTCCGACCCAACACTTTTCTATCTCGAACCTCGAGCAATAGTCAGCTGCAAAACTGAAACTGGAGAGGGGTGGGCTGGGGAGCCCAATAAGAAAGGGGATACACAGTATCACAGAAGTCAAAGGAACACAATTATCAAATAACACAGTCCATGAAATTATAAATATGGACGTACCAAAAAGACTCAAATTTCATAAATCGAATGCCAATCAATCATACTTCACAGTCTGATGCAATAATTATGTTCGGGTCTAGTGGTCTAACAATCAAAACAAACTCAATCTCAATCGTTGGCGCCCACACTCGGAGCCGAACCAACGCAATCACAATAATCAAATCCACTTCGACCGTCACATAATTAGCCACACCAAACTATTCCATATAACAAATCTCACTTCTTGAGGATCAAAAACAAGTAGCATGCTTTCAAAATAATCAATACTTTACGCACCAAAAATCAATATCAAATCAATTATCAAACTGAACCGAACAATCAATATACGTATCAATAAAACGGAATACAACGATAGGACGGATACGAAAAGAATAATCACGTGATTAAACTGACACGGAATCGATACTGAATAGTCTCTCTTACCTCAAATCTGTCAAAAGACAAACATCAAATAATCCTCCAAATGAATCCAACACACACCGTTGAATTAGGTAAAATAGTCATATCATTTTCTCCACCTCTACTTCTCTGTTTCAGATCCTTGAAATAATTAATTATATTAATACTAGCATGATCATTATACTTATACTAGCATAAAAAAAAAAGAGATGATAATTGAGCAATCTACAAAATCATTAGAAACCTACGCACTTACTTAGGCCACGCCGCCGCCTTCATCTCTTCCCGTTTTCTTTTTCTTTTTCTTTTCCCAAGTCTTTCATCTGTTTATGATTCTTTAGGGATAATGTGACCTTATTTATAACAAGGTAAATTCTCCAAATCCTCTAAACCGAATTAGCCCAAATAATCCATTTACTTTTCAATTGGCCCAAACTAAAAAAAAATCAATCACAGCCCAATCAAAAATAATATATATGTAACCACTATTAATATTCTAAAAAAATATAATTAAAATCCAAAAATAACATTAGTAAATATTTAGGGTTATTACATTAGGTCTATTCAAATTATGTGCTGCACCCTAGACAAATTTAGTGTGTATCTATCTGTATGCATTGATACTGAATTGGGGATCCATTTATTCTATTGGCACTATACATCATTGTTAGACAGTATCAGTGTCAGTATCAACTAACTGACTATGGTTGGTATTGAATTATATAGACCACGCTTGTTGAATTTTGTATCATCTTTGGACGAGGACATTGTAAAATCTGCTTCTCAGAAAGCTTTCCAATCCTTGCCTGATCTTTCAAAAGCTATTTCTGAGCTTACAGTCTTGAAAGGTGTTGGTCCTGCTACTGCATCTGCAATTCTGGCTGCATATGCCCCTGATGTTGCTCCATTCATGTCTGACGAGGTTAGTAATTGTTAAACTTTCTCCTTCCATCTTATTTTTCGTTGATAAAATACTGATGTGGCTCACCTTATATGAATAATCAAGGCAATGGTGGCAGCCCTGGGAAACTCAAAAGATTATACATTGAAGCAGTATCTCGCATTTACTGAAAAACTGCAGGCAAAAGCAAAGGTTTGATGAGAGTTTCACTTTACATATACTCCCTCTGTCCCGAAAGTTAGTCTCTCTTTTTTCGTTGTACTACGAATGAACTTTGAGCAATTATTTAGGCTACTTTTAATTATCCAAATGAAAATATACTATTGTTATTGATACACTATTATAAATACTATTAATACCGATTTTTAGATTCTCATTAAGATAATTAAAAGTAGCCTAAATTATTGCTCAAAATTCATTCGTAGTAACAACGAAAAAGAGGGACCAACTTTGGGGGTATATTTCTTTAGAAGTAACCTAGTATGAATGATGTGTAAGAGGTTTGGGGGGATCTCCGCATTCACTAGCCATACTAGCAGTCATCAATATGGAGAAAATAATCAACACATGATAATAATATGAAAGAACATAATAACACCATGAGTTTGTTAACCCGGTTCACCAACACATGGCTACATTCGGAGGCACCAAGCCAGGATATCACTATAATATGTAAAGATTATTACAACATAGCACATGCACTCACACAGGTCTAGCATGGCTACTCTCCATGAACAATCTCTCATACACATTATTCCACCTCCTCAAGAACACACAAACAACACGGTTATGGTCGGGTTATAGGATCGCCCCCATGGCTCTCTTAGGCCCGCGGCCCCCTCCTAGACACTTTTTTGTGGCTCTCTTGTGTATCCTAGCTTTCTCCTATCAAGCACACATTATTCTGGACGAAATTCCCCTTTTATAGGTGTAGAAGAAGTCATAAATCAATACATGGAAGAAATCTAGTCAAAATAGGAAACTGAGAAAAACTTGGTTGATTTGCCGACGTGCACGGCCGTGCAGATTTTGCTACTCGGCCGTGCAGCTCGGCCATGCATTATAGGTGGAGCGGCCGTGCTTTATTTTTTTTCACGAAAACTGTAGCCAACTTTAGCCCCCCCACCCCCGGAGTGCACGGCCGTGTGCCTCCCCATGTACGGCCATGCAGCCCCTGTTTTGCACCTTCTCGATTTCCTTCTTCTTCTTGACCTCTCCTTGATCTCCACCAACCCCATATGATTTAGACTCCTTTTTCCCTCCGTCTCCTCACGGTTTTAGGACTCCACTCCTAACAATCTCCCACCTGGAGACTAAAACCATAAACATAGAAATCGTCCCGTCAAGCTCCCACCACGAAGATGACCTCCTTTGAATATTGTAACACCGAGCACTTAGCTCCTCCTTAGTGATGATGACGAGCCACCACGCTCCCCCCTCCATCATGATAATGCGCCTCCACGCTCTTCCATTATGAGCCCCCACGCTCTCTCCGTCATAAGTCACCACACTCAAGTAATAAAGCGAGTTGAAACCAAGCGACGCTTCAACCTCTCCGTGTTAGATTATTCTTGCCTCCCCAAATTAACTTCTACCTTGATTTCTTTGCAAGACTAACTTCGCCTTCTCCCTCCAGACCCGCCTCCTCGCAATGCTTCCCCATGAAACTCGGACACACCTTGTTTCTAGCATTGTCTTCTCTTGGTCTGATGTCGCTCTCTGTTAGGTACTTGTGACTCGTTCTCCTTACTGGCCAACTCTGAGGTGTCACCTCTCCACCCTAACACACCGTTCATTGATGCCTCTTCGTTTTTACACCAATAGGCCGGTTTAACAAGCCTCTTGCTCGCACCCGGAACGTAATTTGATGTTGTTGGTAGAGTATAACATCCTCCTATCTCCCATCCGTCGTTTACGAGAAGTCCTCTTCTTACGTGGTCAAATCGGCTTATATCACTAACCTTTGCATCGTCGGTTGCTGCTGCAAGTGCCTGATGCATCTCCTCCTCTCCTTTCATATTTTTTCCATCGCTTAAATCTGCACTAGGTAAATTTATCACCTAGCAATCTTTCTCTAACCACCTTGACTGCCCTATAAACCCTAGAACACCTCCGATCCATCTAGATCTCTGCATCTCCAAATTCCACCTCAAATCTCTGAAGATCTCATAAGAAACAAAACGAATTGTTTCGGACTGTCTGACCTCCTGCACGGTCGTGACCTATATGGCACGCTCTTGCTTTAGCCTGAAACCCTAGCAGCTCTCATATTAACCATGCACGTCTTCCACACGAAGTATATGCACGAAATCTGCACGTGCATTGAACGAAGCCTGCACGTGCACTGCACGAATATCTGCAGTTTCTTTTCTTCACCTTGGATCTCCCGAATCTCGAACCAGAGCTCTTAATACCAGTTGTAGGGGGTTTGAGGGGATCTCCGCATCCACTAACCTATACTAGAAGTCATCAAGTCATCAATATGGAGAAAATAATCAACACATGATAATAATATGAAAGAACATAATAACACCATGAGTTTGTTAACCCGGTTCACCAACACATGGCTACATCCGGAGGCACCAAGCCAGGATATCACTATACTATGTAAAGATTATTACAACTTAGGACATGCACTCACACAGATCTAGTATGGCTACTCTCCATGAACAATCTCTCATACATATTATCTCACCTCCCTAAGAACACACAAACAACTGCCTCCTTTAGCCCCCCCCCCCCGCCGTAATGCATGGTCGTGTGCCTCCCCATGCACGGCTGTGCAGCCCCTGTTCTGCACCTTTTTTTGATTTCCTTCTCCTTTTTGACATTTCCTTGATCTTGATGCGGAAGTAAGCATAGAGGCTAATGGAAAGGAGCTGATGTTGAGCTCTAAGGGTGTGGACCAAACATTTGGCCCACTTATTTAAGCCCAACTAATCATGTTAACAAAGATTGGGCTCCAATTGACCCCTAAAGTTTGGTCCACACCCTTAGAGCTCAACATCAGCTCCTTTCCATTAACCTCTATGCTTGCTTCCGCATCATTCTCCTCTCCTTTGAAAGAATTTGCCCTCAAATTTTCGTCATCCAAATAAGGAGAAAGATCACCCACATTGAAAGTAGCACTCACATTACCAAACTTATCCGGTAGCTCAAGTTTATTTGCACTATCACCATACCTTTCCAACACTCGGAATGGGCCATCAGCTCTCGGCATAAGCTTGTTCTTCCTTTTTGAAGGAAATCTCTCCTTGCGAAAGTGCAGCCATACAAGATCACCAACCTTAAAAGCATGTTGAGTACGCCCTTTGTTGGATCTTTCTTTATACTTAGCATTTGCCTTCTCAATCTGAGCCTTAACTTGCTCACAAATCCTCATAAATGCAGCTTGCCTTTCCTTTGCTTCAAAGCTCACCGATTCCTTCTTCGGTATAGGAATTAAGTCAATGGGCATACATGGATTAACACCATACACAATCTCAAATGGAGAACGACCAGTAGTAGATGAAGGAGTTCTATTGTATGCAAATTCAGCAAGAGCAAGCTTAATATCCCAATCTTTGGTAGTTCTACTCACCAAACCACGTAATAAACTTCCAAGAGTCCGATTTGTCACTTCAGTTTGTCCATCGGTTTGTGGATGATGGGAAGTACTAAACAGCAACTTAGTACTAACCAAACGCCATAGGGTCTTCCAATAGTAGCTAAGGAACTTAGTGTCTCGATCAGAAACAATAGACTTTGGAATCCCATGCAAACGAACAATCTCCTTGTAGTATAAATCAGCAACATGAGATGCATCATCCGTCTTATGACATGGAACAAAATGACTCATCTTCGAAAAACGATCAACCACCACCATAATAGCATCCTTCCCCCTTTGAGTTCTAGGTAACCCAACAATGAAATCCATGCTAACATCATCCCAAGGCTGATCCGGAACAGGTAAAGGTGTATAGAGTCCTTTGTGAAAGAAACTCTTTGATTTTTGACAAGTAGCACACCTCGCCACTACCTCCTGCACATTTTTTAACATGTTATGCCAATAAAAATGCTCACCAAGAATCTCATAAGTCTTGTGTACGCCAAAATGACCAGCAAGTCCTCCCCCATGTGCTTCTCTTACAAGCAATTCCCTAATGGAGCATTTAGGAACACAAAGCCGATTCGCTTTGAAAAGATAACCATCTTGCATAACGAACAAGCCAGTAGGATCCTCTATCTCTTGAGAAAAATTTGGATCAGATTTGTAGTACTCTTTAATTTGCTCAAAGCCAAGCAACCTTGCATCAAAAGTAACAAGCAAACAATGTCTCTTAGACAATGCATCCGCAACCACATTAGAAACACCAGATTTGTACTTAGAAGAAAAAGTAAAAGATTGCAAAAATTCTACCCATTTGGCACGTCTTGCATTCAGCTTTTGTTGTCCATGTATGAACTTCAAAGCCTCATGATCAGAATGAAGAACAAACGGCTTGGGACGAAGATAATGAGCCTAATGATCCAATGCACGGACAATAGCATAAAACTCTTTGTCATAAACGGAGTAATTCAGCCTTGCTCCACTTAACTTCTCACTAAAGTAGGCTATAGCTTTCTTTTCTCTTTGTCATACAACTTTTGCTCTCTTAACTTATCAAACACCTTCCTCAAATGCATAAGATGTTCCTCTGTGTTCTTGCTGTATACAAGAATGTCATCCAAGTAAACAACAACAAATAAATTTAAGATAAGGTCGGAGGACCTCATTCATAAGTTGCATGAATGAACTAGGGGCATTACACAACCCAAATGGCATAACAAGCCATTCATAAAGACCTTGCTTTGTTTTGAACGCTGTCTTCCATTCATCCCCATCACGAATCCTCATTTGGTGATAACCAGACCTCAAATCAATCTTTGAGAAAACATGAGCTCCATGCAACTCATCCAACATATCATCCAACCTCGGCATAGGAAAACGATACTTAATAGTAATATTGTTGACAGCTCGGCTATCAACACACATGCGCCATCTTCCATCCTTCTTTTTCACCAAAAGAACTGGTACAACACACGGACTTAGGCTCTCTCGAACATAACCACGATCAATCAGCTCTTGCACTTGCCTCTGCAACTCCTTACTTTCTTCGGGTTTCAACGATAGGCTGGCTTGTTGGGAAGTGTAGCACCAGGAATAAGATCAATTTGATGCTCAATTCCACGCTTTGGAGGTAAACCATGTGGTAACTCATCCGGGAACACATCACCATACTCCTCAAGCAACCTTTGTTCCTGCAAATCATCACTAGAGTCCATCCGAGTAGGGGAGCTATCACGAACAAACAAGATATACAACTTATCTTCTGGTTCAACTTCCTCCATAAATTCCTTAGCACTTAAGAATATCTTCTCTTGCTTTGGAATGTCCTTTCTTGGTGTTAAAGGCTTCAAGTTGTACTTCTCTTTACCCTTTAGAACAGAATAAATATTACTCTTCCCTTGATGCGACACATCTCGGACAAAATGCCATGGCCTCCCAAGCAACAAATGACAAGCTTTCATGGGAACCACATCACATAACACCCCATCTTCATACGGGCCAACAGCAAAAGAAATGAGTGCTTGTTTTTTAACCTTAATGCCACTATCAATAATAAAATTGCAAGTCTTACCACCGACCTTGCATCGAGAGTGAAAAATCTGGTTGCGTTGATTTTGCTCCTCCGGACCAGATTTGATGTGAAGGTTTCGCACCACAAGCATTTCCTTCTCACTAGGTGGACTCACATCATAATCAGCAACCTTTTCCTCCTCTTTATCCACCACAAAACTTGGTTCCAACAGATCAAGATCTTGTAAAGTGAGTGTGCGCTTTTGAGGGCACTCATTTGCATTGTGACCATAACCTTGACACTTATAACACCTCCTGAATTTAGGCTCTAAAACAGCCTTACCCTTCTCCTTTGGCTCTTCCTTCTTGACCTCCTTCGACGTAGATGCAGCACTAGGCTTCAAAGGGCTGTTATAGATTTTACTATATTCACGTACCGTAGTAGACTTCTTGCTCTTCTCTTGTTTCTCAAATTTGATAGCCAACTTGCAAACATCATCAAAAGTTGAATAAGGATGAACTTCCACCTTTTGCTGCAATTGGGGAGATAAACCTTTGATAAACCTTGCTATCTTCATCTCTTCCCTTTCTTCAAGATCACAAACAATCGTTAATTTCTCAAATTCACGAACATATTCACTCACATTAAGGTTTACTTGCTGCAAGGAAGTGAGTTTTAAGTATTGCTCCTGCTCAAAATCCCTTGGTAAAAACCGCTTCTTGAGATGTTTCTTCAACTTCTCCCAAGCATCAATTCTGCTCTTACCCTCACGTCTCCTCTGATTCTTCAAATTCTCGTACCACAAAGAAGCATGCTTTGTCAACTTGACGGTTGCCACTTTAAACTTCTTGTGTTCATCGAAATCTTTGTAGTAAAAAACACGCTGAATCTGCCTTAGCCAATCAAGAAATGTCTCGGTATCCAAATCACCTTGAAATTCTGGAGCATCTAACTTCAACCCACGATCATCATCATATGTAGCACGAGGTCTTGGTGGACTTCTTGAATCGTCAGAATTAGAACTATGTCGACTTCTTCTCCCTCTTGCATCACGAAGATTAAGATCAATCAACTGACGCATCATTGCATCCATGCTCTCCACCGATGTAGTTAATGCCTCGAATCGACTCCACATATCTGAATGATCACGAAAGATGTTACCTACCATTTCTATACCCACGGACTAAACAACGCTAAGAAGGTTGTTTATAACCGGGCTCTTGATACCAATTTGATACGTAAACTATTGTATTTTTTGGAAGGATATGGACTAACTCAAGAACCTCGCAAGGAACACGAGTTAGAACTAGATAAACCTAATCTCGCAAGACTAGGGTCTGTCCTCGCAAGGGCAGAAAGGGGTTTAAACCTCGCAAGGCTTAAGAACAATTCTCGCAAGAATTGAAGTAAGTTCGCAAACTCACAAAGGAAAATTTTATTCAATCACTCATTGCCTTACAACTACATCTTGTAGTGTATTTATTATTTATACTACTCTTGGATGGAAGACCGAGGACTAAATCCTTTCAACTAAAGCCTTCTTAGGCTTTATTGCTGTTCTAGCAATATTTGTATCTTCGTGCTGCAGTTTTTTACTGCATCAGTTGGTACCAGAGCGGTAGATCCTGCTGAGATTCCTCAGTGCAAAATAATATATTGCACTTGGATGGAAGACCGAGGACTAACCACAGCAACAAGAGAGTTGTTGATGTTACTGTTGAAAATAAAAAAATAATCTACGGTACTTCAATGAAGTTGAAGACATATTCTCTGCTTCGAGTTTAACTGTTCAAGGATGCGAAGTAGATTGGAAACTACCTCCGATCTACGATGAGTACGATGAGGATGGATATCTAATTATGGAAGAGAAGGAAGATGACGTAATGGGTTTCCAAAAGGTTTGCACTACAAAGGAGATCTGCCCAAACTTTTTAGGTAATGAGGATTCTCAAACTTTGATGGGCTTGGAAAATAATTCAGATTCAATGAGGCCAGAAGATTTGGAACTATATGCACCGAAGCCTGTTCAAGAATATTGTGATCCATTTTTCTTGGGAAAGGAAACAACTACTATTTGCACTGCATGCTATATGCATGGAGAAGTTCCTTTAGCAATTGTTTGCAATGGGAGAATGCTATCAGTGCAGATAATAGACGTGAACCTATTATATGAATTTCTTCATTTATCACTAAAATTTCAATGTTTCCTACCCACAAACGATAAGGTTATGATA